>OX465253.1:8766417-9366417 GCA_949987775.1 Aproaerema taeniolella
GGTATTTTTTTAAATGAAACCTAGCTAGATCGATTTTTCGCCCCCCGAATCAACCTACATACCAAATTTCATGAAAATCGTTGGAGCCGTTTCCGAGATCCTAAATATATACTATATATTTATAGTACCTGGGTAACCGAGCTTCGCACGGTTATTTTTTTTAAATGAAACCTAGCCAGATCGACTTTTTGCCCCCGAATCAACCTACATACCAAATTTCAAGAAAATCGTTGGAGCCGTTTCCGAGATCCTAAAAATATATATATATTTATATACAAGAATAGCTCGTTTAAAAAATATTGGGAATTATAACAACCCTAAGAACATAGAATGATTTGAAGAAAAAATAGTAAACTTATAGGATCTTTATAGAAACAAAACAATCATTAGAATTTCGTACGTCTGTCTGGCTATAGGTTAATATATATATACCTAACTTAGGTTAAAATAGGCATGTTATTTCTGGAATTGTGACTGATTGAGAGCGATTTACAAATTGGTACAAGTTTTATAAACATCGGATGACGGGAAGAGAAAATATTTTCATTTTAACGAATTATACTCGGACAAAGTCTTGCGGACGACAGCGGTAATTCTTCAATAAATTTGTAACGAGACAAGATATTGAGTAACGGTTTTTTGCGCAAAACGTGTAAATGATTGCGTAACAATATGTATATAAATAAAAACTTCCATTTCCTTACACACTGTTCAAAAAATTTCGTTAATACAAAAAAAAAACACTTTATATATATTTATTCCAGTTTTTTTTTTATCTTATATTTATTTTTAGGGCGCTTTTTTATTTTTTTTTAGAATAAATCAATTAATTTCCTGTCGATTGACACCTTCATTATGCAAATCGGAGCATCCATTCAGGATTGAGATTTTTTTTTAAAAAAAATCGTGTAAGTGGCGCCATCTCTGTTCCAAATGGGGGAATCTCGTTTATCCTCGGGTCAAATATTTTATTATAGTCCCTTCTATCAATTTGCAAAGTGGCTTGTTCCTATCATAAAATGCAGCTTGGTTTCCATAACAACTAGGACTATTATACGAAATAACTGTTTTTTACCTGTTAAATACAGCACTCTGTAAACCGGCTCGAAAAAAGCAGTCTCAAATTGTCCACTTGTCTCTTCCAAAGCCTTTGTTTGCGTTAACTTTTTCCACAGTATTCCCGGAATCCCCATTTCGATGCGAAATAAAGTATAATCTCTTGAAATTTTCTGGGGAAATGTAATAAATCATTATGTATTTATTACTTCAGGGCTCGATTGCTTGGGTTCTTATAAAATTTCTCCTCTTCATATAAATTGTGCGATCAGCCGATTGTCTTATTATATGATAAATAAAAAAATTAAAAATTTAAAAAACCCCCCCGCAAAAAAGTAAAGCGGACATTTAAAAAGTAAAAAATAATACCTTTCGTTGAGCCATCAAATTCATTTCAGAAATACCTATATATATTTTAATTATCGAAATCGATGGATGGCACGATAGGGTTTGCTCATTAAAATGGCGCTATAATGTCGCGTCAGGGTACCGCTTTAGTGAATCAGACCCTTCATTTGGTTGACCCTTCATTTGATTGGGTCTGATTCACTAAAGCGGTACCCCGACGCGACATTATAGCGCCATTTTAATGAGCAAACCCTATCGTGCCATCCATCGATTTCGATAATTAAAATATATATAGGTATTTCTGAAATGAATTTGATGGCTCAACGAAAGGTATTATTTTTTACTTTTTAAATGTCCGCTTTACTTTTTTGCGGGGGGGGTTTTTTAAATTTTTAATTTAATTTTTATTTCAAAGTTTTTAACTTATTTCAAGGATGTGCTAGTGTTCTGGATATCCTGGCCGCAGCATCAGCTCACCGTGTTGCCACCATTGCATTGTATGCAGAATCAAATACTGAAAAAACGAGTCCAAACACGACATATCTGCTATTATTTTTTTAAGAGTGTGCTAGTGTTCTGGATATCCTGGCTGCAGCATCAGACCAAGAGTTCCATAATCCTGCATAGTTATTAAGCATACATGAGTGTTTCAAGTTTTAGGTCACGTGTATGTTTGAAAGTAAAGTAAATACAGAACCCTACCGCAGCTAACAAAAGAGCTGATGACCTTGAAACGGCTGAACCGATTTTGATAAAACGTATCTAAGAACCATCGCCAAAAAACCTACTTGTAAATAAAAAAAACCGCATCCAAATCGGTTCACCCGTTTGAGAGCTACGGTGCCACAGACAGACACACAGACACACAGACACACACACATAGCGGTCAAACTTATAACACCCCTCTTTTTGCGTCGGGGGTTAAAAAAAGTAATTAAGAATTTTATATGGGAGACTTACCCCCTAAAGTTTCGCTAACTAATTTAAAGTAACCCCCTATTTTATATGCACTATATACCAATAATAATTTTAGCAATTATAATATATTATAAACCATTTCGACATTGAGGTAAAAATAATGTTCACTCACCTTTAGACAATGAACAATGAACAAGGAAAATATTTCTTGACTTCAAAGCCCTAGTGAAGAATGCTGTAGCTTTTATTACCCACCGTGCCTTGAATAGTGAATGATTTAATACAAATTTAGCGTACTTGTCATGCTCTTTGAGCCATAGCACTCCCAAGCTATTAATTAAGTGTGTTTGTTTCCATTTTCTAGGTATATCTGGTTACAACCTATAAGTATCATTGTGCAGGATAGCACATCTCTTTAGAGTTTATTTTTCTATTTTTGATATTTATGCTTTTGTTTTCTAGTTTTTGACATCGTCTGCTAGAGCCTTGATAAAGTTGTACGTTTTTGATTTGTATTTACTTATTACACACGATATTTACCACCCAGCAAGTTTGATTACAGTCCCGCATTGCCCGAATTGGCCACAATCATACTGCAGGCTTTTGGCTTCCCGTACGTCGTCTTCATTAGCGTTTCCGTAACATAGACTCATTTCAAGGGGGTGGGGGGGACTAGTATGCGTGCGTGTGATAATTTTGTCATTTTAAGAACAATCTAACTATTCCAATAATCAATGGCGTCTCAATGGTTATGAAATGATAATAGTGACCATTTTATCCGGTTAGATGGCAAATATTGAGAACTATCGAAACAACGGCCCGACCAGCAGCGCCCCCGCCAATAGTAAGTTAAGTTGTAAACTACCTAGCAACTGCAAATCTAGCACGATAACGACAAACTCGCGCTCGGCTCACGTTGAAACTTCACTTTGATTGCGCGAGGATCCCGCGCAAAGGCTTGCTCACCCTATGGCGTTGTCAATGTTGACATTTTGACATAGGACCGCGGTGTTGTCGCGGCGCTGTCAATATCGTACTCGGCCTGCTGAACTTTTAGTTTTTGTTAGCGGTGGCGTCGCCAGTCAAGGTAGCTGTCATAAAATGCTCATACATTTAGATAGTTCTCAATTTCGCTATCCGAATTGGATGACGTGGTTCCAATATTATCATTCCACAGCCATTGGTAAGTGGAATAGCCACCCTGTACTGACGCTATACGTAACTGAAATCTCTACGAGTGTCACGTGCGTATGTTTAGCATGACAAAGAAGATGAAGTCAGGGGCTAAAGTTTATAAAACGATTATTAAGTATAAGATTGTGAAGAAATAAATCGGAGTCATTCTCAACATTTATAATTTATGAGATTTTTAAACTTACATACTATTAATTTACATGAAAACGCGAAGCCACGTTGGAAGTTAAGGCTGGTTTCATACAACTTACTAGGGTGTGCACACACTACAGGAGAAGTGCTAACATTATTTTTCGAATGCTTTATTTATAGTTTACTAGCTGATGCCCGCAACTTCGTTTGCGTGTTAATTTAGATTTTTACATACAAAACTTTTTTCCCGCTAACTCCCGTTCCCATGGGAATTTTGCAATATCCTGTTGCAACTAAGCTTTGAGTTTACTAAGGTACCTGCATGCCGAATTTCAAGCGTCTAACTTAAGCAGTTTAGATTTTTCATACAAAAGGATTTTCCCGCTAATTCCCGTTATCCCGAGGGAATTTCGGGAATCCCTTTCTTAGTGCACCTCTACGGTACCTAAGCTACGTCCCTTCCAAATTTCAAGTGCCTACGTTTAGCCGTTTAGGCTGTGCGTTGATATGTCAGTCAGTCAGTCAGTCAGTTTCTCCTTTTCAACCGACTTCAAAAAAGGAGGAGGTTCTCAATTCGACTGTATTTTTTTTTTGTATATTTGTTACGCGATTACTCCGGCAACTGTTGTCCGATTTTCAAAATTCTTTATTTGTTCGAAAGAGTATACTCCTGAAGAGGTCCCATATAAATTTTATCGAAAATGATTCAGCGCTTTAAAAAAAAACAACAAAAACAAAATATACTACAAACTAGAACATCATCTAAATAAATGAATGACATTTCTGTTTGTAGTTATTTGCTAATAGGCATTGTAGTCCGCAAAAAACTAGATATCTACTTTGTGCGAACTGTTGTTGGGATTGAAGTCGGTGACTCATACGTTTTTAACGTGGAAAATTCTATATATTTAGATTTTAATACTTCAACAACAATTACATTAAACAGTGCAATCAGAAAATACGCACTTGCTTACTCATTATGTACTCAATCTACCTATGATTACACGATTGACATAATTTAATACAACATACATACACAGTCTGATATATACACGAGTCTAAATACAAATAATATTAAATACTCATGCATAAGCCCTTTTGGGGTGGGCAGAACGTCGTTTGTGGTTCTAGAACCACTTGACGGCACATTTGACTTTCATTCTGAGGATTATTAGATGGGACATTAATGTACTATGGTGGTGATAAGTTGTCAGCCTTTCGTCCACAACACAATAAAACCATCGCGGCTTCTACTGTATGCCCGTGAAGAGTTGACAGTTTTTGTTTCACTCCCAGTCCAGCGTGAGAAACCATGTCAACCCACTTGAAATTAATCAGCGAAACTTTAAGGAGTGTTATCCCAATGAAACTAAACAACTTTCCTCAAGGAACATATACATTTAAAGTCATCCTATACATACATATACAGCGTGATAAAAAACCTAGCTATATTAAAAATTCAGAACCAGAATCACTTACAGATTTTTTTTTTCATTTTTTTGTATAGGAATATTTCCCTATTTTCTCTGGCGCGGTGTGTGTGTGCGTACGCCCGCCCCGCCCTGCAGGCACACGCTACCCGCACCCTGCTCTCGCCTTGTCTTCTAGACTAAAGTTACTTAGTGTCCACGTTTAAGAAAATAGGGAACCATTCCTATATATATATATATATATTAATGTATTCTATAAGTGATTCTGGTTCTGAATTTTAAATATAGCTGGGAGGTTTTTATCACGCTGTATATATACAGGTTGAAAAAGAACCTCCTATAGCTTTATTGAAAATCCTGAACCAGTATCACTTACTGAACACTTTTTTTTTTGGTTTACTGAACACTTTTTTAATGTGTTCTTTGAGTGATACTGGTTCAGGATTTTGAATATAGATAGAAGGTTCTTTTTCACCCTGTATATACAGGGTGTGTCGTAAATAGTGGTCCAACGTTAACTGGTCGATTCATTAAGTGTTCAGTTATCACATACCGAAATTATAATGTTTTTAACAAGGGGTTTAAAACTAAACGGACTTTTTATTAAAATATTATTGTTAAGTTTAATTTTAAGAAACGTGTTTATTCTGAAAAACTCATAGAGATCTAGAGAGATGCCAATCAATGCGCTGAGTTCGAACCCAGTGTCGCCAGCCACCGAGCATCGGCCGTACCACGCGATTGAATGTATTCTGTTAGCTGGAATGTGCTCATTATCCATTGCGGTATTGGTACTCAACGTTCGAATAATCTTTAGTACTACGTAAGCATTGTAAACTGTTTACACATATTATCTCGACGGTATCTCGAAAGTGAACTGCGTAGGATCATTAGCAGTGTGTTCTGTTTTCGTGCTATTGCTGCGACACCGGCCCCGCCCCTTTTTCATATCTCCCTTTAGTTTCTGTGATCTGTGGAAAAACTGCTGTCAGCTTTAGGCAATCCTTTGACTTCAGATAATCACTTACAAACATTTTAAAATATCACAAAACAAGCCCATATTGCCTACTTAAGCCATATACCATATTGCCACTTATGCCTAATTAAGCCCATATAGCCTGCACAGCGAACCCCATGATGAAAGAGACTAGGAGCTGGGCCACGAACACACAGCTGCTGACCACCGATGTGTACCGATACCTCGCACGTCGCCACACCCTCCGCCAGTGTTGTCCCACTGGAACAATAACATTATCAATTCTGCAGGAGAAACTTAGTAGACTTTTACACGAATTTCGTGTTATGAAAGTTTTGCAAATAAAACAACATGCTGTGGGCAATTTTCACGCTCAATGAGCATTTTCGGTCTTTGAACCATAATGTAAGTACACTAGCTTTTCCCCTTCGCCTCCGAGCCTCCGCGGGCGGAAAGCTCGTGTACTTATAAGGTTAAATAGTACCCAGCTTTGGGATAAAATATAGCTTAGGTATGTCCTTTCCCAAGTTCTAATCTATCTCTGTACCAAATTTCATAATTAGTAGCTTAAGCGTGAAGCGTAACAGACAGACAGACAGACAGAGTTATTTTCGCATTTATAATATTAAAGACGATTCTATGATATTTTCCCTTTAAAATAAATTTAAAGTTAAATATCATCAGTCTAAGATGAGACCGATAGTGTTATGGAAACAGTTTCTAAATCACGACATTAATTTCTCGAGAAATGTTTAACCTCAGTAGTATTTATAGATTCTAATTAGTAGCCGACGGTATTATATGCAAATCTGTTTGAATAGGAATCCATTATGCACACTAATAACTGGCTCACATATTATAATGGTTGACTTTAAAATAGCGACAATTAATAATGTGAATCAAGATGTGAATGAAAAACTTTTCTCGAGAAATTAGATCGAAATATGAAAAAAGTTTTTTGCCTCTTCATACAACTAGTGCGATCAGTTGATTAGCCTTTGTATGGGAAGTCAAACATTTTTTATAACTTAATTTAGCTCCTTGGGGAAAGTAGTTTAGTTTCATGAACGCCTAAAGTTTTGCTAACTAATTTAGAGTCACTACTGTATACATAGCTATGCTAAAGCTATGTTTTTTTCTATTAACCTATCTAAGAGTTTGCAGTAAAGAGTTTACATACATACAATCATACATACCTACATACAGTCATACACACCTACATAATATATGTACAACACTTTAATATCCGACTGAAACCACACCTTCAGATCTGGGACCTACTGTGTGCCAGGTATTGACAAATATCTACGATAATGGTCACTTCCCGCCACTGTCATGTGTATAGGGGCAAGATGGAGATGTACTGACATTCGACGCTTCGAAATTTCGGTCGTAGTTAGTATAGGGCAGAGCCCCTTGTAACATTATTAATACACATATATATATATATATATATAATATCTACAGCACGTAAAACTCGACAGTATTTTTTACTCATACCTTGGTATAAAAACAGTGATTTCTTAAAGAAGTTAGCCGAACGACGCACTTCAATCATGAAAACCAAGTTTTGGCAGGGCCAAAAGTTTTTTCATATATTCTTTTGCCGGACCCGAACCTTCGGTCAGTCTCTAAATTAACACTGTATCACTCAGTTACAGAAATATCCATTAAAATTAATGCTTCTTTAAATATCATACTGTCACTTTCCGTTTTGTTGACGTGACGTACTGTCCGTATTGCATTTAAAGAAGCTTTAACTTTAATGGACATAACATTTTAGCACAGTACTTTCCCACAGGCACATTAAGCTAAATGAAGCTTAGTGTATATCCGACAGTTCTGTGAATATTTTACGGCCTAATTACTGGTTGAAGCTCACCCTACATTTAAAGCGATATCAATGTATCGCCATTAGGCTGACACGTTGAATGAGAAAATAATATTGATCAGCTAAAAAATTACTCTTTAAAATTACGCTAACAACTGTAACTCTTGGTGCCATCTTTTATCTACATATTTGTAGAACCATTTTAGTAGACTATACCTAAATGAGTATACCGAATGCCCATCCATCACTTAAAAGTAGCCCTTACAAATCGCCAACTATGGCTTCAAGTGGTTCTGGGGCCATTCGATGCTTTTTTTACTCCAATAGGGATAAAAGTAATTACATCCCTATTGGAGTAAACGTGAGAATTCCATGATATGGGTTCAATTTATTTTTTTAAACATTGTTTATTGTTATTGTATTTTTTTTGTAATTGAGGTAGGGAACCATGGAAACATATATATTTTTAGATTTTTGCTTTATTTTAACATACCTATTAAGTTTTTTATATTTATATGAACAAACATATTTGTTTCAAAAATATAAAGTACTTATCCATTCAATGGAGCTATCTACTTCAAAATTAGTAAGCAAAACTACGACAAAAATTTCTTCATTAAATTTTGACGCCAACAGAAGTCTTGATATCCGTAACACGAGCGATGCCGTCTGCACTAAGCCAGAGAATCCATCTTCAGGCCAGCTTTATACGACTGCCATTTGCCCGTTGCTGCAACTCGCTGATAAACTTTTTTCTCCATCTGTCCCAAAAATGTTGGCGAATCTGTTTGATCCGTTGAAACCGGGATACGTCATCAGTAAATAGTGCCGACAATCTCTCTGTGGTAAGGAGAAGAGAGGCCCGCCCGATGAGAAAATGCCCTGGCGTAAGTGGGGTGCAGTCAGGATCCGAAGAAAATGGAGTAAGTGGCCGCGAGTTCAGTATTGCCTCTATTTGTACTAAAGTGGTTTTAAGCTTTTCAAAAGTTAAATTACAATTGCATAATACTCTCTGCTAATTATACTTAGTGGACTTTTTACACCTGCCTCCAAAAGACCGCCGAAATTATTATACGCGGGCAAGAAATGAAAATGAATCCCATCATTAGCCAAATTTTCGCCTATGAAATCGCAATTGCCCTTTTAAAACTTACAGAATTCATTGTACGCACCAACAAACGAGGTACCGTTGTCGGAAAACAGTTGCGCAGGTTTTCCTCTTCGATAAGTAAACCTGTATAATGCTAGTAGAAAATTATTGCTTGTTAAATCGCATACCAACTCATCATTGGTGAAAAAAAAAAAACTCATCATTGGTGAAATGATGAGTGGACTGTATCAGAATTGGGTATTTCTTATTATAACAGAACTCAGAATTGTCAAGACGTTTTCCTACGAGCGAAATTTTAGTATTGTCTAAAAATATGTTAAGCTCTGATTTTAATTTATTCTTGTTCTATAAAAATAAACGTATTTTGGATTGGAATTGGATTTTAATTTGAACTTCAATAGAGGACTCTTTTAAGACAGTTGCTGCTTTTTTGACAAAAATCTATATTCAGGGAAGGATTCGTCTTGGCGCTTCCGTAAAAATTACATTTAATGAGTCCTGTAACTCTTCTTCACTCTAAAACTTTGTGATTGTTTCCTGCAGAGCTTAACAAAACGTAGGACGTAAGCTATCGAACGCACCAGTCGTGAAAAATTTTAAAAACTACAAAAAATCATTGAAGACGCTGACGTATTGTTTCAGGCAAGATTTCAACTTATGAGGCTGAGAACACCACAAAGAAGGTTCTTAACTTAAAAAAGCAGAACCAGACCACCACATATCTGCCTCTTTCAGTGCACTATCATCAACACCGCGAGTAACAGAGTGTGCTGTATTTCCATGAGTTGGAACATGTTTCCAAGTGCAACCACTGGTTGCTTCAGAAATCTTAGCAACGGTGTCTCACGAATGTTTGCGATCTAGAAGGTCTCACGAATCATGCTTATTTTGCAACAGGCATCTGTACAAAAATTAAACATGTTTTGCAACCTGACTTTTTCCAATGATTGGCATAATGACTTACTCTTAAGCATTTAAAACATACCTTTAACCCTCTGCAGCTGAGGTGGTAGTCTGACAGATGAAGTGCTGTTTCGCTCAGTACCTTCCTAGAACGGGGCGTGTGGCTGCGCATTTCGGGCACGGGCAGTGTCCCACAGACGTAAGTAAATAAAGCAATAAGATCTGATCCTGAGAGGTGTCACCTCAAAAAAATCGTGATAAATCTATAGTGTTAAACAGTCGCTACCTCAGTAAAATATTAATAACTTTATAGTGTCTCTCAGACATAACCTCAAAAATCTTTGTTTTTAGATGGCCGACGCACGGGGCTCTGGCCCAACCATAAGAGGTTTTAGTGGAATTCCTATCACAAATAATAAACAAATAACGGAATGGCTTGAAAATGATGAAGACACAGAATGTAGTGACGTTGACGCAGGCAGTGATCCTGAACATGAGGTTGAAGAAAACCACAAAGAAGAAGTGATTCACACGTAAAACAGTTCGATTAAGAAAAATAATCTGAAGATACTGACAGTACAGACCATGAAGATAACGCTTAAAAGAATTTTAGCAAATGACTTGCCACAGTCACCTCAACCTGCACCAGTGCCAGGACTCTCAAAGCGTAAGTTATGCTCTGTACGTCCTTCTAAACTGAAAAGGCAAACGAGGTTTAGCACAGTTTAGCCCTGAACATTGAAGGCAAATGAAGTCAATTTGCCTTCAATGTTCAGGGCTAAACTGTGAAGACTGTAAATTACAGCTTGTAGATTAGGGTCAACTTTGAGTCTGATTTGTGCCTTAACCTACCATTAGAATTCGTTTTTTATTTTATTTGTTTAAGTATGTTCCTAAGAACAAATAAATAGCTAAGTTTTACAGAGTTCCTACTTATTAAAGTATTATTGATTTTTTAAGTAAACCTAAGTACACATTATAAAAGATTTTTATCTCATTAAAGTTGATTATATATTTCTTAAAGTTATGTTTTAATTCGATCCCACATTATTTATTCTGGTAATTTATAAAGTACTTAAACTTAAAACTATACACTAACTTTTAATTTGTGTATAATAAAAAAATATATGGATTACATGAAAATGACGAACTATGTCAAGTGGGGTATCGTTGAATAGGTATTAAATAAACATTGTTAGGTTTTATTGAGATTGTATACTGAATAGTGGCTTTATTGTGAACAGAAGATTTATGTGCTGTTAAGTTGGCAACATTGTATGCTCTCTCTCTCTCTCTGGCTGAATGGGTAACACGAACGTTTCTTTTGTCGAAGGCTTTACAAATAAAAAGGATTTATAGTGTATTTGTGACTTCAATGATTAATTCTGATCCGATTCTAATAGGTTATGGGCCCAGGTGCCCATACTCAGCCAGATCGGCACAGTTCGATTAGGGAACTGGCGGATGTTTTTAGATTTTTAGGTTGCTGCGAAGAAGCAAAAAGATGGCTAACGCACAACAATCGAACACAACACAAGTACCGTGCCTAGAGAGCGCAAATTTTACAAACTGGATCTTCAGAATAAAAACACTGATGCAAGAAAAAGATTGCGAGGATGCAATCGAAAACGAGTATACCGAAGAACAATTGTTTAAGCACATGTAAGAAGATACCAAGTTCAAACAGAAGGACGCAAAAGCCAAGAATATTATCGTGCAGTCTATAAAAGACCGGCATTCAGAATATATTAGAGATTGTAGAACGGCCAAGGAAATGGTGAATTCACTAAGTAAGATGTTCGAAACAAGGAGTACAATGAGCAGACTTTATCTAAAAAAGAAATTATTATTATTAAAGTGTAATCCAGAAGACAGTTTAGAAGATCACTTTACAAAATTTGACTCACTAATCAGGGAATTGGAATCGGACAATAAAATTGAAGAAAGCGACAAGGTTTGCCATTTATTGTTGAGTGTCGATATAGAAAAATATCAGCCGGTAATTACAGCTCTGGAAGCTACAAATATACAACTGACAGTAGAATATGTGAAGAGAAATTACTAGACGTAGATCTAAAATATAAAAATGGTAGTCAAATAAATTCAAAAGGTGATGGTGCGTGCTCATTTAACACAGAGTCTAGAAAATGTTACAATTGCGGTGACACTAAACATTTTATCAGAGAATGCCCACAGCTTTCAAACACAAGCCGTCATGTAAGAGGTCGAGGTCGAGGCAGAAGTCGAGGCAGAGGTCGCCGAGGCTATAGAAGAGGAGAGTCACATGCCACAACAGAAGATAGTCCATCTTATAACTTTGTGGCATTACAAGTGGAAACAGAAGTGCCAAAAGAAAATTTTATTTTGGATTCAGGAGCGACAGATCACTTGGTAAAAGAAGATCTAGAAAAAGTAATGAAAAATGTGAAGGAATTGGAAAACCCGGTAATGATTACAGTAGCAAACAACAAAAAGATGATAGCAAAGAAGAAGGGAACATTACATACTATTATGGATGGAAAAACAGTTACATTTGAAGCGCTTATAGTAAAGGAATTGAGATACAATTTATTATCGCTGTCAAAAATAGTGTCAAATGGATACAAAGTAACAATAGATAAAAACTGTTTAAGTATCTGCAAGGGAAACGGAAAAGATCAAATTTAAGCTTATCAAGTTAATAGACTATATGTATATGTTGAAAGTAGAAATACAGCAAAATGCAACAACGGGATTGAATACAGAAGTAATATGGCACCAAAGACTAGGACATTTGAATAGAAAAGGTATGAGATTGCTAAATCTACCTACATCAGACAAAATATGTGAATCGTGCATAAAGGGTAAAGCAACAAGATTGCCATTCAGAACACAAAGGAAGACAACAAGACACATTGGATAACTTATTCATACAGATCTGTCAGGACCAATTAACCCACCAAGTAAAGAAGGTTTTAAATATATTCAAACAATAACTGATGACTATTCCCACTTTGTGAAAGTATATAAATTAAAAGAGAAAAGTGAAGCAGCTGAGAACTTGAAGAACTATATAAGAGAGATAAATACACAAAAAGGAGAAAAAGTAAAGCGTATTATATGCGACAATGGTGGAGAATTCTCATCAAAGAATTTCCAAGTATTCTGCTCACATAAAGGTATAAAGATAGAATATACATTACCTTATTCACCACAAGAAAATGAAGTAGCTGAAAGGTGAATAGAACCTTGTTGAACAAAGCAAGAGCGATGATGACTGAGACGAAGCTGCCTAAGTATTTATGGTCAGAAGCTATAATGTGTGCTGCATATCAATTAAATAGGAGTCCATCATCAGCAATTTATGGACAAATACCAGCTGTTCTGTACAAAACACAAGTTAATCTACACAAGATGAGAGTATTTGGAGCGAAAGCCTGGTATGTAGTAATGCCAAAGATGTCAAAACTAGAAGATCGAGCTACAGAAGCTAGAATGATTGGATATGGTCTAACTGGATATCGTCTGTGGAACCCAAAGACAGATGAGATTGTGGTCTCTCGAGACGTACGATTTGATGAGTCACAGATAGAGTACACACCAGAAGAAGAAATTAAGAAAAATCAAGAAAACAATGAAATACACTACCAAGAAGAAGAAACATTAGATGAGAATGACAAAGAAAAAGAAAAGGATAGTGATAGTAAAGATAAAGATGAAACTACAAAAGAAGTACATACAGAAAGTAACACAGATAGTGGAAGACCAAGAAGAAACATAAAGATGCCAGAAATATACAATAATTATGACCTAAACCTAGCTTATGCACTTATAACAGAAGAAGACCCACTAACATACGAGGAAGCAATTCAAAAAGAAGACTGGAAGAAAGCAATAGAAAATGAGCTAAATGCATTAAAGAAGATGGATACCTGGACAGAAGCAGAGTTACCTGAAAAAGCAAAAGCTATTGATACGAAATGGGTATTTAAAACAAAAGAAAATGGCTTAAAAAGGCAAGATTAGTAGTCAAGGGTTTTCAGTTAAAAGAAGAAGAAGATTTTGGGAAAAACTATGCACCAGTAGCAAGAACATCAACAGTACGTACACTACTAGCACAATCAGTACAGAAGAATTGGACGTTGAGACAGCTTGATGTGCCTACAGCATTTCTAAATGGTAAACTTGATTCTGAAGTCTACATCAAACCACCAGAAGGAACTGAAAAGAAACAAAACAGAGTCTTCAAACTAAACAGAGGGCTTTATGGATTGAGAGAAAGTCCTAAGTGCTGGAATCAACGGTTCAATGATTATGTAGAAGAGAAAGGATTTAGAAGATCTCAACATGATTTTTGCCTCTACATAGAAGATAATATAAAAGTATGGATGTGTATTTTTGTCGATGACATAATAATAACAGACCAAGAAGAAAATATAGAGAAGATAATACAAGATTTAAAGAAAGAGTTTCAGGTTAAAGATTTCGGTTAAAAGGTAAAAGGAAGAAAGTTTAAAAATTACACAGAAAAGACAAATCAGTAATATGTTATCAAAATTCAACATGACAGATTGCAAGACTTCTCCTACACCCCTACTGAAAGGTTACCAGTACGACAGTAATGAGACAATATTAAGTGATGTACCATACCGCCAGCTGATTGGTAGTCTCATGTTCGTAGCTACAGTTTCCAGACCAGACATAACATATGCAACGTCATATTTAAGTCAATACTTAGACAAGCCCACGAAGAGCTTGTGGACGCAAGCAAAACGAGTGCTTAGATACTTGAAGGGAACCCAGGAGATTGGTCTGCTATATATAAAGAGTAATGAAGAACCATGCTTAGAGACATACTCCGACGCTGACTGGGCTGGCTGCAATACTGACAGGAAGAGTGTTTCAGGGTCAATAACACTGTATAATGGATGTCCTGTCGCTTGACTATCAAGAAAGCAACCCTGTGTGGCCTTTTCAACTGTTGAAGCCGAATATGTAGCTGCAGCTACCAGTGCAAGTGATTTACTGAGGACTTATGAGTGATTTAAAGTGTGAAGCGAACTGTACATTATATATGGACAATATAGGAGCTATACAGTTGTCGAAATCGTTCGAGAATACCAAGAGAGCCAAACATATTGACATTAAATTCCATTTTTTAAAGGACATTGTTACAAGAAAAGTGATTGAAGTAAAGTACATTCCAACAAGTGATAATCTTTCGGATATGTTGACAAAAAGTCTAGCCAGTGATAAACTTAACGAGTTTAAGAGTAGCTTGAACATTGTGTGAAGTAATTTCAGTGAAATATGTGTGATGTGATAGTGATTTATATGTTGATTGGACAATGAACAATTGAAAATAGTTAGAATAGAATCTTGTATTATGGCTTTCATAATAAGTGAGGTTATGTTATTGTTTACATTTTGATTGTCACTGTCACTTGTTACTTTTGACGTAATGTCATTTGAATTAGACATTTTTTTTTTTTTTTTAAATTAGTTCTTAGCCTGGATTCTAGTCCTTTAGGCTGAAATCTTCATTTTTATTCCAATATCTTCATTTTAACGCAACTTAACCTAACCCCTAAGCTCCTCATGTCCTCCGCAAAACAACGATAGTGTATTGCTTTACGAAAAACTGGCGGCGAGAAGCACAACCGCGAGGATCTTTGTCGGTACCAAACGAGCAGAAACGCAGTTATCACTTGAATTTTTTATCACTACACGAACTTTAGTCACTTTACTGCATAAAACACTATCACTTTTATACATTAAACAACTTTTTCACGTAGAAAACGAAAATTCAATCGACACAGCAACTGTCCTCGCCGAGTTCCCGCCAAAGTCCGATCGAATTAGACATTTGTAAGTTAGCGTTGTCATTAGTAAGTTAGGGTTTCTAGTATTTAAAAGTTACCAATTTTATTGTTATTTTAGAAATGGAACATAAAATTGAGAGGGGGTATTGAGATTGTATACTGAATAGTGGCTTTATTGTGAACAGAAGATTTATGTGCTGTTAAGTTGGCAACATTGTATGCTCTCTCTCTCTCTCTGGCTGAATGGGTAACACGAACGTTTCTTTTGTCGAAGGCTTTACAAATAAAAAGGATTTATAGTGTATTTGTGACTTCAATTATTAATTCTGATCCGATTCTAATAGGTTTCTCATACCGTTTTTCAATTAGAATTACCGTTTAGGATCTATAACGATTTAAACACTGCGCGCGCTCTGCCCTCTCTCTCGAAAATGGTTCAAGATAATATTAAAAAAATGTTTGACCAAAAGTTGTAGAGAATTTAATCCTCTAAAATATTTATAATAAGTACAAATGGCATAAAACCCATAGGAAACGAGATATTTACAATAAATGTGTAAAAAATAGATTTTTTGAACTTTGACCTTGGAATTTCTGTAGACGCGGACACCCTGCGACATGTAGGTTTTGAGACAAGCTTTAGGGTGTTAAAATAAAGGTTTATAAATTTTTTTTAGCTGACTATCTCTCGTTCCGAGATTCTCACCCTCATTTGACTAATTTTGTACTCATTGGAGTAGACATGTGCGCTGCGTCGGCGCGCCGCCGCCGCCGCGCCGCCGACCAATCATCCCCCGCCGTCACCGCCGCCTTTTTGAGACGGCGCGGGCGTGGACGATTGGCGAGGTTGTGTCATGTCAATCGCCACTGGCGTATTATTTTATTTCGTTTAGTCTAAATTTGACAGATTCTATTTTTATCAAATTCTACCCTGATATGGCCTCCAATGATCATTAATGATGTATTAAAAATAATTTCCGCGGGATGAATCGATGATAAACAACTTTCACGTCACATTTGGCTGCGACCGTTTAAAAATAATTAAAAAAATCTTTTTTTCTATGCTTTAAATTTTTTTAATTTATTCGATACTATATTTGGTACCTAGTTACTGCTAGTTATTATAATAAATAAATATTAACAGTTTTTTTAAGCTACAAATTTTAATAAATGATGACTTATGCTATGATTACTAGGAATATTTATTTTTGATTCCACAATGTTAACAAAGAAAATGTAATATAACTGTGCTTTTTCCAGAGCGGTATGACTAATTATGTCATTCTTTTGACGGCCATTTTGTGTTTTTTTTTCCCAAAATGGCGACAGTGACCGGCTTCGAACAAAAATAGCCCAAGGAAAAAAGTGGTATCAGATATTTTTGTTATTGGAGTAAGATCAAAATTAAATAGTGAAAATTTTCAGCTTATAAATCATTTTAAAAATACAACATTGATTAATTAAAATTTAGTAAGCAAAGTCAGATTCAGCCTACAAAACTTAACAAATTGCCCTAAAAAATGCAGATTGAAATTTGAAACATATGTAGGTACGCCTCTTTATACAACTTTGGGGAAAGTTGTCATAAGGAGCATTGGTTTCGTTAACCAATTTAAAGTCACTCCATATATTTTCAAAAAACAACCACGATGATATTAAAGCACAAAATTAGAATGAGCAATATTATTGTTAATCCTTAATTCTGGTGCGGGCCTGTACCACTAAATTTGTGTTTTCGGATTTATGTACGGATTTTCATTAATTATTACTTGCACAGCGGTGAAGGAAAAAATCATGATGCAACCCGCGCGTCTGACAAAGTTCGTTTTAAAAACCCGCATTGGGCCAGCGTGGTGGACTAATATGGCCTAAATCCCTCTCGTGTTTCTCGGGGGGCTCGTGCCCCTCGGCCTCGCTGGGAACGTATATGGGCTGTTAAAAAAATTAATATATGTCTTTGTTAGGTACATATTTACCAAATTACATTTTAAAAATCGCAGCTAAAAGAGAAGAAAGTTAATTATCATCACGCAGCAATCACTTTTATCATATTAATGATCATCAGAAACAACAACAGAGTAGAATTTGTCAAAAAAAGAATATATAGAAATAAGAATCTTTCAAATGCTGACTAAACGTATGGAATTTTGTTTCATTTTCCCCATATTTAGTAATAAAAATTTAAGAGCACCCTCCCACGCCGGCGCGCCGCCGCTGCCACCTAATTTTTGCTGCCGGCATTTTATAGTTCGGCGTCCATGTCTACTTTGGAGGCGATTCTGAAGAATGCTGAGATCATAGATTTAAACTTTTTACTATTCTTATGAGACACTTCTAAAGTTTCTATTAAATCGGCCTGGTTCCGTAGGAAAAAAAGGAACTTATCAAAATTAATCGGTACGGCACTATCTTCACGACCCTTGAATTCCTCCCACGCACGGTAGGTTTTTTGATCTAATTTGTCAGTGACAATATTGATCAACAAAGTATCCCACTTGTTGACAGGTTCCCCCAAAGACTCCAACGCTTTCAAATTTTTATTTAAAAGATCTATTAATTTGTTTAGAGAAGTGGATGACTCTTTTGTTACATGTTCTAAATTAAATATAGCCGAAACATAGTACTGAATCAATAATTGTTTATTGTTATATCTTTCACATAAAACATTCCATGCGATTTCATAATTAGCCGCAGAAAAAACAATTGACTGAATCACCAGAGCAGCGGAATCCTCCAGCGACGCCCGTAAATAATGAAACTTATTTATGTCGTCGATATCGTCAAACGTGTGTATCAGGCTGGTAAAGGTATCACGGAACTCTAGCCAATTGTCGTAAGACCCATCAAACTTCGGTAATTGAATTGTAGGTAATTTAACAAGTTTGTGACGACTGGTGGGACTGCCCTGTTCGCCACTCGAATCAGCCTTATTCTTACTGTACTCATTTAGCAAACCATGAGCCCTAGCCAATGTTTTATAATATGAAGACTCAAAATCCAAACGCTCAGTGTACTGTAACGTTACATTTTCAGATAAACATTCTAATTGCAACTGTACCTCGTCAAATTGTTCGTACATAGACTCAGTCTTACCTATGCGCAATTGCAATTCCGTGGCATCAGATTCAGTTACTGACTGATCTTCTAATACGTCTAAATAAGTGATAAATGCTGTCAGACGACCTTTATAACTCCCTCGTCTCCTAATTAACTCCTTTGCATCGGTCATTTTTGGTAAGCAGGTGAAATTAATCTGAAATTTGTAAAAATACAAAAATTAAACCAAATAACAATAAATGTACAAAATAAATAAATTAATTAAACCAAATAAAAATTAATTGAAGCAAATGTACTTTTTTTTAGGTCTCCTATTGTTTAATTTTGTCACTATCCTTTATTCATCTACAAATTACAAAAACAATGTAGCAAATAGTTGAATAAATAACGAATTATTCGTCTAAAAAAGTAGAAGAGTTTATTTAAGCGAGTTAAATATAACTTATTATGTATTTACCACTATTTCCTACTATTTTGTACTATTTCTCACATTTGCGTTAACAAAATGAGCAATCGCTTCAACACTCTGGTTCAGCTGAGTTCAACAAGAAGCAGCCAGGGTGACCGGCACATATAGCCACGCAGACTGCAAGTAGAATCAAAACTGATGCTCTTATTTTACTATACATTAAATATTTCGAATTGAATATTTTGAGAAGGTGCCAAGTATTTATACAATGTTTGTCAACCTGTTCTTAAGCATACTCCTAATAAAAAATAAAACAAATAATTTTATACTATTATTAAGTGTGTATCGTTCCAGCAGCGCCACGACCTCCGATTTCGTGGCGCTGCTGGAACGATACACACTTAACTTTTAAAAATCGTGTAAAAGTGGACTCGATTTAATTCACTTCACTGGCTTCTAAGATATGAGGAGGAGTTTGTGGCGCTGTTGGAACGACGTCGTCCTGACAGCGCCACAGCTGTATCTCGTTAATTACATAACCTGTTAAAAATCTGATTCCACTAATGTTTTGTCATTCTTTTTACGACCCACCATTATAAGTTCCAGCTGTAAACTCCAACAAACGACAAAGTTATTAAGTATTATTTGTGGCGCTGCCAAACCGACGTCACCCCAGTAGTGTCACGGCTAAATTGAGTTTTGTGCTGGAATCTGAGTACTCGCAGGTCAAGTACTTTTGATTTAGAGAAGTGTTAAAGTAGAAATATGAAAATTCATCGTGCAGAAATGGTTTTATAGCATCAGGAAGTATCCTAACCTCAAAAAAAATGGACTCAGTACAGATTTAACTAGGGCACCTATCAACAAACTGATTATACCAACATTGAGTGACATCTATGCGAGGCTGTGTAAAAGTCAGACTGCTTGTCTAGCTCAGTTAAATTACGATATATGAACACTTCAATTATCCCATACAAATGATAGGTGCATTCGAGAAGAAAAGTTCATTCAACGATTCAAACTACTTTTTATATTGACACTGTTATTTTATCAGGGAGGTATATGATAGATAAAATATAACTTTGTTGGATTGTTCTAACCATTACAAACAGGTAAGTTGTAAGAACTAATCTTTAATCAAACACTCAAAATGGCTTTGACTCAGCATATTGTAGCAATAAACTAAAGCGATGATTTTAAGTCAATATCTATTTACCTATCCCAGTTAATAATAACCAGTTAATTAATAAATTAGACAAGTACTTACGAAAGTGCCTGTTCGGCATTTTTTTTTGTTTTATTTGGATAACAACACACTGCGTATAGATTTTTGTTGGTTAACTGTACAATTTAATTTTAGTATGTAGAGATTTTTGTTAGTTAAGTATACATTTTCGCAAGTTTTTATAAAGTTTTGTTTATTTTGTTTTTCTTTTAAATGTATTTATATCAGTAATAAAAAAAAATCTAATTTGATTTATAGTTACCCTAGCAATACGATAGGTAATAAGACATTTTTGTAACTAATTTCAATTCAATCACTTAACTCACTTTTTTGAGAAACGTGGAATATGCTGCTGGTATCCCTAACCTATGTATGTACACACAAAAATAAAGTGTTCTTAATCATACGACATAGGTGTTTTGGCACTCGTATGACCTTAGTAAGATGGTTGCGCTAATAGTTGTGAAAGAATTTCGTGAGTTTAGTATTTTATTGCGTATGTAGATGAAAAATGAGCAATCGCTTCAACACTCTGGTTTAACTGAGTTCAACAAGAAGCGGCCAGGGTGACCGGCACATATAGCCACGCAGACTGCAAGTAGAATCAAAACTGATGCTCTCATTTTACTATTCATTAAATATTTCGAATTGAATATTTTGAGAAGGTGCCAAGTATTTATACAATGTCTGTGAACCTGTTCTTAAGCATACTCCTAATAAAAAATAAAAACACACTTTAATCAAACACTCAAAATGGCTCTGACTACACTATGCTAAGTCAGAGCCATTTTGAGTGTTTGATTAAAGATTAGTTCTTACTACTTAGGGGCCATCCATAAATTACGTCACACGAATTTCATAATTTTTTGACCCCTCCCCCTTCCTTGTCACAGCTGGTCACATTTCTAAGACTTCCCCCTCCTACGTCACATATTTTGCATATTTTCCATTTTTTGTTTTTTTTTAAATAAAAGCAGTACTTAATAGTGTTGTTATTTTTTTTGGGAACTCAAAGCTCACTGTCTCAACCAAAGTAAAAACGTAAAAAGAGTGCATGGGACTAAGGAAGTTAAGTTTTTCGTTAATGTGAACGCGTTTTAATACTCATAACACATTTTGAAATGTGACGTCACGAAACTTATGACCCCTACCACCCCCTTGTCACACAATGTCACACTTTGTCGACCCTCTCCCCACCCCTTAACGTGTGACGCAATTTATGGATGGTCCCTTACCTGTTTGTATTGATTAGAACAATCCAACAAAGTTATATTTTATCTATCATATACCTCCCTGATAAAATAACAGTGACAATATAAAAAGTAGTTTGAATCGTTGAATGAACTTTTCTTCTCGAATGCACCTATCATTTGTATGGGATAATTGAAGTGTTCATATATCGTAATTTAACTGAGCTAGACAAGTAGTCTGACTTTTACACAGCCTCACATAGATGTCACTCAATGTTGGTATTATCAGTTTGTTGATAGGTGCCCTAGTTAAGTCTGTACTGGGTCCATATTTTTTTTGAGGTTAGGATACTTCTTGATGCTATAAAACCATTTCTACACGATGAATTTTCATATTTCTACTTTTACACTTCTCTAAATCAAAAGTACTTGACCTGCGAGTACTCAGATTCCAGCACAAAACTCAATTTAGCCGTGGCACTGCTGGGGTGACGTCGGTTTGGCAGCGCCACAAACAATACTTAATAACTTCGTCGTTTGTTGGAGTTTACAGCTGGAACTTATAATGGTGGGTCGTAAGAAGAATGACAAAACATTAGTGGAATCAGATTTTTAATTAATTAATTAACGAGATACAGCTATGGCGCTGCCAGGACGACGTCGCTCCAGCAGCACCTCAATCTCCCCCTCATATCTTGAAAACCAGTGAAGTGAAAAAGTCGAGTCTACTTTTACACGATTCGTAAAAATATTGACAACAGGTGTGTAAATTATGAAGCAAATCGGATGTATGTCGTGGCGCTGCTGGAACGATACACACGAGCTTAGCGGAGTCACGCGGAGTTAAAAATGAAAAGCTTATAGAAGAAATCTCTATATTTAGATCGGTTTGGGTTACCTCACATTTTAAGACAAAAAACCGGCCTAGTGCGAGTCGGACTCACGCACGAAGGGTTCCGTACCATTACGTATAAAACCGGCCAAGTGCGAATCGGACTCTATAAAAACCAATATCTCTATAAAAAGCGGCTAAAAATCACGTTTGTTGTATGGGAGCCCCATTGAATATTTAATTTATTCTAGTCTACTCTTTAGTATTTGTTGTTATAGGAGCAACCACGATACATCATTTGTGAAAATTTTAACTGTCTAACTACCATGGTTCATGAGATACAGCCTCGAACAGACTTATCTATAAAAACGAGAAAAGAAATCACGTTTTTTGTATGGGAGCCCCTTAAATATTTATTTTATTCTACTTTTTAATATTTTTTGTTATAGGGCTTATAGAAAAACATCATCTGCGAATATTTCAACTGTCTAACTATCATGGTTCATGAGATACAGCCTGGTGACAGACGGACAGACGGACGGACAGACGGACAGCGGAGCCTTAGTAATAGGGTCCCGTTTTTTCCCTTTGGGTACGGAACCCTAACAAAAAAGAGTGAACTTACGTCATCACACCACAACATGATTTTCAACTTATTATTTATTGGCTGGTGTTTAAAAGCCTACCAGAAAAGCACTTATTTTACTTCCAATAAATTCGAAATACCTGGCAAAAAGGATAAATTCTCACCAGAATGTGTTTACTGAAGTATTGTAGAAATGAAGCTAATTTTCTTTTTACTGCATGCCATAAAAATATGTAAATACCGTTTAAGTTAATTTCAAACGAAATATTTTATACTATATTGGTAAATAGATGTTACCAATATTGTATTTTTATGACTTTTATTTTAGTAAGTAATCTTTAATGAGGCAAAAAAATTAAAGTTTGATCAATTTACATAAATACAGATACTCACGCCCACAGTCCCTATCGGGGTAGGCAGAGCATCAAGTAGTCATTGAACCACAAAAATGTGACAAAGTAGTTAAATGTGTGATTTGCTCGTGTGTACGAGCAAATCCCAGAAACAAGTAATATCAAACAATACACTCATGCATAATATAAGCCCTGTTAGGGCGGGCATAACGTCGTTTGTGGTTCTGGTTCTAGACCCACTTGACGCCACATTTATTTATTTATTTTAATTTACAACACGGGATCTGGGGCCCATTTGTTAGTAAAAACAACTTAAAACTATGAATACGTACTTAGTCTAATCTTAATATAACATTAACTTAGCAAGTGCTCATTACCCCGAGTTCGGTATAATGAGCACCTGCGCCAGATACCTCAGGCGAGTCGTACCTCTCCGCGGTCGTCTTCAGGACGCTGTTGGTGCTAGCCCGCAGTCTGCTGACCAACGATGCTGCTCTTTTTCGCATGATCGCGTAGAAATCATTAGTACGCGCGAGCGCGAACATGCCCGAGGCATTGCAGAACCGGGGCAGACCCAACAGCATCCAGAACCCATTATTATATTGAACCCGCAGGGCGCTGATGCTGATGGTCCTCTGTGTGACATTTGACTTTTATTCTGAGGATTATGTATGTATATTTATGTAAGTATATATTTATGTTTGTATTTTTGCACCCTCACTTATATAGTGTAATATCATCTTCTCCATACCCAAAGGTTGCCGATAAGATATTGCTTCTTAGCAATTTGGCCGCCTTTTGTACCCTAACTTTATTACTGTTCATAATGTAACTTTTACTCTGTCTCATGTTCTGTAATGTTGGTGTGCAATAATAGTAGATTACCCAACAAGTGAAAAAAAGGTGAATTCTTTTCGAGGCATTGAGTTGTATCCCGAGAGGAACGAAGGTTCTAGATTAGAATCCTGAGCGGATCGAGGGATACAAGAGCCGAGATGAATTTTTTTTTTCACGTGTTAGGTACTCTACTTTTTACCATTGACTACGAGAAAAAGAAAATAATTACTCTGTGACAGTAAATTATCAACAATAGCTCCTGCTTTAAAGCGAAATGACTCTGGAACGAAAGGTTCACTTTCATCACTGGATGTCGAACTCATTTTATGATTTTGAGACAAAAACTTTTAATTGCACGAAAATTGCTCAGAAAATTGGCTGAATTCCTTATTCTAAATTTAAATTTTTTAACCGAGCCATATTCCATACAGCCAGTTGTTACATACAGACAAGTTTTAGTACGTTTTTATAGCTAGAGTATGCAACCTCCTTGCACATTTTCTTTTACATATCTCTTGCTCTGTAAGTAGTCACTTACTTCCCTGAATGCCGGGGTGTATGGATATCATTACAGCATAGGTTTCAAAACCTACCATGTAATGTTAACATTACAGCATAGGTTTTGGAATTTGAAAAAAGAACTGTCATACTCAATACTGCAAGAAGAATATTTTTAAAAAGTTACTTTTTTTTTCTCGGTATCGATTATTTACTCGAATCGGAATCAAGACAATTTATATAAGAATTTATGAAGATTTTATTTTTAATATCGAACTATTTGTTTCGCAGTCACATCGTATGTTAGTTGAAATCGATTTAAAAATCAAACTGGCCAGTACGATTTGACGCGCTTGCGTGCCATAAAATCGTGAAGAGTAAAAAAGGCAGTCGACTAGCTAGGCGCGAAATTTTAACTGCTTTCTTGTTTTTTTACTTACCTCACAATCGATATGTAAAGCAGAGTGTTTATCTTGGGTGTAAGCATCAATTGCATACTCGGGCTAATTAGCGCCCTCGCTGCGCTCGGGCGCCAAAAACCTCGTATGCAATTGATGTCATACAGCCCTTGGTTAACAATCTACTATTGTTTTCTTACTAAACTACGTATATTCGCGCATGTTCCAAATTCAAAATGTTTTATTCACTCAGTGAAATAAACAGCGTTTTATTCACTGTTTTTGAAGAATAACGGACCCTTTTTCGAGGGGCAATGGTAAAAAGTATATTTGTATTGTAATATTAGATGGGACATTAATATACATATGGTAGAGATAAGTTGACAGTTTTTCTTTCACTCCCGTCCAGCAGCGTGGGAAACAATGATATTATTTAACTTAAGTCATCCCACTTTAAATTAATCAGCGAAACTTTAAGAAGTGTTTCCCAATGAAACTGAACAACTTTCCTCAAGAAACATGTACATTTAAAGTCACTCTGTACATATACAGGGCTTTAGGTAAACCACTTTCAACCTCTCGGGTGGTAAATCAGTCCATGAAACTGAACAACTTTCCCAAGGAACAAAGGTCGGAATACGAAAATATTTTTTTAGTTCCCATACAAACTACGTCAGCTGATAGCGCATTTTGTATGGGAAGTCAATTTTTTTTTCATATTTCGACCTTTGTTACTTGGGAAAGTTGTTCAGTTTCATGGACTGATTTACCACCCGACAGGTTGAAAGTGATTTACCTAAAGCCCTGTATACATATGTAAGTATATACATATATCAATGGTTGCGCTGGATTCGGTTGGGCAATTCTGCCTATGAGCCTTGGTGTCTGTATTATATATGTAAATCCGTCCGTTTTAAAGGTCTAAATAAGTCATTTTCGTGGCACTGAAAGCGGCGGCGTCAGCTAAGGGGGCGGCGACAGCGACCACAGCAGCCGTGGAGCCCATAGCTTGCACCGCGAAACCCATGATGAAAGAGACCAGGAGCTGGGCCAGAACACACAGCTGCTGACCACTGCCACGTCGGTAGCAATACCTCGCACGTCGCCACACCCTCCGCCAGTATTGTCCAACAATAACATTATTAATTCTGCAGGAGAAACGTTGCAGACTTTTACACGAATTTCGTGTCCTGAACGTTTTGCAAATAACACAACGCGCTTTGGGCAATTTTCTCTCTCAATGACCAATCTTTGATCCTTAAATGTTCACTAGCTTTCCGCCCGCGTAGCCTACAGGGCCCCGATGCTGTAACTTCAGTTGTGTGTCGATGGAATGGAGGCCATTAGTCCAGTGGGTGGATGGGTCAGGACTCCATTTTCAGTCATCTATTCAGGTGGCGAAATTGAGAACTATTTAATTTTCATATACTTTCTGACAGCCACCCTGACAAGCAGCGCCACCGCCAACCAAACGTAAAGTTGCAAACTACCTAGCAACTGAAAATTCAGTTGGCGGTGGCGCCACCAGTCAAAGCAGCCGTCATAAGATGTATGAAATTTGGATAGTTCTCTATTTCGCCACCTGAACCGATAAAATGGCGACCATTCTATCGACACACAACTGAAGTTACAAAATCGGGGCCCTGGTTATATCGTGCCCAGCTGTGGGACAAAATGTAGCCAAATGTGTCCTTTCCCAAGATCTAATCTATATCTGTATACATATACCAAATTTCATTAAAATTAGTTCAGTAGTTTAGGCGTGAAGCGTAACAGACAGACAGACAGAAGTACTTTCGCATTTACAATATCAAAGTAGAGATTCGCAAAGACAAGTAACTGGACGATTGTATGTTATTTTCCCTTAAAGTTAAATATCATCCGACTAAGACGAGACCGATAGTGTTATAGACACAGTTTCTAAATCACGACATTAATTTTTCGAGAAATGTTTAACCTCAGTAGTATTTATAAGATTGTAATTAGTAGGTGACGGTATTATATGCAAATCTGTTTGATTAGGAAAGGAATACAATATGCACAGTATTTATATGGCTGGCATATTACAAAGGGTGACTTTAAAATAGTTTGCGAAAATTGAGTATGTGAATCAGGCCCTGAAACTGAACAATTTTTCCCGAGGGATATAAGTAGAAATGTGAAAAAAGTTTTTCGCCTCTTTTTATACAACTTGTGCGATCAGCTGATTTGCCTTTATAAGAAGGGAAGACATAATTTTTAAAACTTCATATAGGCTCCTTGGGGAAAGTTGTTCCGTTTCATGAACCCCCTAAAGTTTTGTAACTAATTTAAAGTCACCCTGTACATATGTGACTCTGTTTAGTAGTAGGTACAGCTTTCAGGGTAGGTAGTCAATAAGACCTATTTTTAATAGCTCATCATACTAACTGTGAACATTAACGACTATCACGAAAGTTGTACTTTTCCATTTTTACTGTCACATTTATATGTATAACACTTATGACCGAAACCGAACCTTCGGCCATGGGCTAGTCTGTGACAGGTAGTGACAAATATTTACGATAAAAATTATCTACGATAATTTTAACTACCTGTCACTGTCATCTGTATAGCGCAAGACAGACAGACATTCGACGCTTCGAAATTTCTATCATAGATAGTACAGAGTAGAGCACTTCGTCTCAGTTTCGACCGCACTCGAAACAAAAAAAATATCAACAGCACGTTAAAATCGAGTGTATTTTTTACGTATTTGTATGAAAACAGTGAGCTCGTATTAAACTTATCCGAACGGACCGACCGACGCACTTCAATCAAAAAACCCGATATTCCGCAGGGCAGAAGGGTAAAACGTACTGTCATGTTCCGTTTTATTGACGTAGACAAGGATGTAATTACATTTAAAGAAGCTTTAACTGTAATGAAAGTTTCTATAACTGAGCTTATCAGTAACAAAACATTTCTAATATAGCACTTTTCCAAATAGCCCATTAAGCTGAGAGAAGCCAACAGTTCTGTGAATATTTGACGCCATAATTATAAAACAATTCATATGATTTGCGGTTGTACCACTTATTTTTTCTATGTCTATGGGTTGTACCCTACAATTAAAGCTGTCACGTGATTGAGCAAATAGTATTTATCATTTAAAAATAACTATTAGATGTAGCTTGTAGTGCCATCTTTTATCTATTTGCAGAACTATTTTGCCAGACTTTATTAGGCACCTAAACAAGTGTACGAGTACATCGCACGTTTGATTACGTAGCATTTAAGCCTTAGTTCATAATCAGCGTGCAATTAGAGACAGTTCACGTTCGCCTTTAATTGTGCGCGCACACCCTGTCAATTTATATATGTATCAAGACAAATAAAATAATTTACGCAAGTTAATCAAGAGTTTTACTGTCCATATATCATCTGATGTACTGAGTTGAGAAGTGCTCGTACATTTGCGGTCCTTCGAGCCGGCTGTGAACCAGCGACCTATGGATGAAGTTGAAGGACGTTGACGATTTATCGAACAAGATTTCGTACCACGACATTCATCATTACGTGATGATTTACATAACGTTTGCCGTCGTAGAAATAATAGCGATGGCCGTGTGGATTCGTAGAATCAAACGCAGGTGACTCGTGCCGCCCGCCCCGGCCGCCGCCGCCGAGACGCGCGCCCCCCCCCGCGCCCGCGGCCCGGCGCACCGGCAAGCCGACGACAACAACCATACAACAAGATGAATTGTTCGATTTATAATTTTATTATTCATTTTTATTTATTTCATGTTTCTAAAGTATCAAGTGTGTGATGTTTTGCTTCAACTAACATTTTTCAAGATTATCTCAATCTCTTCATCTCGTGCCCCGGAATATGTACGAGTACATCGCACATTTGATTACGTAGCATTTAAGCCTTAGTTCATAATCAGCGTGCAATAGAGACAGTTCACGTTCGCCTTTAATTGTGCGCGCACACCCTGTCAATTTATATTTGTATCAAGACAAATAAAATAATTTACGCAAGTTTATCAAGAGTTTTCCTGTCCATATATCATCTGATGTACTGAGCTGACAAGTGCTCGTACAACGAGTATACCCAATACCCATTTATCATCTTAAAATAACCATTACAAACCGTCAACTGTAGCGTCGAGTGGTTCAGGGGCCATTCGATGCTCTGTTTACTTCCATATGGATATAGGTCAGTATATCCCTATTGGAGTAAACGTGAGAATTACGTGATAATTATGGGTTCTATATGTCTACATTGTTTAATATTATTATTTTTTTGTAATAAGAGGTAGGTAGGGTCGTAGGGTAGGTACACCAAAGAAACAAACATATTTTTTAAATTGTTGGTTTATTTTAACGGACCTATTAAGTTTTTTATATTTTAAGTTAACAATCATTCAAATAAACGATTAGATATTTGATTGATAAAATATAAAGTTCAAATCGAAAAGTACAACTTATTTCTTTATTTGGTTCCTTGTATTCTATAGTCTCACTGGGAGATTTTCTCAAATAAATTTATAGTAAACCTATTTAAATTATGGTTTATAATAATTATGGCAACAACAGATCTACTTCAGAAAATTCTTACTCTTCACGTTGTATAACATAGATGGGTGGCTGCTTTTCTCGAACAAGAACTGGTCTAGGAGATTGTATGCTTTGTTGTGAAATAATTTATCTAATCTGCTCCAAATAAATCAAGCCAAGTCACCTCTTCTTGCGGTAGCGCTATTATTGGCGAAACTGGAGATCTTCGGATGAGGCTGTGAGGACTCTCAAAAGCTTGACCTTGATGAAGCTCGGGTTCTGCCGAGTTCAGCAAGAAGCGGCCAGGGTGACCGGCACACATAGCCACGCAGACTGCAAGTAGAATCAAAACCGATGCTCTCGCCATTTTACACTCCTTCAGGTATATGTACGACTTCGTAGAATAAATTTTAAGGATTCAATATTTCGAGAAGCTGGCAAGTATTTATACGATATTTGCCAACCTGTTCTTAATCAAACTCCCATTAAAAATAAAACAAATAATAAAAGAAACATTTAAATCAAAAAAATTGTAGATCAATACAACCTCAAAATAACAAATGCAAAATAAGAACCTAATTCTAAACAGATATTATTAAGCTTCAGAGAACAAACAGGGTGACCGCGGATCAAGGACGTCGTCGGTAAAACTGGCCTAATAGCGCAGTTGGTACTACTGATTTGAAAGTTGCAATTTCGATTCCCGACCAAGATAAATATTTGGAAATAGTTTTTTGAAGTATTTGTGAGGAGTTTGGGTGTTTATGTATTATTTACAAAAAAAAGGTGAATGAGTGGTAAATTCGTTATCTACTATCCATAGTACAAGCATCGCATAATTTAGGGTTAGCTTGCGCTGTTTGAATTGTTTGAGGATATTCATCTGGAGTCGCGGAGCGTCGCAAGCCAAGTTCAATTCAAAGAAATGGCGAGTAGCGACATTTTTGATATTTTAACTTAAAATCCCATAATTCATAACTAGCTTATGCCCGCAGCTTCACTCGCGTCAAATCCGGGTTTATTTTAAATTAAAAAAAGCGAGACTCACTCTACTTGAAATAATGAGTACAAATGAAGATCAGGCTGAATTTTAAAGATATTATGACGTTCCCCGCATGAATTAGTAGGTTTTAGAGCAGATTAGAGGAATTTTGGAGAAGTATCATGTAGAATCTAAAAGTATTGTCTGATTTTTCAAAAATTTGGTTCCTTATGAGGTCTAGGTGCACACCTAGACCTCATAAGGAACCAAATTTTAAATCTCTAGACCCAACGGCTTAGGCTGTGCACTAAAATGTCAGTAAATCGGTTTCTTCTTTTATACACACGTATATTTAGATATAACCCATTTAGATACCTTAGGGGATGATTTTCAAAAAATCGCGAAACATGCGTTCGTTTATTTGCTTCAAGGTATATCTTGATGAAGTTTTGAGTCAAAATGTAAAAAAAAAAATTTTCTCCATACAAACTTTGAGCCCCCATTTCACCCCCTTAGGGGTTGAATTTTGCAAAATACTTTCTTAGTGCTTGCCTACGTATAAAAGACACCGTTTTTTCAAGTATCAGCTTTCTATTCCTAAAGGATTTGGCCTGTGCGTTGATACATCAATCAATCAATTTAGCCTTTTATCAAAGTTTTTAAGAAATTGTGTAAAATATATTTATACAATTTCATAATTTGTTTACATTTAATGTAATTACTCAATTATATATTTTTTATTAGAAATTTTAAGTCACAAATATTACTTCAATTGTTATTTATACTTTTATTGACGGTGTATGATTATCTATTCTTACATATAATGAAATCGTAAGCCTACAATGGTCTATAAATTGAAGATATTTTAAAAAAATAGCTAGCACGACTTAAGATGAGTAACTGAATATATCTGGATACTTTTTTAAATTCTTGTTTCTAAATAAATATGAATACCGCACCATGTGTTATGTAAGTGCTTATTTAATTTGAGGGTTTCCTTCAATTTCCCTGGGATTCCATCATCAGATCCTGATCTAGTTACAATGGGACCACCTCTTGAGTATACTCTTTTGAACAGAAAAATAATTTTGAAAATCGGTCCATAAATGCCGGAGAAATCGGTGAACATACATTAAAAAAAAGATACATACAGTGGAACATAGAACGCCCTCCTTTTTAGAAGTCGGTTAAAAAATATATGATTCTCTATTTTTAACTCAAACAAAAAAACGTCTCTTAATATAAAAATGCAAACAAACTAGAATGGGTCGCAATAGTTAGACTGCTTTTTTATGCATCTAAAACATGTTTTTATAAAGTAATACTGTTTTTTTCGATTTGATACTATTACTTAAAATATTCATATCGTTTGGTGACCTCGTTTTCATGTTTGTTTGTCCTTCGTTCACGTCGTAACGGAGCAAGCGATTAATAGGGTTTTTGGCCCAGGGATACCTATTTGCTGGATTGCAGTGCGAAGTGATACGATATGATCATATGACCATAGATATCAGAAACAACATGGGGACATGGACTATTCTTAAATGCGACTAATAGGTACTATAACTTCACACACATCACATCGCATGGGGCCTCCTGATCCTTAGGTTTACTCCAAATGTCTTGTTACCATGTCAAAATCACCGCATATGTTTAAGACGTAACAGACAGACATAAAGCATATTTAGTAGGGGAGCGCAGATATTAAGCAGGGAAGCGCAGCGGAGTCACGTGGAGTCAAAAGTGAAAAGCTACTCATGGAAGAAATTTCTATGTTTAGATAGGTTTGGGTTACCTCTAGGCCAGTGGAAATTAACATTAAAATCACAAAGCTAGATGTAGTCCGGATTTTTAGTATCTTGTTTGAACCAGCCAGGGTGGTGTGAATCCCAATTTGCAACTTCGAAAAAGTTGTGCTCGCTGCGCATCACGTGATAAACTGCAAAGTTTTGGGACTTTTTTCACTTTTTGCTCTAAATTCACTAATTGTATAAATTTAACTATATTTATATTTGCGACAATTTCAGCCCAACCTCAGCTCTCCAAACCCTATAGGGGCCAAACTATGGCCCTTCAAAGATGGTCCATTTTGGTACGATACTCGTGGTAATTCAGTTTGTTTGGATATCACGTTTTTTTTACGACTACCACTGTACTGCCACCTTCCTTGAGTGCCCAGCCGACACACAAAACAGACTCCCGGCGGAACCGACATTTTTATGACAGTTTAACCTGACTTCGTCCGCGTTAATCTTATATATAAAATTGGATTTTTCGAAAATCCCTAAGGGAATTAAATGGAGGTTCAAAATTTGTATCGAGGCAACTATTTTTTTTGGACATTTTGACTGAAACTTCGTCAAGATTTACCTCGAATCAAATAAACGGACACGTGTTTCGCAATTTTTCGAAAATCATCCCCTAAGGGGTCAATAATCAAATCGGTGACTAAAAGAGTTCTTTGCGCGAGCGAAAAACGGACATCTTTGAAGGGCCATAGCTTGACTCCTATAGTGTTTAGATAGCTGAAAATTGGCTGAAATTGTCGCAAATTTAATTAAATTTATACAAGTAAGGAATGTTATATGTCGAAAATGGATAGTTTCTGACTTTTTGAGCATAAAGTGAAAAAAGTCCCAAAATTTCGCAGTTTACCACGTGATGCGCAGCGAGCACGACTTTTTCGAAGTTGCAAATTAGGATTCACACTACCCTGACTGGTCCAAACAACATACTAAAAATCCAGAACTGCATCCAGCTTTGCGACTTTAGCATTTTTTCGTGTTGATTTCCGCCGGCGTAATCTAACTTGCAGCGATTAAGGGTCAGGACCCACCCGCCCCTTTAAACTCGCCACTTATAAAAAACGAATATGATTTGCCTCTTAAAGTAGTTCCTATTCAACCCTTATTCTTATTATTACATTTTAAAAAAACTTCCATTATTACTACCCAACATGGCAGCCAACACTTTTCAAAGCAGACTTTGAGATTGCTATTCACAACGCAATAAAAGAGGTGTACCCTCAAGCTACTCTTTCAGGGTGCTACTTTCACTTCACAAGAGCATTATTTAGAAAAGCAGAATCCCTTGATTTAACGTCAAGAATTGAAAAAAAGCATATTTATTTGTGCTCTGCCCTGGCACTGATCCCTGCTCATTTAATAGATGATGGTTGGCTCTACATAATGAATGATTCCCTAAATTGCGAGAAAGTATTCAAATTTAATGATTATTTCGTTGAAATTAGGCTAGAATCCGATCGTACATGGAACGTATGCGGCGAACGTCACCGTACAGCAAATCTTTTGGAGAGCTGGCACGCGAAAATAAACTGATACCTTAAAGGGAGAAAACTTAACATTCTGCAATTTCTCGAAACACTGCAAGAAGAAGCTTTTTTAAGCAACTCAAGGCTGGAAGAAATCAGAGGTGGCATATATCGAAAAAACAAAACACATACTTAAATGCAAACAAAACGATGATATAATAACACAAATTTTCGAATAGGTTTTGAATTTTTGTATTAAGTATGTAGCTGATAATTTTTTTGTCGAGTACGGCAGTTGGTCCCACCACAATGAAAGTTGTTCGTAATAATGAGTTCTGTTGCATAAAAAAAGCAACAGAACTCAAATTTACCCATTCTGTTACACCATGTATAACTTCAGTGATGATTTTATTTTACATATTTTTAAGACTTCATTTTATCTGTTTTGTATAAACCTACTCTAGGTTATTATTTTTATAGAAATATTGCAATTTAGTGGAAAGACAGTAATTAGTGTGAAGAAGGTATAGAGCGTCTAGTGGCGCCACCATCTGACTTTAATTAATGTCTCACAAACTATAAAAATAATAAATTCATTCGGTAAGATTATTTAATAGTAATACAGATAGGTTTTCTATTGTACAGTCTAATCGTATTCTACAAAACGAAGAATGATGGCCACCAAATTCCGTTCTGTAGACTAAAATAGGTTGCGATATCTATATATTGGGGTGGATGCCCCTAATACCAGCCTTTTGGAGCAAATTCCAACTTCAAAAAATTGTATTTCTTGAACTATAGGTCAGAACCAGTCACAGTTTTTTTTAATCCGTAGGTTACTTAATTGAGAAATATATTTAGCATAAAACTAACTCATAAACTATAAGGATAATTTTAAAATAATAATTAACCAGCATGATACCTCCTGTATCTAATTGCAGTCATCTTGTACCTAATGCCATCTTTTTGTGTACCGAATACCAGCCTAGTCTAGGGTCACGCTTTAAGACTTTTTTTTATAAATAAAAATACTGAATGCATGAGGTAGAATCTTTTTATTTACTTAAATATATAACTAATATAATTTTATATAATATTGATTGTAATATTCATTCTTTACAATATTTAAACTACTTCTGTTCCGTTCCGTCGGGTCCGTTATGTACAGCCTGGGGGGGCTGGCATTATGTACTCCATACAAATCTTGAACGCAATTGCAGCCCCCTCAATTCCCATTAACCGAAACGTTAAAACTTATATATGTATTACTCTGTAATCCATAATCCAACAAAACACAACAAGTAGAGCTGAATAAACATGAAAAATAGCTTATTTTAGCAGCTTCCAAAAGTGTCGAAAAAGTTGGAAATGGTCGTCGTCCGCTCAGTTCAAGCTTAGATTTGAAACTGACGTTGACATATTCATGCCAGTATTGCCAAATTTGGTACACATGTTCTAGCAAATAAAAGGTTTTTTTTAATGAAGACATTGCTAAGTGTTACCAATAGAAAACTTAATAAAAAGCGAAAATGTAAAAGGGCTGGTATTGCATCCAGGTCTGGTATTAGGGGCATCCACCTGTTAAACATTTATATTTATTGGAGGACAATTATTTCAGATTTTAACGCCACTGGACGCTCTATGGTCACTTAAGAAATCTGTGATTTTGAATATTCCTATAAAACATGTTGTTCCTGTTACAAATTTACCTGAATTTTATTATTGTTTATTATTTCGTATTAAAAATGTACGGGTATATTCCTTAAAAAGTAATTATTTTGCATATGTTTAGGTATATTAAAAACATGTTATTAAGATTGTTTTTTGCATATTTGTAGTATTTGTTTCCATAGTGTTCATATGTTTAGAAATCTGTGATTATGCATGTTCCTATAAGAAGTATTTTAAAATATTTGTATTTTTTTTTTCTTCATATTTTATGAAACCATAAATCTTATGTCATATGTTATCTGGCAATAAAAGTTTAAAAATCGTGCAGGCTTTATTTTTATAGAACTAAAAACACTTTTCCTCATGAGTGTATTAAGAATAATAATGAAATAAAGGGCGAATTGCATGTACTATCTTCGCAATGTTGAAATTTTGACATAGGACCGCGGCGCATTCCTGTAGAAAGTTTTTAATTTCGCCACCTGAACACATGAAGCGGTTACCTACTATCATTCCACTACCATTGAGATGCGATTGGTTAGTGGAATATTTGCCCTGTACTGACGCTATGCGTAAGGTGTCGAGATACATTCTATATTATGCCAAAATTCATACTTAGCATGACAAAGAAGATTAAGTAGGGGGACATTGATAAGTAAGTGTAAGATTAAAAGAATAAAATGAAGGCATTCTCAACATTCATTTATTAGTTTTTAAAACTTACATACCTACTATTTATTTACATGAATAGAATGGAGAAGTGCTAACCTTATTTTGTAAATGCTTTAAAGTTTATTTAATACTTCAACAACAATTGTATTAAACAGTAAATTCAGAAAATACGGAAAGATCGTATAAATACGTAAAGGACGCTCGTAGGGCGGTGATGGTCCTCTGCGTGACTTTTAACTTTCATTCTGAGGATTATTAGATGGGACATTAATATACTATGGTGGTGATAAGTTGTCAATCTTTCACCCAGGACACAATAAAACCATATGCCTCTACCGTATGCCTATGTATATATATATAGGGTGTAAAAGACAGTTTAGCAAAAACTGAAAGCCTGGGCGACTCAGAAAATCATTCTGAATGTCTGTTTTCTTCGGAAAATTTTCATGTTTTTCAATATTTTCTGATTACATTTTTTATTATTTTATCGATAATACTGCATTTTCCAATAAAAACAATCATTACAACGTGAAACACGAATACCAGCAATGTACATCGCACTCCGATTGCAACACGGCGCGGGAGGATCGCGCGCGGGGCGCGGTTTCACGATACATTGCGTAGCGCCAAACGTTGCGTAACGATACGTTCCGGGAAAAAATAATTACTTATAGCTGATGATGGTTATGGGTATATTCCAACATTGCAGTATTTGCTAAGCTGTCCTTTACACTCTTTATATACATTATATTGCCTACTTAATGGTTGCGCCGAAGTCGGTTGGGCAACCCTGCCTATGCGTCTTGGTGTCAATATTATGTACGTATGCGTCCTTTTTAAAGGTCTAAATAAGTGATTTTTGTGGCACAGAAAGCGGCGGCGGCAGCTAAGGCGGCGGCGACAGCGACCACAGCCGCCGTGGAGCCCATAGCTTGCACGGCGAACCCCATGATGAAAGAGACAAGGAGCTGGGCCACGAACACACAGCTGCTGACCACTGCCACGTCTGTACCAATACCTCGCTCGTCACCACACCCTCCGCCAGTGTTGTCCCACTGGAACAATAACATTATCAATTCTATGGGAGAAACATTGCAGCTTTTTACACGAATTTCGTGTCCTGAACGTTTTGCAAATATCACAACGCGCTGTGGGCAATTTTCTCGCTCATTGAGCATTTTGTTTTTTTGAGGCTTATATGTACACTAGCTTTTTCCCCTCGCCCCGAGCCTCCGCGGGCTGAAAGCTAGTGGACTTATAAGGTTAAATAGTACCCAGCTTTGGGATAAAATGTAGCTTATGTCCTTTCCCAAGGTTTAACTAAACCAAGACGATCGGGTTAAGGGTTTGTCCTGTAGACTAACCTTTTTGAAAAAAAGTCAAAAATTCGGAACATTATTTTTTCGAAATGCGTAGTTTTATTTCCAATATGATCGATAGTCGTGTGAGGCACGAAATCTGTGAATTTTTACTTCGAAAATATCCGTACCTAATGATTGCCTGGAAGAGTTTGCTACTTTAGCAATAAGGCCGCCTTTTGTAGATACTGCTTATTATGTTCAAATGTTATGTACTTTCTTTTGTAGTGTGCGATAAAGCTTAGATAATTCATTCTATTCATTCATCAAAGGTATGTACTTAGGTTTTATCCAGTAAATAATCCTATGGGGCCTGGGGTTGTGTTCACAAGGGGAATGGTAATAGATGGGGCTAGGCACACGGGGAAATGAAAGCTCTCAAGGCAACATGTCGCACGGTTTTTTTACCGTCCGTTATGTCGGACGGTGATTATAAAAGCGTAGAGAGATTTTAAAAGCGGGTTTCCATACATTTTGTCCGCTGTGGCGGTAAAACCGGGACGGCGATTATAAAAGCGCTCAGCGATTTTAAAAAGGCCCCTTTTATATGTGAAGAAAAATGAACATTTGTTTAAGAAAAATAAAGATAGGCACAATATAAATACTAGGACCAAGCATAAACTGGATGTACAAGACAGTCGTCTCCACAAGGTTACGAACTCTTTTGTGGGTCAATGCATGCGTTTCTATAATAAGATTTCCATGTGTATACAAAATTTACCTTTGGACAAATTTAAAACAGTAATTAAACAAAAACTTTGCAAAAAGGGCTATTACAAAATTTCTGATTACTTAACTGACAAGCAGCCATGGGAATGAACTGCTCAGCTCTAGAGTTATTTCAGAATTAGTTAAAATTAGAAAATAAGAAATTTTTTAATACGATTAAAAAGAGCACCCTCAGAGTTTCTTGCCTGTTCTTCTCTGGGGAAGACTGCACCTTTGCGAATAGGCGTAGAGTCAGTAGGGTCAAAAAAAACGAATGCGTATGTATATGTTTGTATGTATTTCATGTAATCTTGACTTGTTTTAAGTAGCATCCTGAATGTCGTACAAAAGTACAAAATAAAGATTTCTTATTTTTTTTTATTCCTTAGATTTTATAAATATCTTCGTCATTCTTGAATGTTAGCATAAACATTTTGAGTGATGTTTTATCCTTCCACCTTCCACCTTAGCTTATTAATTGTCTCTTCAACTTTGAACCTTTTATTTCGCAGATTTTCCACGATCCTTTCTGGGTTGCAGGTGAAGTGCAATTTTTTCACCATAACACGTATTGGGCGTTCTTATTTGTTTTCGTAAGAATGCAAGACAATACAATACAATACAAATATACTTTATTGCACACCAAAATTACAGAATATGATACAGAGTAAAAGTTACATTATGGACAAACAATTATTTTGAGTCAAAAGCTGAGTGACGGCTCTGTCTGTATGACTCATCATTTATTGTAGGTATTTACTTTGACAGCTTCACCGCTCATCATTTTACGGTGCATCAATCTTTTAAGGAGTTCTCAGATAGAAGATCAAAAAATGTCTGATAGTTTTTCACACTACCTATCCACAATGATTGGTGGAAGAAGAAATGTTCTTTTAGGCTTTTCTTCTTCCTTCTTTGCAGCGGAAGAACTTTTTTCTTCATTTGTGGAGGAGTAGGCGATGTGTTCAATTTCCTCTTTTTTCGGCCTTTCACTCTTATCCACTCCGTTTCTTAGGCGAGTTTTTCTTCGTCTGTGGTGTATTCCATACGCGGAGTTGACTTTTATTTTACTGAATTTTTTTCTTGCTTCATTAAGCTCTTCAGTTGCTGTTGAAGATTTTGAATCTCACTCTCCAACTGTTCAACAGTACCTTGCAGGTTTTCTCGCTCTGCTTTTTCTTCTTTGTATTTGAACAATAGACGTTCAGTTTCAGTTTTTATTGGGATAGTTTTTAAATTAACCATGGTTGATGTTAAATAAGTTAGTTTTCTCGCTCTGCTTTTTCTTCTTTGTATTTGAACAATAGACGTTCAGTTTCAGTTTTTATTGGGATAGTTTTTAAATTAACCATGGTTGATGTTAAATAAGTTAGCTTTTTTTATTGTAAGATTAGCTTTTTTTATAGTAAGATGGGTTAGCTTAGAAAATGCCTATAAAGGCAAACAGCATGCTGTTTGACGTCGGATTTCGGTAGGAGGGTGATCGCGAACCAGAGGGCCCTTTACAGAGCCTACCACAGCGCATGAGACCATAGGACGACACCTCAGATTCAGGCCTCATTTGTATTTCCTTAGTCGCCTCTTATGATATATTTAATGTCGCACATGCAGGCTTCGCAATAATAACTAAGTCATCGCGACCGGGCGCAGCGACGGCGTTGTTTTGATGTGTTAGCACTTTTCACTTAGCGCGGCGTCTGCTCTCAGCGAAACTTGAATGAGGAATACAGTCTTGGAATAGCCCGCGCTGGCTAGTTTCTACCAGCAAGGCAAATTTTCGGAAAAACAATCTTGCGAAGGCTATAATATAATTCGTCTATAAAAACCAGCCAAGTCAAACTTTAGGCTTTAATATACACATATCAACGCGGTCTAGGGATGTTGCACGATTTTTCATACAAAAGAGGTCTGTTTGAGAAGCTATAAAAGCATACTCGAGATATAACTTTCAGACGAGCAAGTGCTAAACCTGAATTTTTAATTCTAGTCAATAATTTTGTTTAACTTGAAATTTGTGGAAACGTGACGGAAACGAAAACGGAAATGCACTTTTTGCTTGCTTTTTGTATGAAAATGGTCGAATTTACGCATTTTTTTTTCATTTTGTCACGTTTCCACAAATTTCAAGTAAAACAAGATGTATTGACTAGAATTGAAAATTCAAGTTTAGCACTTGCTCGTCTGAAAATTATAGCCCTCTATGTATCTCGAGTATGCTTTTATAGTTTCTCAAACAGGCCTCTTTTGTATGAAAAATCGTGCAATATCCCTAGACTGTGTTGATTTGGTATAATATCCTAAGTTGTAAGAAGAAATTATATTTTAAGTTACTATAAAATGTTTTATGATGTTATAAATACATTTCAGGACTTACCATTGAACTTGGCACCCATTTCTTTGTCGTTGAAGTCAACAACCAAGGCATATATCATAATATTGAACTTGCCTCTCATTTCACATTTGTGTTTTTGATGGGATATCATTACTATTTGTAAACAAAATTAATAGGTACTTATTCGTAGTAAAATTAATTAATTTTAATTGCTGATTCTTACATTACAGGCACTATAAGTGTTCCTAATAGAATCAATTAATTGAAAAAATAATAATAAAATGATGACTTGATAACAATTTACTAGTTTCTGATTTATTCTTTGTATTCATAAAATATGGAGTATTGAGTATTGAGTACCTATCTGGAATGAATGAATAATGAATGATTGAATGAATGAATAAATTATTTATTGCACACGTAAACAAAAACATAAGGGAAAATTTACATTAGTGCAAAAGGCGGCCTTACCACTAAAAGTGATCTCTTCCAGACAACCCTTTGGCTGAAAGGAACCATTTTAAAAAGACTGAAGCGTAGTGCGCAGATCAAGTAATATATAAGTAATAAAGATATAAAAGTTTTAGGTAAAATAAATATAAACAAAATAAATTAATGAAAAGTACATAAATAATACATAAATACATATGCAAGCATAGATATATACAATATAAATAATTAGTTGCAAGTTTTAGATTTTATAAGCAAGTGCTCACGAAGCTTGTGTTTGAAAATAGTGAGATTTAGAGTGACGGACATCAGACGGCAGTTCATTCCATAGGCTTGTAGATTTTAAAGTAAAAGAATCCTTGTAGTACCCAGACCGAGAAAGGGGCACCAGGAGAATATTATCATTCTTTGAGCGCAGTTCAGGAGTGTGACCAGTACCAAGGTACTCAAAACGTTCCTTTAAATAGGGAGGGGAGCGCGAATCATACAGAACCTTATAAAGAAGCGTCAGAACATGCTCTTCACGCCGTAGTCGGATCGGAAGCCATTGCAACCCATTCCTACACTCGGACACATGATCGAACTTGCGCAGACCATATATGAATCTGATGCAAACATTTTGAAGCCGTTGTAGCTTATTTAAAAGTTCTTCATTTAGGTCAGTCATGCAGGCATCAGCGTAATCTAAAATGGGTAAAAGGAGAGACTGCGCCAGTTCAATCTTTGTCCTAATAGGAAGTAGGTTCTTCCATCTCTTCAAGGAACCATAGGCAGCAAAGATTTTACGGCTCACCTCAGTGATATGCGGAGACCAGGATAGACTGCTATCGAAAAGAACGCCAAGATGCCAAATTTGAACTTTCTAGGTCATCTGGAACTGGGTTAGAGTTTTGATCTTAAGGTCAGTCAGTGATAAAAATCACGATTTTTGGACGTTAAAATCTAAATACCCGTTTGAGGTGTATTTATGGAATTTGGAGCACATATTATATTAGGCCAGTCTCACCATTATCCTTGATCGATGGTCACGTCACCCTGTTTATTCTCTAAAGGTTAATCAAATCAAAATCATTTATTTCAAGCTAATAGTAATATCAGTTCAGATTCTCGTTTTTCATTTGTTATTTTGAGGTTTTATTGCCTTAAAAAAATTATTAAATTTCAATGTTTCCTTTATTATTATCGGTAGCGTGTCAAGCCAAGTTCAAGCTAACAGAACTGGCGAGCAGTACCGTGTGTTACATATTAGACGAACCATTTGGAGCCACGTTTGACTCCCTCATAAGTCAAAAACTATTTTACGTAAATATGTTAAATTTGGCTAATATATTAAGGCCCGTGTTCACCAAAAATATAACCAACGGTTAAACCGCGGTTAGAAGCTAATCAGACAAAATGTCAAAAAAAAAATTATGAAAATGACATTGTCAAATCTCTGGTTAGCTGCTAATCGTTGGTTAAATTTTTGGTGAACACTGGCCTAAGACTTACAAGATATACAGGGTGGTCCAAAAGGTGACGTTAAGGATTTTTTTTTTGGATTCCTTACCCCTGGGTGAATCCGAAAATACCCCATGTATGTTCCGCGATTTTTTGTGGTTTAGAAGTTATGATTTTTCGAAAGTGTTTTTCGAATTTTCTACCAGCGCTACTTGAAAAAATCATAACTTGTTCAATAGTAAGAATTTTTAAAATTTTATTTATGCATCATGATCACCTTAAATTACCCTTTCAAGTGATAAATCAACATACCACATTATAAGCTCTTCATTACAGTCTTCATTGAAAATTTTAGGTTTGCGATGAACGGAGGATAATTTTCAAAAATCTTTTAAAAATACTAAATGGCTGTTTCATAGGTTCAAACTTATTTTAAGAACTTCAGTGATTCCTAAAAGCGCTGAATCAATAACAATTATATATGGGACCGCCTCTTTCAAACAAAAAAAGAATTTTGAAAATCGGTCCATAATTGGCAGAGAAATCGGTGAACATACTTACATTAAAAAAATACATCGAACGTATAAACTCCTCCTTTTTTGAAGTTGGTAAAAATTGGAGGTCCTGATTTACTGACTCCTCAACGCCCAGCCCAAACCCTTAGACCTATAAGGCTGAAATTTGGCACAAAGGTGTCTTTTATGACGTAAGCAAGCACTAAGAAATGATTTTTTGAAATTCAACCCCTAAGGGGTGAAATGGGGGTTCAAAGTTTGTATGGAGAAATCAATTTTTTTTGAAATTTTGAATCGAAACTTCGTCAAGATATACCTTGAAGGAAATAAACGATCACGTGTTTCGCGATTTTTCGAAAATCACCCCTAAGGGGTCAAAAATGAAATGGGTGACTGAAAGAGTTCTTTGCGCGAGCGAAACCACGGGGAAAAGCCAGTGTATAATTATAAGTTTTAATTTTTTTTTAATATATTTTACGATCGTCACTACGTATTTCCTGATAATTTAGACATACTGTCTATAATAGTTTGAAAGATAGAGGGCTGCGACTAAAACACCAAACGTACATACAACTAGCCGACGCCCTACAATTCGTCCCCATGATGGGAGCTCCGTGTAATCTCTTTTACGAAAGTTTCCATAATATCTGAAGATGTTCTACGCAATACTTACAGCTTCAATTGTTTTGAAACAAAGTTTTGGAAACAAAGATTTCCATGCAAAATTAAAAATATAATATAAAAATCCGATTCCTAAATACCAGATATAATTGAGGTCGGCAAATTTTGAGGGGTAAACTTTGTGATTTATACCTCCAACAGTGTAATAAAAATTTTTTCACGAAAATCTATTCAGACGTCACAGTAAAAAATATAGAGGGTTAATAAAAGTATTATATGTAGGCACTACATGCCCCTCTATTGACTTTTCCGTCCTAGTCCAGCGCTAGGACTAGGACGGAAAAGTCAATAAATACTGAAGTTTATGAGGATGAAGGATGTATGTAAAAACTCCTTCGCGCAAGACATCAAAATAACACATAGGCTACACCATTTTCTTAGCTTCCCACGGGAACGAAGTCCTGTGTAGAAAGCTAGTCCAATATAATTTTACCAATAAACTACAGCAGTTCAAGCAAATTGAAGTTGAAAAGAGTTTATCGTTTATTAAGAGTTCTGATTAGGTTTGTATTCTTTGAATGGCATCACAATAAGTCCCTTTGCTATTTACGTCTAACTCGCAGCGACTTTAAAATCCCTGGCGTTGCGTTATCACTTTGCCATCTGACCGCAATCACTACCAAGTATTGCAACTGTGCTTTAGCTGCTGATCATATGAGTCTTGAGACACTGGACTTTGGCAAAATCATCAAGTAGCTCCATCTAATCAAGATATTGAATTGCTGGTCATACATACCGTGCCAGTAGCATGGTAGTGTGCTACAAGGAGGTAAGGCATGGTGAAGAGGGTGGAGTACATGACGCCAGCAGTCCAGCTGAAGAGGATCACTGCTGCTTTCGCTCGGATGGCCAGCAACATGAACATGCCACAGCTGTAGGTGCAGAGACCACCCACGTACACTCTCTTAGCCCTAAAATGAATGAATAAAGATAAACAAAAGCAATACTCTTTCAACTACTCTAACATAGACTGGAGGAGATCCCTCTAGTGTCGCCTTTGCAATAAATACGTTAATATTATGTTTGTCTTATTGGAATCACGGTGACATTTTTAAATATTTTTTATAAATTAATCTTATAATTAATCACGTTGTTTTCCTTCACCGTGAAGCAAGTGATAATTAGAAATCCGTACATAAATCCCGCCCGTCCAAGAAAATTCATTTTCGAAAGACGAGCGGTCCACCAACCCGCATTGCATTGGGTCAGCGTGGTAGACTATGGCCTAAATCCCCTTCGTGTATCGAATGGGCTGGTAAAAAAAAACTAATAATTTAAGGTATTACAAGAATTAACGAACAGCAGTCGGATTTAAACTTAGTTTAGTAATTTTTTTATAACTTTAAAATTCAGTGTAAGTGTAAGATATACCTACTTATGAAACCCGGCTATTGTCGATTGACTACAGCATTGTTATACCAAGTCAGAGGTCATTATGTGGTTTGAAAACTCTGACACCAAGGTCAGCCAAGTTAGCCACACAGTTGACCATACCTACACGATAAGAAAGAAGAGAAGATATGTACAGTCACACAGCCTTCAACTTGACTCAACCTAGTTGCCTGCTTGCCTGACTTTCCTTGCTGTAATAAGATCAACTCACCCTTGACTTTTAACACCATCTGAACTTGTGAGGCTTCGTAAGTCTATTTACGGTCGACACATTATATCTGATCAAACACGATTTGACATTTTGATTTAAGGCCACATTTATATCGTCATGCGCTTTTAAATGATAAATAACAAAATACGAATAAAAGTTATTTATTTTTCCTACATATTGACCTTAAAAAGTTAATATTGTACAAAGCAGAAGATTAAATTATTATTGACACCATACTGTCGTCGTGTCGTTTTTAATAGTAATATTGGGTGACTTTAGATAAGTTAACAAAAATAATATTCCACGTTAAAAAAACGTATGAGTCACCAACTTCAATCCCAACAACAGTTCGCACAAGGTAGATAACTAGTATATTTTGCAGACTACAATGCCTATTAGCAAATAACCACAAACGAAAATGTCACTCATTTATTTAGTTTTTTTTTTGTTGATTTTTTTATTTTCGATAAAATTTATATGGGACCACCTCTGGAGTATACTCTTTCAAACAAAAAAGGATTTTAAAAATCGTTCCATAATTGGCGGAAAAATCGGTGAACATACATTAAAAAAATACATACAGTCGAACATAGAACCTCCTCCTTTTTTGAAGTCGGTTAATTTAGGATATAAATCACACTAAGCTGAACAAGTTTCTCCTAAGGTCAAAGACGGAAAACATTTTCGCCTCTCCATAACTTGTATCACTTAAAAGATGAGCTAATTCCTAAGTATGAGAAGGATTTTTTGAGAATTTGTTGTTAAGTTTCATGGGTAGACTCACACACTAAAGTTTCGCTATTTAATTTAAAGTCATCCCCAAATATTTGCACCTGAAGAGTTTGTCAAAATCGTAAAAACAAAATGTTTTGATTTGAATACAATTGTGTAGAAATAGTAATTCCTCTAGGCCTAAAAAGGTTTTGTCATCAAGTAAGTTTAACTCAAATTGGGTCGAGGGGAGCCCGCCTCTTGAATGTTTCAATTAGGTACGAACTATACAACCCAAATAGCCGTATTTTGTAACTTAAGGTCACGTAACACGATATTTAGGTACCTACTCTAATTAATAGGTGTAACAGTAAACTAGACAGCTGTTAGCCACTGAATTAGATAAGTTACAAAGGGGACACTGAGAATGCTTGAATACATAGGAAACCCTACTTGAATTTAGTACCTGACCCTACCTATTGAATTTATGCATTTAATGTATAGGAAGCGTTATTTTATTTGCTTATTTTTGAGCATTTCAATTTATTATTTATCTGGACAGCCACGACTTGTTACATTACAAACTGGAAAAATATTATCTAAGTCTATATTCTACACTTATTATTAATAGTATCTACACTAACCTTATAAGATCGGTAATAACACTCTAGAGTAGACGGATGTTACTAGAGACCTTGGTATATTAATGTACAGACGGCCGCAACTCAGGTTACCACACGCGTGCACTCTGTGCTGCTGTGGTTAGAGCGACTTTGCAGTAAAAATGGAGTAACCTGATGAGCTGGCCTCTGTACTTTAAAACCTACTTTTTTGCTGCATTTAGACAATATAATTAAAAAAACACTCAAGGATGATTGGTTTTATATTTAGGCACAGCCACAGCTTCAAAAATTTTTAAGGTAAAGATTTAAATGAGTATTAATAGGTTAGTGCGAAGTATTCTGGAGTTTGGAAGTGTATCCTATGAAACTCACACCCTGCGAATTAAAAGACTGCAAAAACGTTTTCTCTGGCACTTGTCTAAGAAGCTAGGGATGGCGCGTAGTCCAGTTATCAGATTAGATTAGAAAGTTGATAGCTTAGAGAATCGAAGCAAAGTCCTGGATCCGCCGTTTTTTCAAAAAATATTACACTGTAGACTGCCCTGAGCTTTTGTCGTCTTTCAAACTAGACGACAAAAGCTATAAGGGTCCCGCTCTATAGATCCACGAGGTTCCATTTCTATTTTTGCCACTCATTTTACAACTCGACAGTTCCACGTATTTGTCGCTTAATAACAGTTATCATAATCATAACTCAGTTGCCATATTTAGTAATTCGTTGCTTAGTTTTAAGAAAGGGATAAAAAAGCTTGTAGTTGCTAAGTAGTGGAGAGCCGTTAGGTTTTAACCTCGGAACCCTTCCACTGAATGGATTTTCGTGAAACTTTTTTTATTACATTGTTAGAGGTATACATAATAAAGTTTACCCCTCAAAATTTGAAGATCTCAATTAAACCGGTATTTAGGAATTCCCATCTAAAAAATCATCGGATTTTTTCACCCACTTACAAAGATTTCTACGCTAAATCAAAACTATTGCAGCTGTGAGTTTGAAATTTTGCATAGATGATCTACAGGTACCGCGAAAGCTTTTCTAAAAGAGATTACACGGAGTTCCCATGGGGACGAATTGTAGGGCGTCCGATAGTTCATATGTGTATTTGGTGTTTTAGTCGCAGCCCTCTACTCGTATCTTTCAAACTATGATAGAGAGCATGTCAAAATTTGACAAAAACCAGGTAAATGCCACAAAAACAGTTCGAGTAAGGGTTTCTGTTTAAATATCTTTTTTGAGTCCGACTCACTTTTGACTGTTTTTCATACTTTTTTTGAATAATGTAGGGGATTTTTTAAATGTATACTTAGTTTGAAGTGTATGCATTATATAGTTTTTGAAATAGAGCAGTAACAAAAGTTGTTAAAAAAATGCGATATTTAGAACGTTTGTCGTATGGGGACCCCACTATGGTTTAAGTATTTAATTTTTAAATTATATTTCACGATAGTTACCATCATAATACGTATTTTCAAAAAATTGTGACATGTTCTCTATTAATAGTTTGAAATATAGAGGGCTGCAACTGAAACACCAAACGTACATAACAACTAGCGTACGCCCTACGACTCGTTCCCATAGAAACTTCGTGTAATCTCTTTCAGGCAAGCTTCCACAATGTCTGAAGATAATCTTTGCAAAATTTCAAACTTACAGTTTCAATAGTTTTGATTTTGCATGGACACCTTTGTCAGTAGGTAAAAAAATCCGACTCTTCTTTTGTATGGGAATTCCTAAATACCAGATATAATTGAGATCGGCAAATTTTGAGGGGTAAACTTTATTATATCCCTCCAACAGTGTAATAAAAAAAGTTTCACGAAAATCCATTCAGTGGTTTTTTGTTTTAACGGCCCTCCACTAAAGTAACTAATCACAGTATTAACTTCATTTTTGTAGCTTTAAGTAGCTTGTAATGGGCTAGTATGGTGCTTGCTTGCAACTACTTATACTTATTATTGATCTTCCCTAACGTTTTGATCTATACGTTTTTTTTTATTTATTTTTTATTTCTATTAACTTTGATATTGCCCTTTTTAAAGAGTTCCTTTAAGTGTCTTGACATCAAATTGCCTATTATAGGTATACTAGCTTTCCGCCCGCGGCTCCGCCCGCGTGGACTACAGGTTATATCGTGCCCAACTGTGGGATAAAATGTAGCCTATGTCCTTTCCCAGGCTCTAATCTATCTCTGTACCAAAATTCATCAAAATCGGTTCAGCGGTTTAGGCGTGAAAAGGTAACAGACAGACAGACAGACAGACAGAGTTACTTTCGCATTTATAATATTAGTAGGGATAGTAGGGATTAATCCATTAATTGGTTAAGCATTTAGTAAGTAACCATATATAGATGTAATATTAAGAAGGTAACAATGTATTATCCGTTGGTAAACCTAATAATTAAAAAATATATACTTATATATTGTAAATAGGAAAGATTTATATTTTTGTATGTTTGTAATGAATAAACTCAAAAACTACTAGATCTATTTCAAAAATTATTTCACCAATAGAATGCTACATTATCCCCAAGTAATATAGGCTACATAACTTTCCCGAACTCCCTCGGAAACAAAGTCCCGGGCGGAAAGCTAGTAGTAAATATTGTTAGATTAAATATCAACATACCCAAGCTTCTTTATAAGTTTCTCAATGACAGTGGAGTAGCAGGCACAAGATAAAGAGTACATTGCCATACCCCAACAGCCGAACCTCACGCCGGCTTCATAGTCTGAGCGACTCTCGCTGCCCACTGGTGCCTGGAATAATTATCATAGCAAAGATGGTGAATACAGTTGCGATTCTTATTTTAATAGGCTTTTAAGTAGTTGATAATTAAGATTAAAATAGTAAATATACAACTTTGTTTTTTCAAAAAGGATTGATGTATTAAAAGTTCCTACGCTACACAGTTTCACTCGTTATACGGATGGTTCAGGGCATTATATTTGATCGATTTTCAGGTTCTTTCTGATAACTGTTTTTTTTTTAACTCCCCATAAAAGAGGAGTTTTATAAGTTTGACGTGCTCTAACCAACTGAGCTATCGTGCCTAGATTCTTGGTTAGAGCACCAGGAGATCTAATCCTGGGGACGCGAGTTCAAGTTCCATTCGCGCCGAACATTTTTTCTTTCCCTAAAAATTATTTATAAATACCCCACACGCGGGTTAGCGTTTTAAAAATATATACTAAATAATAAAAACACTTACAGCAGGATCCCCTCCGAAAACAGCTTCTCCGACGAAATCGGTGAAATATAAGGAGTAGCAGACGTGGGCCATCCAGCAGAAGAGGTTTGTGAGGCAGACAACTCGAAGGGATGGCGGCATCACCACTATGGACTTCAAGTAGTGCTGGAGAGAGAGGTGGCCTCCGTGGGCGGCTGGTGGAGGGTCCTAAAAAATGTTATCATCAAATCTAACTTGTATGCTAGATTGTGGTTAAGAGCGCACCCGTTGTTATAAAAAATATAAAAATCAAAAATAATGTATTTCTGTCGCACATATTCTTAGTCTAATTAGGTGGGCCCGCTCTTCTACGCTTACGCCTATAATCCCTATCGGGGTAGGCAGAGCATCAGTGCTTTTAAAACCATTTGATGCCATATTTGACATACTTCTTCTTCTTATCGTGTAGGTATAGTTAAGTGTATGTGCATAATTGGGTAACCCTGGTGTAAGAGTTTTTAATTCCCACAATGGCCACTACACTTGGCATAAATTCAGAGGGTTATTAGATGAAATGTGATGTACAGTCGAGGTATAAAAAGGTTCGTCACCTTAAGGCCGATTTTCGCTTGCACTAAAGCAGGAATCAATCATGCCAACATTCCAGAACAAAAACAGTGCTGCTAACATTTAATTCAATATGACGTTTGCTATCAATAACAAGGTTCGTCATCTAATGTCAATTTTTTCTTGCACTTGGCCTACATACTCAAAGCACCTGGCGCAAGAATCATTCTCGCCAATATAAACATCAGTGCTTGAAAGCTATCAAAATATATTTTGGAATCAATCAATTCCATATGACGTCTGACGTCTTTAACAGACATTAGAAAGGTGCTGTCAACCTAGTTTTGTTCATAAACCTAACCAAAATAAGTTTTTAGTTTATCATAACATGTGCGAACTTTTCTATGATAATAATCTTCTTATTCAACACAAATCTTATGCTAAATCAATTTGAACATAGTAAAAAGAAAGAAAAAAAGCGTAATTTTCTATGCAACAGTCAGTTCTGTATCAAATTTTCAAAAGGTAAATGTGCTCGGGGACGATAAAGGAATCAGTTTGAAAACTGACCAAGGTTTTCATACCGTGACTGTACCTATTGTCTTAAGTGGTGAGAGGTTGTCAGCCTTTCCCCCACAACAGCAAAACCCTCGCGTCCCACTTGCTGAATTTTACAGTATGCCTGGAAGGAGTAGACAGCTGACTCATTGTAACTTTTTTTTTTCCTTCTGTCCATTATTAAATTCTTATTAATTCGCATGAAGTAGCTCATGTTACCTAGTATACTTTTAAGTATTCTGGATAAATAACAAATTATTTTTCAAACTAAGCAGAGCAAAATAATTAAGAAATAAACATCTCTTTACTGCAGATTTTATGAAATATCACGGTCATTTTTTGAAAAGGTCTTTATTATGAATACGAATTTAAAATTAGTGACGATGGATGTTTGTTAAAGTTTTATGAATAAACTATTAGGTAAATTAATTTTAATAAAACTTTACAGTAATGGCTTTAGCATCGAAACACCGATGCGTTGTTCTGGTGCTAAGGCCTGATAAAGTAATACTTGTAAACAATACACAATCATAATATTGACTTAAATATTGCTCGTTTAACAATAACAAATAGTATCAATTATTGTATTTAGCCGCATTAGACGTCAATTTGAATAAAAAAGAAAAAAAATCCATACCAGGTTAGGATTATAAAAGTGGCAGAAGAAAAAAAAACAAAAGTTTGAATAAGTGCCGCATGCGCTCAAAAATTTCTGCAAGTTATTTATGTTTTTTTTTTTTTTAATTCGGAAATTATGATTAACCTAAAACTAATAAAGAAATACACCCTACCTCCGGCTGATTCAAAGACCCGTATGTTGCCGCGTCCTTCTTCAGTCCATTTTTCTCTGTCCCTTCCTCTCCTGCATCGAAGCTCTCTTGTGCTCGTTTTGTTTCAGCCGGTTTCCTGAACTGCTCTTGTTCAGCTAACTCAGTCAACGGGATCTCTTTGAAAGCTGTTACTGTCGCCGTCACACATGCTACGAAAATGATGGTTATAAGCGAAAAGACTGCTCGAACGTGGCCTCCGAAAAAGTCACCTGGAATTTTTAAGAAGAACACTGATTATAAATGACTGAAGGAGAATTTTCTCTGGGTTATCCCTAACTCAATACAATTAACTCAATACAATTAAATAATATGAAATATAATATGAAATTTTCTCAACGATTCTATCTCAGAGACAACCCATCATAACGCAATAGATTATTTGTATTTGTCTTTAAACATAACAGTAACTGATTAAAGTATCTGTTATTTTCTTACATGACTACTTGGGGCACCGACTATTGGGACCTATCTTCTGGAGGCATACGAGATTATGTCTCCAGAAGATAGGCATAATCTGAATCCCGCCGCCAAGACGAGTCTTATACAAATTAAAACAATTTCTTATTTAAATCTAATCATCCCAAGGTAAGTTTAGGACATCGTCGTACAATACTATTTAAGTAATTATTTTTTAAAAAAAACAAGCTATATTATACTCTACCTAATCGCGTGTTGTCCCAGTTGATACCACCGAGGGCGTACCCCATGAAGCCACCGAGCCCTGCCATCACGGTGAACGTACTCAGACCCTTCGCGTGATCCTCTGTAAAATATTTATTGTAACAACAAAACAATATTGTGGTAACTTTATCAAACCAGACAACGCTTTTTTCAAGTAACGGTTGGAATGTAATAAGTTAAAAATGAAACAATCGGACGTTAAAGTTTTTTTTTTGGATATTGATGTGCCCTGTACTTAGTATACTTAGTATGAGAAATATAATATAGACTTTAAAAAACCCACAATTTAGCGTTAATGCATTTACTCCAAACCAAACCGATCGATAATATGATAAAATAATTTTACCAATACATGTTAGTGCTTCTATTTAATTAATCTCTCTCGGTTAAACAGTGTCTGTCTCGTTCTTGTTTTTAATTACTAAATGGTTTTATTTAGCTTGCCCTGTTTATTTATTTATCTGCTTGGGTCAAATCTTGACCCCCTTCCTATTGACAGATTGATATAAAAGGTACGCACCCTTAGTTCTGGTGACAATATAATTTAAGGCGACTACAGCACCTAAATTACGATTTTATGATGCGTAGATAAGCATGACGCACTGCATTAAATCGAAGAAAAAAAATACTACGGTAATATTCAGGACATAAACTAGATAAGTAGTTTGCTGAAAACATGATTCAGCACTTTTGGTTCGATAGAAAAACCTCACAAAGTCACCTCTAAATACCTAATATTGGTATTTTTTAAGCTGTAAAAACGATAGTAAAATGCACACAGGAACTTGAATTTGCTATCAAAAGTAATGTTACCTTTCCATAAATCTCATTTTTCTAACTTTCGAACATGTTTTTACGCACGCACGCTTTCATAGTCCGTAAACTTCGTGTATCGACACTGTTCGCACTGCCGGCCCAGGCCTGTTGAGAGACGGAGATGGCGCTATTCCTATGTGTGCTGCCTTTATCGGGTGCTGTAGTCGCCTTAATACATTCGGTATCATTATAAATCCAAGATGGACGCCGCTACAAAATGGCGGATAACATATTTTATCACTACTTCCTCCATATAAAAAGGTTTGACTAATAGAATAGAACACTACGAAAAAAAATGAAAATCCAATATGGCCGCCAACAAAATGGCAGGTGATATTTTTCAGTTATAGTAAAATTGAAAACTAAAAACTTGAAAATAAAAAAATGAGTAAAAATAAAAAAGTTAAACGGTTTTATTGAAAATAAAGTGTACTAAAAGCTATCCTAGGTACCAGTTATCATACCACTCTCCTCATCAATCTGGGGATTATAGGATTTCTAGGGCATTGATCAGATAAAAAATTACATCGTTGGGCGTGTGTTTCTATCAAGTCAACCGCTATATCATAATAAATGCTATTTACATATTTACGCAGGTTACTGCATTTCATAAGTAAATTACGCGTTTTGTCAAATCAAATAAATAATAGTTTATTCGAAATAGATAATTCCTTGTTTCGTCAATATTATCATAATTTCCATTAGAAATAATATTTCATGGTGCATATATGAAACGATATTTTCTTGTAGCAAAAAAATTTGCTTTGCTTAAAGAAATCTGTTTTTACCGTGTACGCGCGCCCAACGATTATATTTTTTTGTCTGATCAATGCCCTGATTTTTGAGGAGAGTGGTATGATGACTGGTACCTAGGACCTACCGAATTATTTTTTAGCTTTTAGAAAAATGTATCTACTTACTTATATACTAATATTTGCAAAATTCTTTGAAAAATTCTTTCACCATTCGAATCCTACATTCCGTGATGAACAAAGGGTATTATATGTTTTTCCCGAATTCCCACGGGAAAGAAGTCCCGGGCGGAAAGCTAGTTCAATAAAATCGTTTAACTAAAAAAAAATTACACATTTTTTAATTTGAAAATCAACTCACTTATTTGAAATACGAAATTTGCCGAATCACAATAAGAAATGTATAAGTTTACTAGCTTTCTGCCCGGGCCTTCGTTCCCTTGGGAATTTGGGAAAATTATGTAGCCTGTGTTAATCCAGGGTGTCAGCTACCTCCATACCAAATTTTATCAAAATTGATCCAGCCGTTTGAGGGCGAAAGAGTGAAATCATCCATACATACAAACTTTCGCGTTTATAATATTACTATGGATAAGGATGTATTTTTTCTATAAGAAATAAAGGAAGCAATTTTTTTATCATAAATTATCTTAAATTTTGGAAATTACCGTCTAAACAGATAAATAACAATCAAATATTTGACTTATTTCCAGGTTCCAAACATTTGTATAAGATAAAAAAATATTCCACATAATACCATGTCATGTACGTGCTTTCTTACACGTCGCATGCTGACTATTTACTGAAAAATTAGCACATCCTTATTTAATATTATAAATACGAAAGTAACTCTGTCTTTCTGTCCGTCTTTCACGCCTAAACTACTCAACCGATTTTGATGAAATTTGGTACAGAGATAGATTAGAGCCTAGGAAAGGACATAGGCTACATTTTATCCCACAGTTGGGCACGATACAACCTGTAGTCCACGCCGGCGCTAGTATGTAATAAGTTTAACACGTCAATATTTTAAGTTGTATATGTCTATGTCTATTTTTTTTTTATTTTTTTTTTATTAATGAAGGGTTCAAGGTTTTTATTTGTAACATTCCTGAGTTATTTTCTACCTACTTTAATTAACCAAAACAGGCGGCCTGCTTGTAATCTCTAAATCGGTAGTCGAACTTAAAGAACTAGGCAAGAGCCTTAGATTTATTAATTTTATTAAAATCTTATTTAAAATTAAAATAGAAGTTTCTGAAGTAAATATTAAGGTGGTAGGTAATATCGGCCTACTTCATTTATAAATATTGTTTTCGAATTAGCACGGGGAAAGTAAGACTAAAAATGTCTGTTTAGCGGCAAAATATGTACATCATTGAAACTTTGTTTATAACTTTATCTTGGCACTAGAAATGAGGATCTGCCGAGTCCTACCAAAATTAAGGGGTCCTACCCCCTCCCAGGGGAAATTTTTAAAAGTGCATATTTTACAAACTAGGCGATTAAAATTAAAACTAATGAAGCTATAAGTTTGAAATTTTGCAAAGATGATCTTAAATTATTGTGGAAGCTTACCTAAAAGAGATTACACGGAGTTCCCATGGGAACGAATTTCAGGGCAGACGCTGGTTGATATTTAAGTTTGGTGTTTCAGTCGCAGCCCTCTATCTTTCAAACTACATATTAGAGTAATTCTATGGCAAATAGCCAGGTAAATATCACAAAAACAGTTCAAGTGCGAGTTTCTGTTTAAACATTGTTAGCTTGAATCCGACTCACTCTTGACTATTTTCATATATTTTTTAAATAATGTAAAGTGTGTCTTAAATGTGTACTAAGATAGGAATCTATGCATTATATAGTTTTTGAAATAGAGCAGTGACAAAAGTTGTTAAAAAATGCGATATTTTTGACGTTTGTCGTATGGGGACCCCACTGTGGTTTAAGTTTTTATTTTTTTAAATTCTATTTTACGATAGTCACTTTCATAATCCGTATCTCCTGAAAGTTTGAAAATGCTGTCTATAATAGTTTAAAAGATAAAGGGGCTGCGACTGAAACACCAAACGTACATATCAACTCGGACGCCCTACAATTCGTTCCCATGGGAATTCCGTGTTAAGTATCTCTTTTAGTTAAGCTCCCACAATACCTGAAGATCATCTAAGCAAAATTTCAAACTTATAGCTTCAATAGTTTTGATTTTGCGTGGAAATCTTTGTTAGTGGGTAAAAAATACCGATTCTTCTTTTGTATGGAAATTTCTTTAAACCCAGTGGAGGGGGTTGTACCCAATAAAAATTTAAAAAACCCCCCCCCGCAAAAAAGTAAAGCGGACATTTAAAAAGTAAAAAATAATACCTTTCGTTGAGCCATCAAATTCATTTCAGAAATACCTATATATATATTTTAATTATCGAAATCGATGGATGGCACGATAGAGTTTGCTCATTAAAATGGCGCTATAATGTCGCGTCGGGGTACCGCTTTAGTGAATCAGTGAATAGTCAATCAAATGAAGGGTCTGATTCACTAAAGCGGTACCCCGACGCGACATTATAGCGCCATTTTAATGAGCAAACCCTATCGTGCCATCCATCGATTTCGATAATTAAAATATATATATAGGTATTTCTGAAATGAATTTGATGGCTCAACGAAAGGTATTATTTTTTACTTTTTAAATGTCCGCTTTACTTTTTTGCGGGGGGGGTTTTTTAAATTTTTAATTTAACTTTTATTTCAAAATTTTTAACTTATTTTCAAAGTAATTAAGAGTGTACTAGTGTGCTGGATATCCTGGCCGCAGCATCAGCTCACGGTGTTGCCACCATTGCATTGTATGCAGAATCAAATACTGATCAAAACGAGTCCAAACACGACATATCTGCTATTATTTTTTCAAGGATGTGCTAGTGTTCTGGATATCCTGGCCGCAGCATCAGCTCACCGTGTTGCCACCATTGCATTGTATGCAGAATCAAATACTGAACAAAACGAGTCCAAACACGACGTATCTGCTATTATTTTTTTAAGAGTGTGCTAGTGTTCTGGATATCCTGGCTGCAGCATCAGACCAAGAGTTCCATAACCCTGCATAGTTATTAAGCATACATGAGTATTTCAAGTTTTAGGTCACATGTATGTTTGAAAGTAAAGTAAATACACATTAAGAGTCTAAGAACCCTACCGCAGCTAACAAAAGAGCTGATGACCTTGAAACGGCTGAACCGATTTTGATAAAACGTATCTAAGAACCATCGCCAAAAACCCTGCTTGTAAATAAAAAAAACCGCATCCAAATCGGTTCACCCGTTTGAGAGCTACGGTGCCACAGACAGACATACAGACACACAGACACACAGACACACACACACACACACATAGCGGTCAAACTTATAACACCCCTCTTTTTGCGTCGGGGGTTAAAAATTTTGGTAGGACTCGGCTGATCCTCATTTCTAGTGCCAAGATAAAGATGTAAACAAAGTTTCATTGATGTACATATTTTGCCTCCAAAATATGCTATTTTTCCTAAGTTTTCTTTTCATTGGCTGTCGTAAAGATCCGCATTAGTCTAGTCGACAATTTCAGAAACGTGTTTTTGAGACATATTATACTATTGCTAAAATTATGTACAATAGCTCATTCGATTCGGAATAATGTCTAGATCATTGTGCATAATTAGTTAATTAGTGCATAAAATATTGCAAAAGTTATAAACAATCAAAAACATGGTGTTCGGTTTTTCGCTTTTCCTTAAAGAGGAGGAAATTTGCTTTAAATAAATTTCGACTTTGGAACTGTACCTCCATTATTTATAATTTTAATATAACGCTCAAAGTAGCCCATTGTCAGGTTGCGCGCATGGCGTCGAAACCGAATACGTTACATAAAATATTTTTTTAAAGTTATGTAAAGTTGATTTAAAAAAATAATAATATGGTATATTCTAAACACCTGGAAGAATTCATTCCCGTTGGAATTTTTCATGAAAATCAATTTTCCAACAAAGTAGGCTTTTGTTGATTAATAAAATTTTCTCGAATTTCTCTCATTGCAAACTAATAAAAAAAATTGCCGTAAAACTTTTTAGCTTTGTGGAGCTTTACAAATGATAATACTTTGTTTATAAAAAAATTATAAAATTTATTTCAAATGTATATTTATATATTTTTAGGGTTCCGTACCTCAAAAGGAAAAAACGGAACCCTTATAGGATCACTTTGTTGTCCGTCTGTCCGTCCGTCCGTCCGTCTGTCAAGACCCTTTTTCTCAGGAACGCGTGGAGGTATGAAGCTGAAATTTATATCAATTACTCAGGTCTACTGTCCCTTGAAGCTGTGAAAAAATCAAACTTCTAAGCCAACGCAATCAAAAGATACAGCCGTTTATGCCGCAAATTTTCGACACTTGCAAGGGAATCAAAACCTACAGGGTGCTTCCCGTGAACTCAGAATCTTGAAATTTGGTACGAAGCAACGTCTTATAGCATAGATAAAGGAAAAATTACGAAAACCATAAATTTTTAGTTACATCACATAATATATTTTTTTTTAATAATTTTAAACTTACTACCCATTTCCTCATAAACGCGTAGAGGTATTAAATTGAAATTCATACCAAATACTCAGGTCTATAATACCTTTAAGCTGTAACAAAATCAAACTTCTATGTCAACGCAATCAAAAGAAACAGCAATTTAAGCTGCATATTTTGAAACTCGCAAGTACTCGCAAGGGAATCAAAACCTAAAGGGTACTTCCAGTCGACCTAGAATCTTGAAATTTGGCATGAAGCAACGTTTTATAGCACACATAAAGGAAAAATTCCGAAAACCTTAAATTTTTAGTTACATTACAAAATATATATTTTTTAATAAATATAAACTTATTACTTTTTTCCTCATGAACGCGTAGAGCTATCAAGTTGAAATTCATATCAAACACTTAGATCTAATTGCCTTTAACCCGTGAAAAAAAAAATTCTAAGTCAACGCAAAAACGCAAAACTTAGTAAATAAATAACTTTAATAAAAGAACTTTCGCAAGTCTGCTGCAAGGCTAGTATAAGTGTTTCAGTTATATTATAGATAAATGATATGTGTTAATATAAAATAAAGGATTACTTAAACGATAAAGAGATCTTTGTCTTAAATTTATGCTCCTCCATCTTTCCCCATTGTAATGTTATGAATTTCATTTTGCAATAAAAATACCATAGTTATGACTCGATTGTCGTAATGAACGAACTTTGTAAACCTTGCAGGTTTGTACGGAACCCTCGGTGCGCGAGTCCGACTCGCACTTGGCCGGTTTTTTTTTAAAGAAATGCAGGTTTTTTTTTCTTTTTATTAATAAATTTCTTTTCTCGACACAAAAACAGTAATATAATGACAAATGGAAAAAAAAATATAGCATCACTGTTTTTGTTAACTTAAAAAAATATATTATATTTCCTAGGATATGTGTGTATGAAAAATATATATTTTTTTAATTCATTTCCTAGATAGCCTCGGAATTGTATACAATTCCTTAATTTCATACATTTCCGGTAACATATACATAACATAATCTGTGACGTCATCAGCAAAAATAGCCGGAAAGATCATTTTACATTTATATTGATTGAAAATATATCTAGGAGTAAAACCATAACAAATAAGTGCAACTTCAAGCGTTAATGTCATTTTGCTTGTTTGATTGTTTATAAATAGGGACTTAATAAACTTATATCCATTTTCCAAACTACAATCTGTATTGTTTGACAGATAAATCTTTCGGATTTCGGCTTTATCTATCACTTATTCCGTATCTAAATTTAAAACAGATGGGTCACATGAGAAAATCTGTGACGTCATTTTTTGTACATATCCAGGAAATCAAGTGGATACCTCTTCCCCAAATTTAACCAATAGCAAAAGTCCCATAGACCTAATAGCATTACTACACGCTAAGGGTCCTGGAAGAAGAAGCACGAGTATTAAAGAAAGATTTTTTTTATTATATATATGTTCAATCTTTTTGCAGTATTTACATGTCCAAATACTCAATTAAGTAGTTCTGTTTGGGGAACTAGAAGCCAAAGATCCTCGATTCTTTATAAACAAATCCCCATTGACAGACAGCACATTATTTTCCCCAAACTCTCTACCTAATATGTGTATATTATATACGTTCTTATCATACTTCCAACTGGATTCAAAATAGATGTTTAAAAAGTTCAAGTACCGGATGGGAATACCGAAGAATATCTTGTTAGATAAATCAATCACGCTGAGACGCGATAAGCCTGATGTTTTCTTCATCAGTCATCACAGACAAAAATATACATGTAACTAAGTACCAGTTACGGTCACATGCTAGCTCGTCATCACTCATGTCATCACAAATATTTAATTAAATTAGTCGAAATCAAAGTAGGTGAAGGATCTCTCAAATGGGATGTTTTTAGAAAGAATTTTCCAGATGTTAGCAGATATCTGTATTTACTATAAAGCGCATATATAGATACTTAGCTAAAGGTCGGCTGTCTTTAGCGCTTATATAGCGTTAATCGACTTGTTAGGTTTCTTTTACAGCATTTACTTAGATAGTATTCTGCCTTTAATATACATAAAATAAACAAACTTCAACGCTACGCAATGTTTATTAATAAGGCGATAGAAAGTAAAGAGTAACTTATAATTAAGGAAACCCTTTCTTTTGAAATTACATAATTTGAAACCAAAAAAATTGCATAAGGATACCTAATTCTACACTATACATATGTGTTTAGTAGATAAAGTTATTTAATTTAGTAAACGATTCATAATCCTTAATGCCGCATAGAAAAAAACAATGGTAAAATATTTGGGACAATCCGTTAAATGTTACGTATCAGCTAATTAGTCAACTCTTGATTGGAAACCCATTTGTTTAGCTTAACTAATCGAAACCGCTGTGAGACAACAACTCTTTCAAATAATCGTAGGTAAACATAGATTAAATTAAATACAACAAACCCAGTGCAACAATCTAATCTCATTATCTTCATTCTACAGTCAATATTGAAACATATCAAAATTGAGCTACCGTGACGCCAAGTCAAACAAGGAAAGTGGATCATGACAAAAAATAGCACGCACCTGACTTTGTTCATTCGGAAGCAATAACATTAGCAAGGCAAATATATGTGAATTATGTTCAAATATCTACTGACCTGGAACCGTCACATCGAGAAGATAAGCACGGGCCGGGCTCTGACACGCATCAGCATCGAAATCAAGGAAAACTGTTCCAAGGACTGTGAACAGTACACCCCAAGGGTGGTAATTAGTTCCTTTCGTATCCAGGGCCGAACTCCTCGGCCCCAACACGGCAGGGACATCTGTTTTATTGGTAGGTCCTTCATCTCCCAATGCGTAGCCTATCGCCTCACCGTTTGGCACCAAAATTAGACCTGAAATGATCCATCATAATACGATAACATCAAATTACAGTAGACGTGGCCTTGCTGCTAAGATTTTGTACTTAGTGATAAAAAAGTTTTAAAAAAAATATGCTAAAGAAATATAAAAGTCATTCCGAATTTTTTTAGGCACTTACTTCAAGTGTCAGCTTAAATAGGCAGCAAAAGATGAAGATATTAGTAAGTTTTATGTATAAAATTAACGAAATCTACTCATATCGCTGACTACAAATATGATATTTACGAATTTATTAATGAGTTGATTCAATATTTTTCAGCTCCAAATAACACATAATATAAACAAAAAAACGCGAAAAATATAGTTTCTATATTACATGGAAATTAATAGCCTCGAAAACAATCTTCTTTCCCAGTGTACGTAATTGGATTACTGTTGGTAATTAATAGTATTGCTTCAATCCATATTAGGTTGTTAGCTATTTTACAAAGTAAAGCTAAACAATCTAAATATAAATAATTCTCAGTTCCTGTTTGCCTTACCTAATAAAACACCTAGTGACATCATTACAATAAAAGGTCGTCGTCTCCCGTATTTCGATTTACATCGGTCACTCAGCGATCCTAGCAGTGGGGTCATGAAGAATCCCACCATAGGGGAGAGAGCCCAGACCAGGGTCATCTGTTGATGTGGCACTCCAATCTGGAGAAGTGTTGGAGACACGAAGGCAGTCTCCCCAGCGTAAGAAAACTCTATACCCATCACTGCAGCTGATATTCGCATTAATTCGATGCGGCTTTTCCTCCTAAAATAAATAAGTAAACGCTACACATTCTGGTTAACTATCAAACAAGCGATCATGAGAAAAAAATTCTCAGCTCTAGAGTTATTTCAGATTTAAGTTATTTAAATAAGAAAATAAGTCAATTTGTAACGAGACTGCACTTTCGGGGGCAAACTGCACCTTTGCGATTATGCGTAGAGTTAAAAGAAAACTCATCCTTTGACTTATTTTAAGTGACATCTTAAATGTTCTATATTATAAAGCTATTTTTACTTCGACACAGGTGGATCATTTAACACAATTGCTCTAAATTAGGACACATTTCCCTTATTATTATCACGCACCTGTACAAATCACTATATGAACTGTCGGTCCACACTCTCGTAGGCTCATCAGATCCCGGGATCCCAAACAGGGAATGTTTCAAAGCATCCTTTATTCCTCCTGGGTGCTGTTCCTTCCAGTTTGACCATCTCTCCCTAAAATTATCTCTGATGCAGTGAAATCGGCCAGTCAAACCTTGATATTCATGCAGTTTATCTGACATGGTTGTTTCTTTAAGTCGTAGATTACGTAGATACTTCCTCACCACTAAAGGACGTGGAAGTAAATTGATTCACTTTCTATGGTTTCTTTATTTACGGCATTGCATCAATAGGAATCGCTTTTGTTACGACTATGTGAGGTCCAACGCAACAAGTTTCCTATAAACTGTAACAAAATCCAAGCACTGTTTTACACATAGTTATTACTTCACGATAACCATTTTTATTAGACACAGATTTCTGGACATTTTATCACAAATGCTGATCACTACGAGTATTCATATTGAATTGAAACAGCTTTTTGTACAGAATTTTAATTTTTAAGTTCCAATATCAAAGAATTAAAAATGTAGAGCTGTTTTAAATGTTGTTCCTTTTTGTTGATAAATTGAGATAGTCTTTTGTTTAAAATTTTCGTTCACTTTTCGAACAGTGTTCTATTGCGCGAGTGGCCAGTGTGTCAGGGTAGCAGTCGCGAGTTGTCTGACGGATCTCCGGGGCGCGCGCGCCGCCCTCTGTTGCCGCCAACCACCCTCACACAGCTGCACCCTTAGTACTTACTGGATGAGACTTCAGCTTTGTAGAATTTTTCTCTACTTAATTTTCAATTCATATGATACGCTTGTATAATACGTAATTAGTACCTGGTAAAGACCTGCTAAAGACAGTCTACCAACCCGCAATGGGCCAGCGTGGTGGACTATGACCTAAATCCCCTTCGTGTTTCGAAGGGAGGCCCGTGCCCGTCGGCGGGGATGTATATGGGCTGGTAAAAAAAAAGAAAAAAAAAAGACTCATGTCTGAAGTTGACCGAGGCTTTTTTTGTTAATTTAGACTTAGACCAAATAAATAATTTCTAATATCATTTACCTTTTTCTTAATGAAAATATTAAACTTGCAGGTTGGAGCAAAGAAATATCACTTAGCACTCATTTAGCTATGAAATGTTTCATTGACTTGAAAAAGTTTCAACCCATGGCCACAGAAAATATAAATATGTATCTAAATCTAAGGCCTGAGTATGAACTCTATACCTATCTAGAGCATAGAATTAATTTAATAACTATATCAGTATTACAATCTATAACATGTACATCAAAACACTAGGCCAAAGCAAAAAGTTTATGTAACAAAAGAAGCCATTGCAAATCCCTCATATTATTACTAATTTATAAATGTGAAAGTTCAGATAGTTGTGAGTTTTTTGTTTGTTCCTCAATCACGCAAAAACTACTAAACGAATTTTGATAAAACTGCAGAAATATTGCTTAGACACCAAAAATGGGTTATATAATATTTTTCCCAAACTCATATGAGAACGAACGAAGTTCTGGGTGGAAAGCTAGTCAATTTAAGAAAAACAAAATGTTTTAACAAAAATTGACCCGCCTTGAAAAAGGGTGAAATAATGTTTTAAAGTTATGCTCACGAGTAAGTAGTGGTTACGAGTAAAACAGTAAATAGGTGAATTATAGCGGAATATGGTAGAGAGGAAATTTTTTTTGACGTCGGCGCTGGTTTTAGCAGGAGCTAGTTTAATGAAATAAGTATTCGCAATAGTAGATTGTTAACCAAGGGCTGTATGACATCAATTGCATACGAGGTTTTTGGCGCCCGAGCGCAGCGAGGGCGCTATTAGCCCGAGTATGCAATTGATGCTTACACCCGAGATAAACACTCTGCTTTACATATCGATTGTGAGGTAAGTAAAAAAACAAGAAAGCAGGTTTCTATGAACATTTAAGAAACATGTGTATTTAATTACAATTTCGCGCCTAGCTAGTCGACTGCCTTTTTTACTCTTCACAATTTTATGGCACGCAAGCGCGTCAGATCGTGCTGGCCAGTTTGATTTTCAAATCGATTTCAACTAACATACGATGTGACTGCGAAACAAATAGTTCGATATTAAAAATAAAATCTTCATAAATTCTTATATAAATTGTCTCGATTCCGATTCGAGTAAATAATCGATACCGAGAAAAAAAAGGAACTTTTTAAAAATATTCTTCTTGCAGTATTGAGTATGACAGTTCTTTTTTCAAATTCCAAAACCTATGCTGTAATGTTAACATTACATGGTAGGTTTTGAAACCTATGCTGTAATGATATCCATACACCCCGGCATTCAGGGAAGTAAGTGACTACTTACAGAGCAAGAGATATGTAAAAGCGTTTTTTTGAAATTGGTTTACAAATGACTGGAGTTTTGATGTAACAAACATAAAAAATAAAATTCACCCGAATTGAGAACCTCTTCCTTTTTTTTGAAGTCGGTTAAAAAAAAGCAGCAATAAGGGTGAGGTTCCATTGACCGAGTATTCCTTGTCGCCCCAGGGATTACAGTTATTGCGTCCGAGGGAGCAAACAAACAGATTGTGTATTTATTGCTTGCGGAGGTTCATTCTTCTGGTGATCAGGCATTTAGTGCCACCGGTGGGAAAATTCGTGATTATTGTTTTAAACGTAGAGCAAAGTCAATGAATGCTTCTAACGATGGTAAGTGGAAGTATAAAGAAGATCGGTAGAAAAGTAGGAGTTAGCACCTTGTGGTCTTGCGTTAATGAAAAAAAGTTTAGCTTATTTTCATGAAAGAAAAAAGGTTTTATGAAGTCACTTTTTTCTCAAGTTTCCACTGCACCGTTAAAATACATACTTATTCATACTTAAACGTAATTCATGCTTTATACAGAGGCCAGCGCATCAGGTTACCCCATTGTAACTGCAAAGCCGTCCTTGTCATAACAGCACAGAGTGCACACGTGTGGTAACCAGGGTCCCGATTCTGTAACTTCAGTTGTGTGTCGATGGAATGGTCGCCATTTTATTCGTTCAGGTGGCGAAATTGAGAACTATCCAAATTTAATACGTCTAATGACGAATTCTTTGACTGGTGGCGCCACCGTCAACTAAATTTTAGGTTGCAGGTAGTTTGTAACTTTACGTTCGGTTGGCGGGGCGCTGCTGGTCGGGGTGGTTGTCAGCAAGTATATGAAAATTAAATAGTTCTCAAATTCGTCACTGAACAGATAAAATTGCCTCCATTGCATCGACACAAAACTGAAGTTACAGAATTGGGGCCCTGATGTGCGGGATGTTATATAAAAAGCTGATTTAACTTTCAAGACTCGAACGAATTTTAATAACTGATTCGTCACTTTCAAAAACAGTGACGTTAAAATAAAGAGTAGCAATGACTGCTAGCGCGACGATAAAAAAATAAGTGGAGATGTTTTTTTAAGTAAAGTGAGCATCGACTTTTTTCTCCCACGTCTCCAGTGCGCCGATAAAGTAACAGTTCCCGGACGGATTTGTTAAATTGAGATCGTTTCTCGTCGCGAATCAGAATCTATTTTCAGTTTTATTGGCGCTAGGATTTCCATTAACTCGAATTTTATTATAATACCAGCTGTATTAGGACATGAATTCTCATTACTCTATGTTTGTTTTGAAAGCTATGTTGACCCTTTTAAAAAACACAGAGCCTTTACTTTCTCGTAAAAAAAGTACTCTGAAATACGATATTAGGAAAATCATGACGATCAAACTGAAAGAAACTTAATAGCAAAAACTCTTATTACAAGTTAGTAAAACACATAAAATCAGGCACGAATACACCTAGGCCCAAGAGCAAAATATTTGGGCATCTTTCTAAAAATATACGATCAATACTAATGCTCCTCATCGTACTTCCACGCTAGACTGCGGGTGAAAAAATAAGACAGAACATCGCAGTACTATTTTCTTATTTGCTAGCATTATTTATTACATGCTAATTTATTTATAACTAAAGAAAAACTTAGAACTTTTCATCCCAAAAAAAAGGTTAAACACGAAATAGACAAAAACGTTTTCCTATAGGTTTACAATTCAACAGTCGTACATTTCAAGTTCACAGACAGATCTTATCGTGGAAATGACGAGTGTATCTCGAGAAATACTTGATAAAGTATCACATATTACCTATCAGCAGCCCTACCTTGACTGACTATTACGAATCTTTTGCTCTTAATATCTCTATTTGAACTAGATTCGAAGTGACGAAAAACAAACGATTTTATTTTTAAGTCCTGTGAGTCAACTTAAGAACTCAAGGTGATATCTGCTAAAAGTATATTTTAAATGATAAGACATTAATATCACTGTATTATTTAAACATATATCTATTGGTTTATTAAGTTCCTTTTCTTAACAATAAATTTTTTACATTGTTACTTTACATAAAAAATACCTAATTATATCATCACATAACCTTTAACATCAAATTGATGTCGGCTTACTTTATTTTAAGAGTAGATATTTACTTTATTTTGAAAGGGCATGCTAGGGCTGATAAAAAATTCAAGTTACTTTTTTAAAAACATTTCATTCCTCATGCTCGCTAAACAATATGGCAGAAAATTACTGTTGAAAAATCAGAAGAAAAAACCCAGTAAAATGAGAAAAATCTAAAAAAATACAGATTTTTCTTAGATTTACTCGATTGATACTAAAAATAAAACAAAGAATTTCCGCAAATTATTCAAATAAGTACAAAGAGTATTATATGTATTAGTGTATTTTGACTATTTGGTCTAAGTGACGGAAGTGAAAATAATATACATACCTACTTTGAAAGTGTAAGTATGGGATAAAAAATAGCTCAAACAAATCTATCCTACTGAACCCTGCAAACTCTATTTGAATTAAGTCCAGAGGTTCGGAGAGTAGAAGTTCTCAGTATTACCACAGAGTAGCTAATAAATGTGGCAACTAAGCTGATTCCGTTGAAGTTTAATTATGAAAGCAGTCAGTGCGAGTATTCAGCAGTTGTGCACTTAAGTGTTTGCTGTAGTAGCTTTGTATTTATGCTGGAGAGCAATTCTATGTGCACCTGTGACGACAGCTTTGAATTATGCTTGGTACTTTGTCTTTTCGTAGATTTAGCTTTTTGGGGCGTTGTAGTAAAAGTTTAATACATACTTACTTCACTTTTGTAACGCAGTTCTTAATAGTGTAAATTGTTACAGGGGATGCCTTATATTTAGATCGACTTTTCCTGCATATCCTATGTTTAATAGCAAAATTATATGATTCGTATGGTAAAATCACGCCCTAAAAGAACAATGCATTAATAGAGACGAACAACTAAAATACACTCCAGATTATGTTGAAACATATGTATTTTTGTTGTTACGATAAAATAAGGAAAGAAGATAGAAGATATTTATGTTTTTATCACATTTACAAACGTAGTAAAAAGAAATGAACATAAGTATTTAATAGAACTTACTGAAATAAACACAGTACGAAGCGATTCAAAACACGTTATTGTTTAACTCCACAATTTGTTCAGGGTTTATCGTGTCAGACATGAAATACAAACTATTTACGACATTAATTCATATGCAGGCTGGTTATTTGAAGTAGATAAACACCTTTGTTGAAACAGTAACAATAGTGACGTAGTAAAATGTGGCAAGGTTATTTGATACACGATCACCCTTGCAGTAATACGGTCAATAGAAGATGATTATAAATAGAATACTTACTGGGTTAATAAATAACCCTGGAAAGAGTGACCAATTACTACAGTCCGAAGATTGTTCAGTAGATAACCATTACTTGTAATCTAAATCTTCTACAAAGCTTTTTTGTAACCTAGTGCAAGGTCCGCTTTCAGAGACATTTTCCTTCACTTTTTTTTGTTATGTTATTTAAACTATTGTGAGTTACTCTATCTGTTAGTTGTTTTGCAACCGTTTTGGTATGAAAATGACTAATACAATTACTCTCGAACATACACATAAATTAATAATTAAATTGTTAATAATATTTTTAAACTCAAACATTGCTTTAGTAAACAATGAAACAGTAATATATAGTCCAAAAGCGAACATACATTCACGACCATTGAACATTGATATATAAGATAATGTTCACAACTAAATAAGACGTATATTTCTATGAAAACAATTCTTTACTTGTCAAGTACATTTCTAAAGTAAGTCGTAGTGCGTGATTTCTTATTAGAACACTAGAACTAGATTTAAAAGAGCAGAACGTCATATGGAATCTGCATTTCACGACCAATTATAATAGCTTTGTATTACGGACCGATGATAATTCAAAAGGTAAGGAAGTTAGAGTCAAGGACACTCACCTGATAAATGATTTATCAAATGGTGCCCCAGGCCCCAGACAGTTACACAGCTGATATTTGTGTTAAAAATCTTTTAAAAATGAATGATTATTAAAAATATTAGGGAAATCACTGTTAAAGCAGAGGAAACAAAGTCAATAGTAAAAAGATATTGTATTTATTATCAACCAAAAACTATCCAAAAATGACAAGAACTAGTGACAGCTATATTACTCGCATATAGTCAATGTTATTGGCGATCCCCACTTACATAATATAATCTTACGATTCCCCATTGAGTAGGTAAATTGTAAGTTTTTTTTTTTCCTTTTATTTATAATCAAATTACATAGCATGAGTCACAGATAAAATAAATGGTGGTAAATAGTTAACTAAGTAAGACACAAAAATATGAGGAGACTAACTAACAGCAAGTTGATACTATTTAGTTAAACATCGCCCATATATAAAATTTAGTTACAGGTATTTTACAGATATATTCCCTTGTGGTAACTACGTCAAAACGGACTTTGATAGATCACAATATTTAAATTCGTGGTCAACCATAAAACAAAAATAAAATATATAAATACTTTAAATTACAATACTAAAATTTAAGTGTCATTCAACTGTTTTAATCTTGAAACTTTTTTATTAATGAAACATAAGAATCTAGACTCTTTCTCGACCAATTCTCCCAAATTGTGAGGTGACACCCTCAAGTTGCCACAAATCATTTCATGATTATATCGCGCGTTGCCAAATGCTGGGCAGTGCTGGAACAGATGCTCAAAGGTTTGAGATGTAGTGCCATCACAAGGACAATGGTCGTCATTTGTTATTTTGAACCTGTGTAGATACGATTTATGGTATCCATGACCGGTGAGAAACTGAGTGACTTCGAATGAGACCCTTACTTGCGAAAATAAATGACCAATGGCTTCGAGACTGGGAAGCAGCCTTTTGGTGTGTGCCCCTTGTTCTGCACTATGGTATCTATCCTCCCAGATGGTAAGATTGAGTTTGCGGATTTTGTGTTTTAGAAATGATATCGGAAAATGTGCATAATCGGGTGGCTTATCCAACTGAGCTGCCTGATTTGCAGCAATATCTGCTGCTTCGTTTCCCACGATGCCAATGTGACTTTTGACCCATGAAAATTCTAATTTTGTTGTATGTTTGTGTATAGTACTATGAATTTTTGAAACAATGGGATGAGTGTTGCTTCTTATCTGAATAGCAAGAAGAGCTGAAAGAGAGTCTGAATAAATTGTGGTGTGAGAATAATTTTGAGCAGAAGCCCATTCACTGGCCTTGAGCAAAGCAAAGAGTTCAGCTTGAAAAACAGTACAAGAGCTATGCAGTTTGTATTGTTTTGTGACAGTAGGTGTGTTGTCACTGCTGGTACCATAAACCACGAAAGCGGCGCCAACTTCTCCGTCCGCCTGTTTGCTGCCGTCTATGAATATTCTAGTTGTATTTTGTATTGCATTGGTTTGCTGCATTAGTTTTAAGTTCTATCGAGACTCGTTCAGATGGATGTAAGAGATCTTTAATAGGTGTTGGTTTTTCTAATGTGACATCATCTGGTATAAACTGAGAAGTCCCCGTTAAGCGGGCACGCTCGACAGATTCTACTTCACGGATTTTAAGGTCTAATGGAACAAACTGTGCCAATGCAATGGCTGCTACTGCAGAGATAGTTCGAAACCCCCTTATGGCTTTAATCGCAAAACTGCGCTGCATGCTGGCCAAACTTCTCTTAATATACTTTTTGCAGGCAATGTGACCCCAGACGCCAGCGGCGTATGTCATGATCGGCTCAATTACGTGATGGTATATCGTTTTGACATTCTCAGGATGGGTACCCCAAGTAGCTCTGGTGAATATGCAGAGTTTGTTAAATATCTTTGTAGCCTTACTGATGATATATTTAACATGTTGCGAAAATAAAAGTTTTTCGTCAATAATCAATCCCAGTAGTTTTATTTTGGGCATGAATGTCAGTTGATGGCAGCGTTGCTTTCCCGTTTAGTGAGCCCTCGAGTACCTTGCATGATATGGGACCAGTTCCGGGATATAAGTCGACTCATTTACGCATCAAAACTTGTAATGATTGCAGATTTTGTGGTGATGTGAAAAATTGTAAATAACTTTTAAACCGCTGCTTTATTAAATATATTGAACATATTTAAAATACATGCTTTCCTCTTTCGTATGTTGCATAAATTATTGCTGTAACTTGTTGGGGTACAGCACTATAGTACAATTGACCATATTCTTTGAACACATAAAAATAATACTAAAAGTTAAAAAAAAATATGTATTAAATAAATACAAGTATATTCATGTTAAAAGGTAAAATTATACTTATTATGGCTAAGTTTGAAGCAAAATTATTTCACTGCTGCCTGTTCACTTAGGCTCCACATAACTTATTGAAACCATTGAGCTATTACTACAGTACATAACACTTCAATGATTGAAACGAACATTTAAGCACCTGTATTTTCAAACAGTGTAAAATTCATAATTATACGCTCTGACGTCTTTTAATTTAAACAACAATTTCCATTATAAAAAATGATCGTTTCATTTATTTTGAGTACATTTATACCAATCTAGTGCTCATTTGGAATTTGACTATTTAATTAAATAGTGATTATTTTGTTTTACATCGAGTTTGACAGCATTTTGCGGTCTTTTGACTACAGTTGGGCTTTTCTAGTACTTAATGTAATTAATATTGTTTCAGCATTTCCTTTAATTATTTATTTCTGTTTATCCTTACTTCCTTACTAATATATATATATATATATATATATATATATATATATTATATATTATATATTATATATAATATTATAAACGCGAAAGTTTGTAAGTATGGATGTATGGATGTATGGATGTTTGTTACTCTTTCACACTCAAACGGCTGGACCAATTTTGATACAATTTGATATGGAGGTAGCTGACACTCTGGATTAACACATAGGCTACATAATTTTCCCAAATTCCCACGGGAACGAAGTCCCGGGCAGAAAGCTAGTTGCTTTTATAAAAAAATGCAGACAAAGGATGTAATATGACAGTTGAGTTTAGTAAAATGATACACCCAGTGATACAAAAATATTGCATTCTTAAAGGAAAAGGCGTTTGCTTTTACATCACGATTTTTGTTTTACCTGACTTTTCAAGGCCTAAAACTAACCTTGGCAGGACAGTAGTCTTCAAAGGCGGTTTCCATGCCTCGTATCAGTGTTATGTATCAATCATTGGTGACATCTGCTGTCTTTTATATCTCCTAAGAAAACAACTGATAACAATACTTCAAGAGCAGGTATTTTCAAGATATAGGTTTAGACTTTTACATATTTGCTGGTATTAAACTAAAGCAAAATTATTATACTCAAAATCTAAGGTCTAAAATTTAGACCACTCATTTTTAGCTTTTGACCATTTAGACTCTAAATGGTCAAAAGCTAAAAATGAGTGATATTACTGCGCGAGGTACACAGTACAGTAAGTTTGGAGTAAAGGAACACCGAACATTAGAGCCGGTTCTTTTATGTATCTGCAAAAGGACGCCACCCGTCAGACACAGGCGAGTGACGAATTTCCTATACATATTCAAGAATATTGTATCTTGTTCCTCCAGCAGAGCATGAGTTTGAGTATTCCTATGTGGTGATAGTTATGTTGCAAACTCTTGGCAACTTGACATTCAGTTGGCGGTGACGCCGCCAGTCAAAGCACCGAATCAAATGTATGGAATTTGGATAGTTCTCAATTTTGCCCCTTGAACCAATAAAATGGCGACCAATGTCATTTCACCGCCATTGAGATGCCATTAATTAGTGGAATAGCCCTCCTGGTGCCACAGTTACTAGGAATACAGAAAACAATTTTTTGACCAGACAAATCCTGGTTTTTAAATTTCTATACCCCTTAATTTGAAAACAAAGTGAAGTTTGACGAAATGCTCTGGAATATATAGGCATGTCAAATTCGACTGGTCATTAAATGAATTACAGGTTTTTGTATGATAATTGATAAATATCCAATGTCGATATAATTTTAGCTAAAAAAATATATTATCCAATGAGCCAAATTGTTAAACAATTGTTCATAAGTTCTATGTATGTATTTATTTATTCTTTTTTGTACATGAGCATAAGTTACACAATACACAATATAAGAAAAACAGTACAAAGGTGGACTTATCCCACAAGCTATTTTTATCTATTTAAAGTTATTTTTATTTTTTTAACTTAGCTTTTTACTTTTAATTTGTTTGGCATTTCAGGTTTTCCCCAAAAATTTTCTTCAAAGATCCGTAATCAAACAGCTCGCAAGTAAATAAAGTCTCATATCATAAAAAAAAAAAATTGTCACAGAAGGAAAAAAACGTTTTCTTTTTTATTTAAAATCGTTCATCATTTTGGCAAATAGTTTTAATCTTCTTAAAGTATTGTGTAACGAAATGTAAGTCGGCCGTTGTAGTGTAGCAGTTAATATTTATTAATTGTTTACACGATGATTTGTCCTTTTGTGAACACTTGTATATACGTCATCTATTTCACTTCCCCTGTTGTAAATAATGTACATATTGTAAATTACGGCGGCACTGTGTCCGGACACCTCATGCTTTTACTAAGAACTATGACTTTTTATTTTACCAAAGTCACTGTACCTCATATTTGTTCTTAAAATGTTAAATTAATTATTTATTGTATGTTAAGAATATTTCATATCCTATCGCAAAATTTTGAAAATGTATAATTTGCCATTTACCTACCTCACAACTGACAGATTCGAATTATTTTTACTATCTGAAGATTAATACATTTTAATCTTAACAATGAATATAAACTCATTGCTATTCTGTTTATTCAAATCACTCTCTGTAATCGCCATATTTTCTAAGAATAATGAAGCTGACCTAATAAAAATTAACAGGGGTATTTTCCTTAATTTTACTGAAGTTTTGTGGTCTGTTTGGTTACATAGCACGAGGTTTTGCGGTTTGAAATGAATTTTATTTACCTCACACGAAATTGTTTGAAAATGACTGCATTGAGTTATTTGTTATTAACCTGCCACAGGTTTGTCGCAAATATGTAGCATTTTTTTAAGTTTCCTTTTTTCCTTCTCAGATTGGTCAGTTGTACGTTCAGTTTGGTACAGTGATAGGTGATGTTACCTTTTGATCGACGGGTTTTGGGTTCCCGGTTGGGACGAATGTTTGTGTAATAATTTTACACGTTAAAAAAGTATGAGTCACCGACTTCAATCCCAACAACAGTTCGCACAAAGTAGATAACTAGTATTTTTTGCAGACTACAATGCCTATGAGCAGATAACTACAAACGAAAATGTCACTCATTTATTTAGATGTTGTTCTGGTTTGTATTAAGTTTTGTTTTTGTTGATTATTTTAAAAGCGCTGAGTTATTTTCGATATGTATGTATATGGGACTACCTTTGGAGTATAGTATTTTGAACAAAAAAATAATTTTGAAAATCGGTCCATAATTGGCAGAGAAATCGGTGAAAAGCATACATTAAAAAAAAAACATACAGTCGAACATAGAACCACCTCCTTTTTTGAAGTCGGTTAAAAAGCAGATGTTTGTTCTCGGGTCATACGTGTTTGTGTCTATCTTTGTGTATGTTCTAAGGAACCCACAACACCAGGGAGACCTTAATGTGGGCCTTTGAGCACAGAATAAATAATAGTACTAACGTACTTTGAGTGTGTAACGTTTGTTATTATTTACTATACCCGTACTATTAAGTATTGTGGATTAGTATAATATGCATCTCATTTTTTTGCAGTCATAGTAAATTCGATTAGAAGAACAGTATTACTGACATATAAACCAAATTAGTCAAGATTCCTGAAAAAACTTGTTCTTATGTTTCATTTTTTGCACTCTCTGAACTTTCAGCATTAGCGATAACATAGCCGAAGCTCCTAAGTTTGAGTATGAGCCGTGACGGAATTTTGTTACTTTTTAAATAATGCTCTGTAGGTATAATCACAAAATAAAAAACATGTAAAAGTTCATGCACTGTGGACTAGAAAGACAAACAGACTACATATTTTTAAGGGGCCTGTCGTAACACTAAACATACATTTCGGACGCGTAAACCTAATAATCAACAGATTTTGTGGCAAAAATTACGCAGTATATGACAAAACAAAAAGCAAAACTGCCAAATCCGTATTTTATAAACGAATCCTTACTATCCTTACTTAATATTATAATTGCGAAAGTAACTCTGTCTGTCTGTCGGTCCGTCTTTCACGCCTAAACTACTGAACCGATTTTGATGAAATTTGGTACAGAGATAGATTAGAGCCTGGGAAAGGACATAGGCTACATTTCAACCCACAGTTGGGCACGATATAACCTGTAGTCCATGCGGACGAAGCCACTGGCGGAAAGCTAGTAGGGCCATATTATCTATTATCATAACTAATACAATATTTTTATTATTACATACATTTATAAATCAAGTCCCCCGCCGCTCTGTCTCTGTCTGAACGCGATAAACTTAAAAACTACTGAACGGATTTTCGTACAGTTTTCACCAATGGACGGAGTGATTCCAGAGGAAAGTCCCGGGCAAGAAGATAAATCTCATGTTTCGTGACACCTTTTTGAATTTGTAGCTTATATCATGAACACAAAAACATAGATCGTTTATCTATACTTGGTGTTGCATAATTGTATCATATATGTATAATAAAATTCGGTTCGTAGCTAAGTATGCGTCCTACAAGTCACTTATTAGGGTTTCCAGTTAGACGATGGGGAGTTAATAGGATTAGATCGGCGATAGGGTTTCATCAGACGTGGCTAAACTGTAGGCACGTCACAAACTGACGTATAAATCTACCTACAGTAATTACAGGGTCATTTCATTCTTTTTTAATTTAGTATTCTATTGCTCTAATTTGTTTTAGGTAGTTTAAAACAAAGCACTACAACTAGTATTCAAACTAAAGAAACGACTAGAAATCTTCAGTCTTAAAATTAGGATAATATGCTTCTATAATTTAGTTTTAGTTGAATAAAGGATTAACATGACAAGTGTGACATTTCCATTGTCGTGCATAAATCTTCGGTACTAAAATTGAGTTATTGACAAAAGTGCTTAAATTATTAGTTGATAAATGATCATATCGATTATTTTGCTAAATCATAAATGTAATTAACTTTTAGGTGGACGAGCACCTTACTGAGTCATCTTTTTAATCCCAGTTACTTAATAGCTGAAGAAGCAGTTGGTAATTTTCCAATATTTCAAATTTTCTCCGGTTAATAGTTTCATGAAAGAGGATCGAAATTAAACCTTGTATCATTGTCATGCACTAAACAGTTCTACGATTTGATATTTTTTATTAACTGTAAACAAATGTGTCTAACATCAAGTAGATAGGAAATTAGAGATAGGTACCCGATAAAGGAAATATAAGAAACAAAAAATAGTAATTCGAGAAGAGATATGAGGTATTTCCATATTTTTGTCATCTGTTATCTCTGTTACCAAAGTATTGGGAAAATCACAGAAAAGTCATACAACAACAACAATGGGTTAAAGAGTCAATATACAGGGCTTTAGGTATCCTCTCTTTCAATCTCTCGGGTGGTTAAAAAGTCCATGAAACTGAACAACTTTCCCAGGGAACATAGGTCAAAATATACAAACTTCATCAGCATATCCCTAGCGCATTTTGTACGGGAGATCAATTTTTTTTTTCGTATTTTGGCCTATGTTCCTTGGGGAAGTTGTTCAGTTTCTTGGACTGATTAACCACCCGAGAGGTTGAATGAGAGATACCTAAAGCCCTGTATTTGTACACAAATACGATACTGACCGACCTTTTAATTTTGAGTGTGACTTGGAATTATGAATAGTTAAGACGCAAAGCGTAGTGCTTTTCAGAATAAATATGTCTTACTTGTTTAGACAAGAGTTTGGGCTTGATGCAAGGTGTTAGTGTGTGTTATCATTTAATCTCCCTGTAAAAGTGCTCAACTTTTCCCAAGGAACATAGGTTGAATTGAAAGTAAAAATTGCTTCTGCGTATACCTCGTATGAACAGGGCATCTTTCTGTAAAACGACCGACATACGACCGATACTAAAGTCACTATCTGTCACTGTCATTTGTCTAGCGCATGAGAGATGTTGTTGGCGTCGTCGGATATGTGGGTAACCAACGCTCGGAAAGGGTGAGCTATTCTAGAAAGTTGGTTTAATAAGGATAATACTTAATATTTTTTTAAACTAATTTAATCAAATGCATTTTGACACATTTTATTAGGCACCACAAACTTTCATTTTAATAAACAAGTCTGATGAGCTATAGAAATAGTAATTTCTGAAAAAATTAAAGCAATCACATTTATTTTCATAACTAATTATCTCTTCTTGATGTTTAGTTTTCGCTTTCAAAGCATATCCATAATACATCAACAAATGTCGTAAAGTGGCGTAAAATCGCTCACCCTTTCTGGGGCCTGGTCATAACATCGTAGTTCTCCAAAAAGATCGTCCCCACCAGCTAGCAGTACACCCCGCTGATTAACGCACGAGGCTCTGACGTACAACTCTTAAAGAGTGGCGAGTTTGCCATTTTCAATTTTAATATTCATTAAAATACTCTTATATTGGCAAAGTTACGTCTGCAGACGCCGTTTTATCAAGAATTGAATAATAGTTGACGCCTGATGCCCCGACTTCGAAGTATCATCGTAGACTAAACGGGGATCTAGCTCATGGAGTCCAGGGAAAGTCAAAGAATCATTTTTAAAGCGTTTATTGAGAGGAACCTAACTCATGCGGCTGAAGCTGCGGGAGAGAGTGTGTCAGATGTAAGTATGCAAAAACGCGCCAAAAGCTGCGAATCAGTTTGATTATAGAACCTTTCGCTAAATACGGCTATCATGTAGGTAGAATCTCCACAGTACGTACTGGATTCTCAGCTCTGAGGATGCCTTATATAGTAAAAAGTTGGCAGTCGAACAATCATAAGGCGGTTTCCAAGAGCAAGACCGAAAACTATAATATCCGACTCGTAATTCAATTAAACACCACTTTATGTGCCAAATTATTAGTAGCCCTTAGATTACAAAAAAAAATAATTAAAAAACGCAAGCACGATCGTCTAGAAGAAACTCACCCAAAAGATGCGTATTCGAATTAAATCTGCAGCTAATCAATAAGGCCAACTTGGTATAAATGCACTACGCCCTACGTAGCTCGTAATTTTTAGGTTTGCATTTTGTTAAATTGTATTGTTTAAGTATGTTATTTTGTAAGGTATTTATTTATTTATGGGGCCTAGCTGCCCAAAAATAAAGAGTTTTATTATTATAAATGTATCCTCTGTCTTTATATTCATGTTAGTTTTTGTGTGCCAAAACACTGTAACTCGATAAACTAGCTACTTATTATTTTTAAACTTACTTTAGTTGACAAAATGCCACATAAAAATACTCTCAGAAAAATGTCGTAATCGTAACGTGCAAGGAGGTCGAGGCTGCGCAGGAGTCGATGTTTCCTTTAATCGATTTTATTATTCAGTGCGCAGCGCCAATGACCCTTGCTGCTATTACGTGGTTTGTTTATGTTTATTACCTAATTTTATTTTGAAGACGCGTTTCCAATCCGATGTTTGTTGCGGTTTTTATTTCAGATCAGGAAAAAACATGAAAAACTCATATTAAGGTTCTTTTAGATTAATTTGATGGAATGGAGATGAATTTGGAAACATAGCGTACGTAGAAACTTAAAGTGGTAAGCCCTTGACACTAAACAACTAATCCAAAAGGACCTGCGTGAAATTTTCAAAAACATTTTTCGATTTCTTTTTGTTTTTTTTTTTATTATTGAAGATGGGTTCGCTCTTGACCACAATCTAGCTTAGGGCAAAGATGTGGTCGAGGATGTAGCGAGCTCACCCAGAAAAAGCCTATTCTCTTGTACTTTAAAGATATTTTATATTTTTCTTATTTATATTAAGGCAACCAACGAGCTGAACGCTCAATTTGTGTGAAAGGTAATTTTTTGTTTCGACCTATTCTTCTTGGAGAAAGGTGTTCAGTTTAGTCTGCTGGTTCACATCCTTTATTTACGCAAACTAATTCAAAGGCTCCCTATACTTATAATAGCTTCACAAGCAAGGTGCTACGAGAGATACCAAGCTCGATTGTGCCTAAAGTTAGCCATTTCATCGACTTATTTCAACAGTTTTTCCACAGATTTTACACAGGACAGTTTTTTTTTGAAAATGTTATTTGTTTATTTTTGGTAAGCCCTGTATTTTGAACTTTGATAAACATAATTTTCAAAAAAAACATATATTACAAAAAAATATCACACTACAAGTATCTTACAGAGAAATGGCCCAAGGCCTTTGGGTAAATATTTCTTCACAAAATTTGTCAAAGCGGATAAATAATTTCATTCTCCACCAATCGCGACCTTTTACGTCACTGTAATTCATTGAAGATGAGTTGAAGGGCGCTGATTGGTGAATACAGGTCGCAGTATTTAAAATGTAGGATGGCTAAACTCACGGAGCTTCCAAATTACGAATGCGACAAGTTTCGGACAAATCTTCAACGCTCATTTCGGATTTCATAAACCGTTAGAGTTTATATTCAATAATGCTCAAACTCAGTAGGTAAGTATTAATATTATTTTGTCTTACTTACCTAAACATCTAGCTGTGAGTAAATAATCTTAAAAGTAAGTGAAACCTTACTGTATTTTATATATTGTCTTTGTGCATATTTGAAAGGTCGCAATCGCAGGTTTAAATTCGGAACGCGTATATTGGGGTTTGGAAAGGAAATAACAATTGGTTCAATTGTTTGTTTGTTTTTTAACAACAATATAATACATAAAGACAGCCGGTTTGGTTGAGTGGAAGTGGTCCTGCCTCTTGGTCTACGGGTCCTCGATTCGATTCCCAGTCGGGGTAAATGTGTAAGAAACAGATATTTGTTCTTGGGTCATGGGTGTTCGTGTAAGTTTCAAGGGACCCACGATATACAAGGAAAAATCTTAGTGTTTAGCGTCTTTATATTAGATATATATATAATGTAATATAATAACACAATATTATATGTTTGAATAGAAACTAGTATAAATAAGTGACTATATCCCATTTAGTCACTCTAACATTACCTAGGAACTATAAATAAAATGAAACGTATAAGTCAAGTGCAATTATCTTAACTACATGTCCTGTCATCGTACATTCAAATCAAAAGTTCAGGAAGGAAAAACGCATGCCTCGTTCACACCTTTAAGCTTGTCTAATTGACAGTATAATTTACTCGTACGAATTGCTCGCGCGCCACTCGTCTAAACACGGCATGTTGGTGATCTTGACCGCCAGGACCTTGGGCAGCCCTTGTTACTCATTCTGTGACTTGGAGACAAAATGGAGGATCTTGCTTTGGTCGACTTACTAAGTGCTACGACGTGATTGGTTGATTTTGCTGGTTTGGTCGAGTGGAAGTAACACTGCCTCTTGATCTATGGGTCCTGGTTTCGAGTCTCAGTCGGGACAAATATTTGTGTAAAAAGCAGATGTTTGTTCTTGGGTTTGTTTCTGTTTCAAAGGATCCACGACACAAGTGTGGGCCTTAGTGTGGGCCTGTGAGTGTGTAGTGTTTACTTTTACTTTACTATGCAACAAAAAAAAGGCCACAGCACACAAAAAAAAGTGTGCTGTGATCTCTGCCCACCCTAATGGGACAAAGGCGTGAGCTTATGTATGTAAGTCGAATTAAGAAAGAAAATATAGCCTCTCGATACACACTTAAGCGATCAGCTGATTGCTTTAGTATAAGAAGTTGACAACTTTTTTGAGTAAAAGTTGTTCAGTTTCATGGGATACACCCCCAAAAATTTTGTTAGCTAATTTAAAATAACCTCATATAATAATTCAATTATTTAGATTCCACTAAATCAACTATTAAGACTGGATGATCCTGCGACTGATCCTTCGGAAGTTACCAATGACAAACACGTTTTAAAATTCAAACTTTTTGAGCCAGACCGAAGGCAATTGACATCAGGCTGAAGGAGCAGAAAACTCAAAGTGTAGAGTTTTTTTACACGCACAGAATACGGTAAGAAAAGGACTTAGTCACCCTACATCAGGGTTTCTCAAAGTGGGGTACGCGAACCCCTAGGGGTTCGCCATTCATCGGTAGGGGGTTCGCAACAAGATTTACGTGATGGCGGCGGCTTGATGACTGGCGGGCACGTGCGGCACTTTGTCCAAAATTACTCCTAAGATTGACTTAATTTGCGACAAGAAACACCCATCACATTAATGTTAAAAAGATATTTCTTTTGACACTGTATTTGTTATCTTTGGTTAGTCAAGGGGTTCGCTGTCATGTGGAAACTTTCAACAGGGGTTCGTGGAGCCAAAAATTTGAGAAACCCTGCCCTATATTACAAAAAATTATATAGGGCTTTAGGTAAATCTCTTTCAACCTCTCGGGTGGTAAATCAGTCCATGAAACTAAACAACTTTCCCAAGGAACAAAGGTCAAAGTATGAGAAAAAAATTTGATCTCCCATACAAAATGCGCTATCAGCTGATGCAGTTCGTATGGGAACAAAAAAATTTTTTAGTATTTGGACCTTTGTTCCTTGGGAAAGTTGTTCAGTTTCATGGACTGATTTACCACCCGAGAGGTTGAAAGAGTTTTACCTAAAGCCCTGTATAGAATGTCTAATATGTCTATCCAAACAATTCACGTACACATCGCAAGAGTGGCTTTAGCTAAGCTTTTTACCGATACATTCGTATAATATAAAAATATTAACATTAAAATGTATTAAAATATATTTAAGTTTTCTGTCAAACTATTCAAATAATTTACAAAAACAGTTTAAAAGAAAACAGACACTAACAACTTTACGTCAAGAAATAATCATCAGCTAGAATCTTGCGCTTTTGTACTCGTATTAAAAATGTTATTTTTCAAATTAAGCAGAGACGAAGCGGTTTACCAGGCTTCATTAGGCGTCCCAGTACTCCCATGGGAACGTGAGCTCTTCATCCGCTTCGCCATTTTGCTAACAAGCGACTGACGGATTTTACATTTTAAAATCCTTTGGGGGCTCAGTGTATTCGTTGTTTTGCTTTATTAAAACCCATTCTTGGTAAATAAGTACACATCGATAAGATTTCTTATAATAATTAGAAGAAATAGCCAACATCTTCAACAAACAATAATGATATTCCAGACGCTAAATAGTTTTCACAGGAATTGTTTATTTCAGTACAAAATAGGCCTTTTGAACAACTTACTTATTGTTAGAACTTTCAATATTGAGTAACTTTAAATTAGTTAGCGAAAATCAGTAAGCGTGAACCAGCCTACTAATCTTAACAACTTTTCCCACGGAACAAGTTGGAAATACTAAAAAAAATGTTCGCTTCTCCATACAACTTGTGCGATCAGCAAATTTTTTTGAAAATTTGAACTATTTTTTGGAATTTTTATTTATAGGTTCCTTGGGGAAAGTTGTTCAGTTTCGTAAACAGAATATCCCCCTAACTAAAGTAACGCCAACTCAAAAGTATATATAGCACTTGAAAAAGTCTTTGTTTTATTTGAAAATACGAAGATTTTATTCATAAACTTTGAATGATCTAGCCAAACTTCAGGAGGTTATTCTTCCTATGAAGCCGAACATTTTTCCCCAAGGAACCTTCATAAGTTTCGATTTCCCTTACAAAGGCGAATCGGCTAATCGCACAAAATTTTGTATAGGGCCTTTTTATAATTCGAAAACGGCACGGCAAAATTGTATCACCATTGCCTCCTATGTAACAGAAAAACTAGAAGCTGAGAAAAGAGGGGGCAATGGTAATTCAAATTTCAAAGTGCCGTGCCATGCCGTTCGAATTATAAAAAGGCCCATTTCATTTATCTTAGGCAAAGGCATAGACAAGGAGTACAACAAGATACAAAGTATCACATGTTTCGTCTTAGCGATTTCGAGTGTATTAAAATTAAATATAATAAATCAAAATGATTTCAGACAATGTTTTCCCTATTTATAAACCGCATTTAGGTCGAATACCTTCTTATATATGGTACAAATCATATATAAGAAGGTATTCGAAGGGTCTCCTGGTTAGTTTAATAATATACTGGCCGCTAAAAAGACCCAGACCTTTACAGTCCAACAAAAGTTACAAAATCAAAAATTCACTTAAATTTATTACCTATATTGTATAAAGTGTAAGGATCCTGCTAGTTACCCCTAGTTGCTATAGCAAAAATGAGCCTACCCAGGTCCTGAAAACCTTATGTCAGAGTTACGTAACGTAGTGACAATGTCAAGTTGTCAGAGATCGATGGAGACTCGTAGATAGCGCGAGATGAGCGATCGCCTTATCGTTATCTGGGAAGGAATCTTCGGTAGGTTGGCGCGGTCGACTGGCATTCGCACAGAAGCCTTTGCAGGCACCACGCGACATCCTTGAGCCTCCGCGCATGCGTGTTACGCCCGCCGCCGACAGCTTGCCCATGCGCATGTTAACCCAGTGCCGCGAGTAGGGTGACGATGGTACACCGGTAAAGGTGTCCGCGCATATATCTCGATTCGTGATCTCAATACGGACTTTATTTTAAAAGTGAGAGTGAATACGTTTATACCAAAATGGGTGAGTGAAATGAATTTCATAAAAAAATTTTTTACTTAAATCATTTTCTTGAAAATCATTGGTGCTTCTAAAAATAATAATGATAAACCTGTGTAAGTACTTGTCTAAACCTGAACGTGAATTATTGCTACAATATAACAAAAAAGACTTATCGTCTCGAGAACTCTAGAATCTTACACTAGATCACATCAATCAATTAAAGATAATTTAAAAAAATTGGCGTCAATGACTATGGAGTCGGTACATGTCGCTCAAAATATGACAGAAGTCCTGTGGATGTGTCGCGTCTCTACAATGGCAATTATGTGCGCAAGAGACGTATCTTTTTACGTTGTGCTACAAATCGCGAGTCTCACGGCTGTCACTCACCATCATTACCATTTGTTACTTATTCTCTTTACCACAACATCCCACAAAGCTTAAACTTCGATATGTTTTAAACTAATATATTATTTTTAAAACGCTTACCCGCGTGAGGGATATTCACAAATAATTTTTAGGGAAAAAAACGCACGAAGTAATGTGCGCTTAGTAAGGGAATGAGAAATTTCGCCGCTTGACTTAAAGGCACAATAGCTCAGTTGGTTAGAGCACCAGGAGATCTAATCCTGGGGTCGTGGGTTCAAGTCTCATTCGTGCCGAACATTTTTCTTTCCCTAAACAATATTTATGTTAAAACTAACTTTCAGTTGAAAGACTCGTCGTTTTTCTAATAACGCTGAATTTTTGTCATCTGTGTGTTCTACACTATAAGTGGTTCTACGAACACTTGATGCTCTGCCTTTCCTAAAAGGCAAAATAGGCGTTAGTTTCTATTTACTAGTTAAAGTACTTTGAAAATTATGTGATCATAAAGATTGAATTAAATCTTTGCAACTTTCAACCATTAGAAATTATAGTGTTACATAACTTTAATACATTACTTCACACATTAATAAAATCAAACCTAAATAATAAACCCTTAAAACAGCTCAACAATAGTTAAAATTGATTATTTCACTTTTCATTACTTTATTTATTTAGGACAATAAATTAATTGTACAAATATTAGTATAAATAACAGTTTGCATAAATGTATTACTGTAAATACCTAGATGTACAATTAGTACCGTTATCCCCAGATAATATAAATTGAAACGATCAGAGAAACTAAAAACTAAGTAAAGCAAACTGCAATGGCAAGAAAGCCATGATAGAAATAATGTATACATTGAGCTTATACTGACTTATGAAAGTATTAATGAGAACTGTAAAATCTAATGAGTTTAATTAAATGAATGAAATTGTAAACAATAGTAGCTAAGTACGACCAAGATGTTGTTTTAAAAGAATATTTTTCCTAGTGTGTGTAAAGTACTATAAATTGCCGCTACTTCGTATATAATTCCTATCATTAAAACCAGTTAAAATAAATTCCTGTCATTATCTAAGTATGACTATGACTACACAAATTTATGTCTGTTTTAGTGCTTCAGCGTGAACAAAATATTTTACAACACGTCTAATGTTCACTGAAACGTATAAACTTATCAATTTAAAGTAAATTTTACAGTTTGTGCACTTATAAATAAAGTGTTTACATAGTTTAATAAATAATTTATTTAATTCGAAGCAGGTACTCGATCATCAAAAGCTGTTATTACCCAAAATCCGACTTTATACACACAACAGCACGTCAGATTACATTTTATCAGTTCAGGGGTGATATTGAGAACTATTTAATTTTCATATACACACATCAACGCTGTCTAGGGATATTGCATGATTTTTCATACAAAAGAGGTGTGTTTGAGAAGCTATAAAAGCACACTCGAGACACATGGAGGGATATAATTTTCAGATGAGCAAGTGTTAAACTTGAATTTTCAGTTCTGATCAATGAATTACATTTTTCTTGAAATTTGTGAAAACGTGACGAAAATGAAAAAAAAATTGCGCAAATTCCACCAGTTTCATTCAAAAAGCAGAAAAAAAGTGCATTTTTGTTTTTGTTACCGTCACGTTTTAACAAATTTCAATTTAAACCAATTTCATTGACTGGAACTTGCTCATCTGAAAATAATATCCCTGCATGTGTCTCGAATATGCTTTTATAGCTTCTCAAACACACCTCTTTTGTATGAAAAATCATGCAATATCCCTAGACAGCGTTGATGTGTGTATATGAAAATTAAATAGTTCTCAATATCACCCCTGAACTGATAAAATGTATTTTTTCAACGTTATTGGGAGGCTACCGTTGCTCAACCCACCCACCGAGCTGCGGCAGACATTCATAGAGCTTCATTATAAATCTATCTGAAGCATTTTACAAGTTATCGCCCGATATATGTGATTTTTGTTAAACCCCCCTCCCCCGTGTGATATTATGTGATTTTTGTTAAACCCCCTCCCCCCCCCCCCCCTTTCGAGCCTCACGTGATTAATGGACGGCCCCCAAGCAACTGGAAATTCAGTTGGCGGTGACGCCACCAGTCAAAGCAGCCGTCATTAGTGGATAGTTCTCAATTTCGCCACCTGAACGGATAAAATACATTTTATCGGGGTTGATACATTTTTTTATTTTTAGAGTTATTATGAGTTCCAATCTATAAAGAATATTGATTTTATAGAAATATTACAAAAGGATAATCTTTTAGTTAGAGGATGAAGCTATGTCGAATAACTTTAGACATGTTACTTCCTCCCGGATAAAAATGTGAAGGCTGATAGTTAATATGATCTTGTAAATAATAATAAAATGGGCAAGTGCAAGTCGGACTCACGCACGAAGGATTCCGTACCATTACCTATAAAACCGGCCAAGTACGAGTCGGACTCTATAAAAACCTTTATCTCTATAAAAACGGCAAAAAAAATCACGATTTTTGTATCAAAGCCCCCTTTAATATTTAATCTATTCTATTTTTTTAGTATTTGTTGTTATAGCAGCAACCAACATATGAAAATTTCAACTGTCTAACTATCACGGTTCATGAGATACAGCCTCGAACAGACTTATCTATAAAAACGAGCAAAAAAATCATGTTTTTTGTATGGGAGCCTCCTTAAATATTTATTTTATTCTAGTTTTTAGTATTTGATGTTATATGACCAATAGAAATAAATCACCTGTGAAAATTTCAACTATCTAACTAGCACGGTTCATGGTGACAGACGGACACACGGACGGACGGACAGACAGGGAAGCCTTAGTAATAGGGTCCCGTTTTTACCCTTTGGGTACGGAACCCTAAAAAAATAGGGAAAACTCGTCAGGAAGTGTATTTAAATAGGCGATAGATGCTCCTGCGTTACACTTTGCAGAGCTTCAGCAAACAATCCACACCAAGATACACCCGGCAGACGAGTTTATTTACTCACAATATATAAACTGTCATCTGATAAATTTTCAGTTCAGAGGAAATGACTGAAAAAATTATAAAAAATTACATGTTCGATGACAATGGTCGCCATTTTATCCGTTCAGGTGGCGAAATTGAGAACTATCCACATACATATAATGACGGCTGCTTTGACTGGTGGCGCCACCGACAACTGAATTTCCAGTTGCAAGGTAGTTTGCAACTTCATTTTCGGTTGGTGATGGCGCTGCTGGTGGAGGTGGTTGTCAGCAAGTATATGAAAATTAAATAGTTCTCAATATCACCACCTGAACAGATAAAATGTATATTTTTAGACGTGAGCCGCGGAAGACGTTCATTGAGCTTCATGATAAATCTATCTGAAGCATTTTACAACTTATCGCCCGAGAGGAAATTGGTCATGAAAATCTGTTCTTGGCTCGGGCTAAAAAAGGTCCTTTTTTTACCCGACTGCGCGACGCAAAGGAGGGTAATGTGTTTATCAGCCTATGTATGTATGTATGTATGTTTGTACCTTTGCGGCACTATTTAGACCAAACTCAAGGGCCGATTTTGATAAATGATACGTCGTTGGATTCGTCATGACGGCGCAAATGTCATAGAAATTATGAAAATTTGAAAAAATTAAAATGGCCGATTTTTGACGCCATAATGTGAAAAATAAAAAAATAAAAATTGACGAACTATATCAAGTGGGTTATCGTTGAATAGGTATTTAAAAATCATGTTTAGGTTTCTCATATCATTTTTCAATCAGAATTACCGTTTAGAATCTATTACGATTTAAAGTTGGTTAGTAACGATTTTTACTTAAATGTTGGCTTTTAATTCGGAAATTGTTAAATTTTTATGCAAGTGAGATATATATACAGCTAATAAGAAAACCAATAAACAAATATAAATACCTGACCCTAGCTAAAAAGTGTAAAATAAAAAAAACAATTTAAAAAATAAAAAACCCGACTACGTAATAAAAACTGAAAGAAAATAACAAGTAAGTCCAGTAGTCGAGACTTTTGTTATTGTATATTATTGAATAACATAACAATTTTAACAGTCGGGACCCATCAAAAATCCGGCTTCCTAATAATGGGTCCCGATTGTTAAAATCGTTATGTTATTCAATAAACTACTGGACTTACTTGTTTTTTTCTTTTCAGTTTTTATTACGCAGTCGGGTTTTTTATTTTTTAAATTATTATTTATAAGCAAGTGTCATCAGCATTACACAAATCGCAAAGAGATAATATTGGCACCGTCCGTTAGTTTTTATAGACAGGGCCCAGGTTAATTCATTGTGACAGCTACGTAACCTCCGTAGCTTGTAGCGTACAAATCGATGATCGCAACGACTTACTTAAGGCAGTTTTTAACAAGTACTAATCATACATTCATAATGAACATGAACACCAAAGTCAGTCATAGTGATCTTCTGGACAATTATGAAAACAAAGACATAATGCAACTTATTGTTCAACTTGAAATTGATTGAGTTTTCGTATTTCAGCTTGTAAAAAAATGTTGCCAATTTATTTTCGCGGTTGTAAATCAACCATTCAGAGAAAAATTGTTCAATGACAGCTACGAATTACAGCATTCACTTTTAAATTTTAAATAAAAGATGTCGTACCTAATTTGTTTATCATTTAATTTTTCATCGAACTGGTTTGATGCTATTGATATGTTAAACGAAAATGCGGTTAGTTTCATGGTAACTTCTGGTTTTTGCAGGATTGTTGTTTCTTGAATTTCGCAATCAGTTGTAAGATAACCAGTTCGTAAGATAGTCTTCCCTCAATCATCTCCACATTTTTAGATCCTGTACTTTCTTCATATAAAGCGACTTTACACAATAATTGGTTCACCTTATGGCAGGGCTTTATATACTGCACCTTCCGATACGTGGTTGCCACTTGAGGACTCTCCTGTCTTAAGGCACTTACTATAGTAAACTATAGTACTTTGTAAAATTGCTCTGCCCAATACCACTTAATTTAATAAAGGTATGCAGGGCTTTAGGTATCTCTCTTTCAACCTCTGGTAATCAGTCCATGAAACTGTACAACTTCCTCAAGAACATAGGTCAAAATAAGAAAAAACATTTGGTCTCCCATAAAAATGCGCTATATTATTTTGATGAAGTTTGTATGGAAACTTAAAAATTATTTTTCCTAGTTTGACCTATGTTCCTTAGGGAAGTTGTTCAGTTTAATGGACTGATTAACCACCCGAGAGGTTGAAAGAGAGATACCTGAGGCCCTGTATGTATTTTTTAATGGATAAGATAATTCAAGACATCGTTTTGATCAATTCAATACTAATCAGTAATCACTAAGAATCATCCTTGTTATTTGGTTTCCAACCGCAAAATAACACATAAGGCTAATTGAACCAACTTGATTTAGCACTTTGACAAAAAATAATAAATTCAAAACCAAAAACCGAATTGCAGCTTAACTATCAATGCAGATAAGTAACGTAGGAAGGCCTCCTCCCACAAGGTGGACAGACGATCTGGTAAAGATCGTAAGAAGCCACTGGATTCAAGGTGGTGCAGGACCGATCAATGTGGAGATCCTTGATTGAGGCCTATGTCAGTATTGGACGTCTTGCGACTGATTAATCAGGGTCCCGATTCTATAACTTTAGTTGTGTGTCGATGGAATGAAGGCCATTTTAGCGGTAGCGAAATGGAGAACTATTTAAATTTCATAAACTTGCTGACAACGTCCCCGACCAGCAGCGGCGCCACCAGTCAATACATCCGTCATTTATACTAATATTATAAAGAGGACAGATTTGTATTTTTGTATGTAACGAACAGGCTCCGAAACTACTGGACCGATTTCAAAAAATATTTCACCATTAGGATGGTACATTATCCCGGAGTAACAAAGGCTACATAATTTTCCCGCATTCCCACGGGAACGAAGTCCCGAGCGGGATGCTAGTTAGATATAAGAAAGGATAATTCTCAATTTCGCCACCTGAACGGATAAAATGGCGACCATTCCATCGACACACAACTGAAGTTACAGAATCGAGGCCCAGTATGATAAATGCAGTTAATGTGGCGGAATGAAGCTGTGAGTACGTTTTGGTTTAGGTACCAAAAAAAAATCTAGGTCTGCACGATAAGAAGATGACTGTTAAATGAAAAAAAAATGTCGTCTAGTAACATAACCAAAAGGTTTGTTTTATCATTTCAATTGAGTCAAAAAACAACTCATTTGTAGCTCCGCAACGGGCTCTGCTTGTGCTTCCTTGAATGTGTAATTAATTTTACGAAGGAGACAATTAACTAATGGCCGGGATAATCCGCAAACACGCAATACACGCATACTCGTCAAATCACGTGCTTTGTATTTAAGAAACTATGAGAATACTTTACGAGTCTTTGGATTCCCGCCTTTTGGAAATTATGTTCATCGAAAAAATTGGTGAGGGTCTTAAACAAATTATGACAATTGGCCTAGGCCAAAACTATTCTGAGTATGTACAACAAAATCTGTCTAATGTCATGGACAAACTAACCCCGAAAATGGGTTCTGCTGATTTATTATCAGCTTAATTTGTTTAATTCGGTTAAATAGTGAACAGAATAGGCAAACTTTCTCACAGATTAACTTAAAATACAAATATACTGGGTGAAAAAGAACCTCCTAGCTATATTCAAAATCCTGAACCAGTAGGTATCACTCAAAGAACACATTTATGAAAAAAAAAAATTTTCAATGGGAAAAGTTCATTTTTTACCTTTAAACGACATTACTCCTACGCCAGGCACGCGAGGGGTGCGAGTAGCGCTTGGAGGGTGCATCCGAGTGGTGTCTAAGTTTAGGAAAAAAAAATATACCCCCCCCCCCAAATAAAAATTAAAAAAATAAAAAGTGATCAGTAAGTGATACTGGGTCAGGATTTTCAATAAAGCTAGGAGGTTCTTTTTCAACCTGTATAGATCAGCCAGTTACCCATATCTCACTATCTAAAGTATGCGTTGCGGTTTAAAAAAAGATTGTTGATTTCATGATTGTTTCATCTTATACGGGTGGTGCAACCTTCGTATGGTGCTATGTTGCCATTATTATACCATTAGCATGCGCGCGAGATAGTTATACAATAACTCTTTTCAATTACGTACATCGTTAAAACTAACTAAGCAGTGCGCACCAATTACGCTATAGTTTTTAGGGTACTGTCAAACCATCATTAAGATTGATAGAGCAAGAAAATTCTGGAGGGCCTAAGGAGTAAATGGTCAGTTGGTTGATTGTAAATGAACGGCACGCAGTTCAATCCCTAGTACCTACCGGCATTGTCATGAGAAAATCAGGTAGTCGGACAAACTAGGACATTTCTCCATATCTTGAAAGTTCGTTTTTAAGGAAATTTAACATTTTATATTTTTGGAAATAATCCTCAATTTGAAGACCATTTCTATTTCTATTATTCTGTTATTTATGAACACATCGTATAAAAATAATTCATTTAATCAAGTAACAAAGACCAATTACAAAATGTAGACATAAAAAGTCAAATCTATTATCAATAGGTTATAGTAGCATTGTTGGACAAAAATGTGACACCAGAGAAAGACAGTAAAAACATGTTTTTTTTACATATTTTATTACTATTACCTACACTGAAGTTACTTCCTTACTTATGTTGTACTTAACTCGTATGCAATGCAGTTAGTGTTCCTTTTAAACTAATTAAGTCACATAATTGCGAGGAAATAACTGCATAGGTACATACTTCCATAATTTTTCACTTCTGTCATTTAATATTTATTTAATTTGTTGATGTTTAAGGTAGCTATACAATTCAAAAGCACTAAGTTTGATAAATATAACAACACTTTTCGTTTAAAGGCCTAAATCTAAGATTCATAATATGTCATGGTTCTCTTGGAAGACATCAATTCTAGAACATCAATTTCTGCCGACGTTAAGTTAAAATATTTATTACCAAAATATTTATTCGTTTAGGACTGAGTTTTAATCTGAGGTGTCGTCCTATGGTCTCATGCGGTGTGGTAGGCTCTGTAAAGAGCCGTCTGGTTCGCGACCACCCTCCTACCGAAGTCCGACGCCAAACAGCTTGCTGTGTTCCGTCGGTGCGTGGGAGTACCAGTGCCTTTATAGGCATTTTGGGGTTAACTCGCTCCATCGTCGTCGACCTCATCTTTGACCTTTGGTCAAGATTGAGGTCAAGAGTTAACCCATCTTATAATAATAAAAAAGGACGAATCGCCAAAGTCAGGTGAAGAAACATGGTACAGGTTGTAGTAGTTAGAGCATCGTCTTTATACATATGAACAGAGTGTACCACTAGCAGATGAGGATATCGATTTTTGAGCACTAAGATGTTCCCATTTCCCTTATATAGCTTTAATAAATGCGTATGCGCCACCCTTGATTCCTAAAATTTCAACATTTTACATATAAATATATAATAACCTTGAATATAACACCGATATGAGATAGAGTGACCGTGTCAATGTCATAATTATTTGTTCCTTAAACCCTATCTAGTCTACGGACAGCTTCTTTACACATGTCACGAGATGATTTATTTACAAAAGAAACTGCCTTCTCTTCTAAATTGATTAATCATGTTCAGACAACGTTGATAAATATGCTACTGATGTTTTGTTTGAAGATAAGATAGCGCGTAAAAATAGACAATGTGTGACAAAACTGACAAACTAAGGCAACGGCTTGCGCAGCTTCAATAAGATTTACACTTAATAATTTACGCATAGATAAGTAGTGGAGTCTAACCTAGACTAAACGGTGAAGGTGATTTTATCTTCACAGCCTTGAATTAACTTTTAAAAAACGTATGAGTTTAATTATATATGTAGTTAAAATGTCGAGTTTTATGCAATGCAATGCTCTCGGCAGCCAGGGTTAACTAAGAGATAAGGATAAAGTTATATTATATCTGAAAATGCATAGCGTTTTTATTGTAATTTCGCATTACAATGGTGCTCTTGCACAAACTCTACTCAAACTTTCTTTAAGGATTTTTTTTAACTCTTGATGTTTGTCAACAAACAATTACCTAATGGTGATATTTAATTAAATTTTTTTGAGAACCCAAAATCCACATTAATTGTCACTCAATTAAATAAGATCCACTAATCACCTTGGACAAACTTACGGGGTCAGTTTTATCAAGAGTTCAAACACTAGTAAAAATAAAAACATAACTCCACCGACATTTAATTTTTTAAATAGCACAAAAAATGGTATCATGAAATTATTTGAGGCATTGTAATTATAAGGTTTATGTCTATATTTATTAAGTTTTATGTATTAATTGTCTAATAATAAATAAATTATCAAATAAAGTAAATAGGTAGGTACTGAATATCGTTCCATTTACTTATCATTTTCAGCGACGAAGGTCAAGCGCGGAACATTTTAAGTTTGATCTCGTGAAACTTCTTAAGATTACAAATGTTTTATGGTATAGCTTAAATCAGTTTTTTATAAGTGAACACTTAAGAATAGTTTACGCTAGACATCTTTAAGAGCAATTTTCCCTCTTACGGTGCAGGAAATAAGAACGGAGGCGTCAAGTTGGATATATACTTACCTAAACTGTACCTAATCTTCTTATCACGAGATAATTCTTTAAAGAAAGCTACCTAAGTACTTGAAGATTGATTTCTATACACATTACACAATGCCTTCTTGGTACCCTACTGCACATTGATGTCTAAGTTATAGATCAAATGGTGAATCTGTAGGATTTAGCAAACTGAATTGCATAGATTACATCATGATGCAATAATAATATTTATTATATTTATTTCGATACCAATAAATCAAATTTCATAGTTGTCTGATACATGGTTATCGTCAATACAAATTCAAAAGTCCGCCTCTTGTCATCCGTGGTGTAAAGATGCCCGTAAAACTTGTAGCATTACTTACCTCGTTAAATAGGTATATCTACGAACAGCTTTTTCACCAGATATGACCCAGAGCGGGGGTCACAACCACAACCCATTACTAAGACGCCGGCTAATTTCCGTTACCAATTAACTTTATCGCTTCACTTCCTCAACAGCCCGTAGTTTCAGCAGCAAGAGGTACCAATTATTAAATTATAAAGGATCTTTCTTCGTTCCTTTAATGTAGGGATTACTATTATAAGACATTTTGAATAAAACAAAGAAAACATGATAACGAGCTCCTTATACTTAGAAAATTGATTTCGGTTTCCAGGCGAAAAAAATTTGCCAGTTTGAGAATACACCACATCCACTTACAGAACGAGCAACCAAATTATTATTAAGCCTTTGCGCGCCAAATGTACACCCGGAGACATATTTTTGAAACGACAGAATTCCAATTCGCATACGAATTGACAAGATTCGCGTGAAAATCTCATATAAATCTATTCAATTCGTATGCGAATTGGAATTCTATTGTTTCAAAAATCAGGCCCCTGGTGTACGAGATTACTATTGCAAGCGGCGTATACAATCGCACGACATGTTAAATACAATTGTACGTACCTATTTATTCAAAATAATTATGATTGCACACAAATTATTTAAAAAATTTGGAGCTCAGAATACGCGTGCCACTTTATGGCCCCTGTCATTCAAAACTACTTAGTTATAGTCTAAAAGGTTCGCTTTCCTTTTCTATTTCCGCAAAGGATTTCCCTTCTCTCACTTATGTTTGGTTGTATAAATGCCAGTATTATCATATACCTAGCCTATGGTGAGCCCTAAATAAACTTTGTCTCAAGAGTATTAAGCCAAAAAAAAACATTTCTTAGTAATGTCAACAAAGCTAAACAAAATACTAAGATATTAAACAAAACAAATGAATGAAGGCTTTAATTAGTAAGCCGAGACTTAAAACATAAATTTTGATTCGTAGCATCTTGGGCTTTGCATTGTAAGTATGTCTCTGTATACATAAAAAAATATATTTGTACATGTAATCACTATTTTTTTCTTACATACACGCGTATACGGAAATCAAATCACCAATCCGGGTGAATCTTCCAACAATTTACTACATAAAAATGCATCGTTCGTTTCACAAAGGCAATCAGCAAATCATTGTACCGATTCTCTTTTGTTGCAGTGGACTGATTCATGTTTTTTATTTCTATAAAATCAACCAAAATGTCTTTGCCCTATTTATGCGTTAGAAACTATTTACGAAATAAAAAATATTCTAAGGCGAGAGAAAGTGGTTTTCATTTAAATTTAACTTAAGTACGTAATTCATTACGTTACAAACAATATCCCACGTAACTATATTAGTTATAAAAGATCAAGATCTGTACAATCTAATTTCAGCCTTACTCGCGTGAGATAACAATACACAATTAATTGGATAGGTAATCTCGTCAAATGTCATCAATTTACAAACCACCGTCTTTGCCAAAAAAAGCTGCCAATTGAGAGCATTTAGTTATTTACGGATGAAGATTCATAGTTGGTACATGTTATTGTAAACACAAATCAGTAGTGCAAGTGAAACCAGTAAAAATTAGCTATTTAATGAGAAGTATATAGTTTTAGGAGCATATATTAAATGTGTATGAAAAGTAAATATGACGATTGAATTAGAAGTTTTAAAAAAATATGATCCTGAGGAGAGGCCAGTCTTGATAGTTGAGTAATGCTGTTTTTAATCATCCTCATCCCATTTCCCCACTTCATCATATGTATCTTACAGAGTAAAATTAAAACCTAAATAACCTATTTTTCTTTTACAGGTTTAGACTTTTTAGAACATGGCGCAGATTTCGAGGCTGCGATTTCTGCAACAGGTACGTTCTGCATAAGTTAATATTAGGTATTAATTAATTCATATATATTTTTTGTTTTTTTCAATTATGACGCTCTAAAAAACTAGCGATTTCTGCGCTTGCTACTTTGGGAATAAGAAATCGATTTGAAGACGAGAGTTGCAATTATAGATATACAAATGTTATACCACACACCTAATTAATGATCTATGTACGATGATGTGCTGTTATTTATATGTAGTGGATTAACAAAGTACATATGTACTATGTTACTTCACGTATGTTACTTCCTTACAACGTTGTGTTTACAAACGTTGGCAAACAATAAACTGAATTTATTTTACGTCTATTTCATGCACACTGCGATTTAGATCGGTGAGTCAGTTTTTACAATCTTTGACAATGGATGTTTACTATCAAGTGTGTCATTATTACGTAGGTTAGAGGTGCACGTTGCTTTACTTCAACGTTATAAGCAACAAAGTGAATACATATATAATTATAGTTTTTCATCCTCATGCATCCCCAATTCTTTCATTCCATAATAAGATATACTTAGAAAAGCGTTTTGAACATTGGTCGGTTTAGAACAAGCGATAGTTTAAAACTAAATCAGTTACGCATTCAATCTTCTGTACGAAATTTTATGGTTTTCGTCGTATACTACAACAATAATTTTGGTGTCATTTTTTAGAATAACTCAAATATCGGAAACCTTCACAGATTGTTTAATTATTTTTAGGCTAAATGCAAAGATCTGATTTAATTAAAGAAGAAAAAATGGAGTAAATTAAATTTTAATACTTTTTTAAATCAATCAATCAATTTATTTGCTTAAAAACATAGTCATTAATCAGGTCTTACAATAATAATATAGTATCTAATGTTTTACCACCATAGGCATGCAAAATTTAATGAAGTACACAAATTAACACGAATAAAAAATAATAAAAAATAAATTGATAAATAAAAAAGTTAATATATTTTTTAAATTGATCACAAGAAAAATGTCAAACAAAAAATGCAAAATTAATAATTTATAAAATAAGAATAATAATTTATAAATTTATTTCCTCTTGATTTTCAAGCACACTGTAACCGATATCTCAAATCTAACACAGAATGGGTACTTAATAGTACATGTACGTGAAAATATATATCCTTCTTATAAAAATTTGTAAATTAATTTAAATATAATAGTCCAACAAATTACTGATCAAATGTATACACATATTAGATTGATAACGAGGTTTAATAAATAACTTAATATTTTAAAAAAAAGTAATAACAATAATTTTCCTTGCAATTTAACATTTATATTCAAAAAAATCTTTAATGGAGTAAAAACATTTTTCTAAGAGCCAGTTCTTTATCCCTTTGTGTACGCAATATTTTTCACAAAATATCAATATAATGTGGACTAAATTTGGCTTTCCTTTAAGCGATGGTGGAGAGCATAGACGTAGGTTTTCACTGAGATATATTATAGAAAAAGAATTAAATTACATAATTATTTTATTAGGTACTTTAGGATTTTCCACGCAAGCGAAGTTACAGGTGGAAAGCAAAATAAGAACGTGAAAGTAAGTCACAGAATAAACAGGCGACTAAGGAAACACAAATGAGACCTGCCTTCTAGTAATCCATCCCAGGCAACGACACTTCATTTTTTTTTTAGTCTGAGGTGTCATCCTATGGTCTCATGCGGTGTGGTAGGCTCTGTAAAGGGCCGTCTGGTTCGCGACCACCCTCCTACCGAAGTCCGACGCCAAACAGCTTGCTGTGTTCCGTCTGTGCGTGGGAGTACCAGTGCCTTTATAGGCATTTTCTGGGTTAACTCGCTCCATCGTCGACCTCATCTTTGACCTTATGGTCAAGATTGAGGTCAAGAGTTAACCCATCTTATAATAAATAAATAATTTAAAAGAGACACTCTTTCATCGTCAATTATGAGTAAAATGGGACGATTTTCCAGGTTTCGGGCGGTTTCACTTCTGCCTACTGGCGATCACTGGGTTGATCTACGCCAACACAGCCGTCGGCATCACGATAATCTCCTTTGTGCTTCCTGCAGCAACATGCGACTTCAGAATGACCTCAGCCGATAAGGGATGGCTCACTGCTGCACCTATGTTAGGTAAGGATAACTCAGTTTTTTTTTGCCGCAATGCAATGGTTAATTTAAAGGTATAAGACTTCAGGTTCCATAATAAATTACGAACCATTATATAGTTTCGCTATGTCCACGGTTTTTCACACAGACTCTTGGTACCTACTACAACGCTGAAATCACTCACCCTTAAAAAATAAAATTTAAAAATATTTTTATTTATTTTCAAATCCCACTTCATAAAAAAGACCCATCACTTTGTACGGATGCGGTATTACAAATGAGACAAGAAACGTATTTTCTTTGTCTCATTTGTAGAAATGTAATGTATGCAGATATGTATTAAAAGTGCAGTTTCAACTGTCCTGAATAAACAAACCGCTGAGAAGCTAAGACAAAAAATCTGCACCTTGATTCTTAACCTTTGAAGAACTAACATACTTACCTATATATTTAATTAGAATTAACTATGCTGTGCTTGTCAATTTAAAGTACCTAAAAATTTGCATGCATAAGTTAAAAAGGCAAATTTAGCTTAGGCTTAGCACCTTTTGAGACTAATTTAGGCAAACAGCATTCGATGCGTGTGAATGTTATTGTGAAAATGGGTGTAAACTTGCGTGCCGAGCATGACTGACAATAGCCGATGTCACGCTAGGGGAATAGTATAGTGACTTCAATGCCGAGAACAAGGACGGACATACATTTTTCTCAGATCTTACGTAGTAAGTGTATATTTTCTAGTCGCAGTGTATATCTAGTTTTTTTATTAATGCAATATTCATGAGAACTTTTATCGCCCTACTAAATTGAACGCTTTTCTTAACTAGGGGCCTTCTAAAAACTTTTTCTGCGACCGTGCCTCATCAAAAGTTTTGAATCCCATGTGAAGTGGGGCGGGTTGCTAGTTTCAAAAATACATATTTTTCACTCCCCAAAAACCTCCACAATAATTTTTAATAAAAACTAAGATCAAAAACTAAAAATCACGGTTTGAAAAGTATATGAAACTCTTACTTTATCTACCGTAAGATATTTATGTAAAACTGACAAATCAGTTAAATCTTGCAATTTACAATCAGATGTTTTCACTTGTGTAAGAACAGACTTGGTCTATATTTTGAAAGAAAATGAATCTGTTAAAAATAAATTATTGTGGTATTATTGGGTGAAATTGAAATTGACTTTAAATTAGTTAGCGAAAATTAAGGATATGAATCAGCCTATGAAACCGAACAACTTTCCCCAAGGAGCACAGGACGAAACATGAAAAAAAAATTTGCATCTCAGTACAACTTGATCCATCAGCTGATTTGCATGTTTTTAATGAATTTCATATAGGTTTCTTGGGGAAAGTTGTTCAGTTTCATGGGGAGATTAACCCTTTAAAGTATCGCTATCTAATTTAAATTCACCCCATATTATCTTTCCGCACCTTCCTATATATTATATTTATCAAAATGTTTAAAATATCTAATTATGGGTTTCCCTCTTCACTGATTCCATACCCCTAAGTGGGGACGTATGTGGGCTGATGATGACCACGCAGTAGGACACCAGACCAGTAGGACACTTCCTAAATCATATCTTTATTTTAGAATCATTTTCTTTTCTTCAGGAATGGTGATCGGTTCCTACTTCTGGGGCTGCTTGGCGGACACCAAGGGCCGCAAGATCGTGCTGGTTTCCACGCTGCTTCTCGACGGTTTCATCGGAATCTTATCCTCACTAGTCCAAATTTTGCCCGTCTTCATGGCCTGCCGATTTGTTAACGGCTTCGCGTAAGTAAATGCCGCAATTTATCACATCAGTTGACCCAAGGTTGCAGAATATAAGAAAATATAAGGATGCAACCTTTACAATTATACATCCACAAGATTAAGCAACAGGGTATTTAAAGAGAAATGACTTAGTAGACTTTATTAGAATAGTTTTTTTTTTGAATAATTTAATTGAAAACTAATATAGCACTGGGCCTATGAATTTGGCCGAGTAATATGCTGAGGAAACAGTTAGCTATTCCACTTTCCATCTCTCCAATAATCCTGCTGAAAAATATTAGGTCAATCCTACATAACAATGTTAACTAAGTAGAGGCAAACAAACAAACACAGTTTCTCATTTAAAATAAATTGACAAAAAGTGAAGTATAGGTCAGTACATACATCATTGATGAAACCCAACGCAATTAAATTAAATGTGTTTATATTTTGCTTTATACAGATTACAAAACATCTTGTTTTAGGTTTACAAAAGGTTCTCCATTTACATTAACATAGACATTCCATAACAACATAAACGCTATAGATATATACAGGCTGATTTTTTAATCACCAGCCAAATTTTTCTTACGGTGTCAGTAACGTTGATAGAACGTAAATAAGGAGGAAAAAAATTTATTTTTCTAAAACTTTCAGATTTTGATACCCCTTTTTAACGTCTTAGAGGATGAATTTTGTAAAACGTAGAAACACGGGTGTCACAAATTGTGTTGAAGAGTACTATTACCAAGTTTCAAGTCAATTGGACGAAGTTATTTTTTTTTCTATACAAAAAAATTGATTTATTTTCATGCTTCAGACGATGTAGCTTGAAATTTTTATATGAAACCATATAAAACAAAAAAATACGGGTCTGTTAAATTTTCATTAAGTTTACGTACAAAAAATTTGGATACTGATAAAAAAATCAGCTTGTATGTTTACAGTATTTCTATGTATTTTATCCTTTTATCCGCCTATCGCAACCACCTACTTATGTATAGCAATAGGCACCATGTAATATTAAACTGAAAACATAAATTGTTTAACCTTCACGATTTCATAAAAACTCGGCGCCGACAATTAATGAGCGCTACGTCACGAAAAAACTTAACCAAGAATTATACCATAATAGAACTACATCTTGAGCAGCAGGCGACGATGAACGTGACTGAACCGCACTTATAGTGTATGTGTTTAGATTGTCAATCAATTATTGAGAAAAAGATTTTTCTAATTCCTTGGAACAATGAAGCTTGTTGTCTCGTGTTGCACGTTTCCGTAGGATAGAACACTCTGTATAGCTATTGTTAGACCATCACCAGCTGAGTGAAAAGTTGGTTAGTTAGTTACTGAAAAATAACGTCATGGTCGGAAGTGTTAATGACCTTCCATGGTTCTACAAACGGAACATTGAAGCACACTATTACTATTACAATAAACTTTTTAAATGTTTTAAAAATTCCTAAATTAAAGATTATTTGATACTTACTCAATTTATTATTTTTGAGTAAAAATGAAGAATAAAATGATTTGTAAAAAGGATACAAGGTCTCTTACATCGCGTCGGTCCCTAATTGTATGTAATGTACCTATCTAAGTTTGTAGACGTTGTATCATGAAGTGCGCGCGTAAAAGGAGCAAAAGCAACCAAATGTTTGTTAAGTATGTACATAAATAAAACGCTAGTGTTTATATTCTCTTTGTACATAAATAGAAAGTGACAACTACAAATCATCATACGAGAGATCACACGTCAATTCAGCATTATTTAAGAGATGAAAATCTTTTTTGAAATGGATCACACCTTTAGAGTCCTACTTAATATTCAAGTCACACTATTACTTATTAATCTTATTATTCGACTAAGAAAATATAACAAAGTAGGTTAATCAAAGCAGTTCCCACGTGTCGTCGTTAATGGCCAGTGTCATCAGGCTAATTAGGTGTACAGGAAAACATTAACTTTACCCTCTAGGAGACTAATGTGTAGTGAGAAAATGTGGTTTTTAACTTTGTATACGGACGTGTTAATTTCAAGGCACATAATTAAAACAGTGCACTTTAAAAGTTAGTCAGTGGAATAGTATACACATACAGGGCTTTATGTAAATCTCTTTCAACGTCTCGGGTGCTAAATCAGTCCATGAAACTGAACAACTTTCCCCAAGGAACATAGGTCAAAATACAAAAAAAATTTTTGATCTCCCATACAAACTTCATCAGCATATAGTGCATTTTGTATGAGAGATCAAATTTTTTTTTTCGTATTTTCTCCTATGTTCCTTGGGGAAAGTTGTTCAGTTTCATGGACTGATTTAGCATCCGAGAGGTTGAAAGAGATTTACCTAAAGCCCTGTACATTGTATTTGGGTGACTTTTTTTTTTACCAGCCTATATACATTATACATCCGCAGTCCCCACCCAGGGGCACGGGCCTCTCTTCGAAACAAGAAAAAAATAAATTTAGCTAGCGAAAATCACGCGAAACTTAACTTCGTGAACTAATTCGCATCCTTGGGGAAAGGAACATAAGGTCGAAATATGAAAAAAAGCACATTTCCAAACAATTACTGCAAACAGCTGATTTGCCTTTGACTATGAGAAGTCGAAATTTTTTTTTTCAGAATTTCATGTAGGTTCCTTGGCGAAGTCGTTTAGTTTTATGAAGACAAGCACTCCTTAAACTTTCGGTAACCAATCTGAAGTCACGCCATTTTCATAAATATCAGAGATTTACGAAAACATTATTTTATATTCTGATAAATTAGTACCTAATGTACTCAGTGGCTGAGTTTGACAACCCTATATCAATCGTATGATGATTTGTAGGTACTACAAATTTGACAATCCTACATATCTCTCTTGAGCTATATAGATTAAACGCTACAGATAAAAAGCTATTGAGCTACTGTCAAATATCCGATGCTACCAAGTATCGATCGCAGACTTATTAATGCAGAATGGATCCCTAATCTGTCATAATATGTCTGGAAATACGTACACAATATGTCACGAACACAACTTAAATTGTTTGCGTCGATCAGAAACTCGCTTTTACTTGACATTGGCATAAATGGATCTTCAGTTTTAACGACCCATTGCCATCATTTTTAAGAAGATGAAGATAACACAAGTACTCGTTCCTATTTAACTCCTTTGATATTCGTTCCTGCAGGTATCGACAGTCAAAGTACATTTTTATCCAATTTAACACATGATGTTAGCGGAATCGGAGATAGCCATAGTACACAAAATTGACTTACCCTTTAAACTTTCTGCTGATGGTATTTACAGTATCTTCTTCTTTTCCAGTGTTGCAGGCGCTATGGGTATCTGTTTTCCATACCTGGGCGAGTTCCAACAGACCAAATACCGAGAGAAAATCCTCTGCTGGATGGAAATGTTCTGGACCCTTGGTGTCATCGTTCTGCCACGTGAGTAGTGCTGATAAATGGTCATTGCTGTACTGTGCATGGTTTTGATCAAAGGCTTTTTTTATAATGTTACGAAGAGGATAGACAAATGACTCCGGACCTATGTCAGACTGGACGAAATGGCATTTGAGTTCTTGAACAAAAACTTTTAGAGAAATTGTAAATAATGTATTCGTTGCTATTATGTAGAATGTCAGTAAATGTAGCAAGATGGCATCGCTCTAATGTAAAAGTAGGTAAGCCAAATGTGAACAAGCATTTTTTCTGCTATTAGAATGATGTTCTATTTTACCATACGCCACGATTGCTTTTCGAAAAGTTGGTGTGGCGTTATTGCCGTTTACTACCCTAAACCATTATGCCCTTACTGATTCTCACGGTATAACCAAAAAGAAAAATTGGACGGTATATTCTATCTAGACCGAAGACTTATTAAATTCATGCCTTGGTTTAAAGAGATTTAGCTCAGTTTTATTAATCTGGTGTAATTATAAGAATAAAGTCTATCAGTTGCAGAAAAATAAATAAAAATTAACACTTCTATAAGTATTGTCCTGTAACTTTTCATCTTGTTGACGAAAACAAGGACGGCATTACATTTAATAAAACTTTAACTTTAATGGACGTTTCTGCAATCGAATATTACAATTATATTGTAGCCTAAATAGATATGAGTGCTCTTCTTCACTCTTGTAACAAATTGCTTCTTTCTCTTTCCAGTGATCGCGTGGGGAATCATCCCGATCACAGGGATTCGTATAGAGAGCGGCCCATTTTCATACGATTCATGGAATTGGTTCGTCGCCGCCTGTGGCATTCCCTCTTTGCTGCTCGGCTTTTGGTTGCTCACCTTCCCCGAGAGCCCCAAGTTCATGATGGAGGTTGGAGACTACGATGACGCTCTCAAATGCCTTCAGGAAATCTACCGACTAAACACCGGAGACGACCCTGAAAACTATCCCGTGAGTATTTAATAATGTAGTGTTCTTCGAGATGCTGTATATTAAGGGACTTTTTAGTCAATTAGCGAAAATAAAAAATCTAAATTGCTTTCTCGACTAAAAGAAGAAAAATTGCCGTCCCACACAACTTTTCCAATCAGCTGATTGCTTTAGCACTTCGAGTTCTTCTTTTAAGAATTTCATGTTCTGTTCCTAGGGAAATTGTTTCATTGGACGTTCATGTCCTTGAGTTTGGCAATTTTTTTAAAGTCACCTTATACTGTTATGGTTCATTAAAATTCCTATGAGTAATTCATTAAGGTTCCTTAATGAGTTTAAGTTACAACAAAAAACTAACTCAGAGAACCTCAGTTTACAAAAAACCCTGAAATTAAACTTTGCAATCAATCTATAACCCGCCCGCGCTAAGTTTGCCGGTCCGTGAAATGCGTTTGCCGGTCCCCAACCTGATTAAACGCAATTAATGTGTCTAATTTTATCTAAATACACAATTTTTTTTAATAACAATAAATAAAAAATAATTTAAATAGGTATAGTTTCTTTTTTTTTACTTTTTTTCATATCGCAAACGGCAACCTTAGCGCGGACGGGTAGTTACTACCGTTTACATTATTAGTAGTTATTTGCTTCCTGCTTATAGTTTGAAATGCAAAAAGAAGAAAGAAAAAGAATATCAAATAAAACTAATTACTTACTGATCTATGTTACCAATATCTACCTACTTGATTTCAGATCAAGAGCCTCAAGGAGAAAGTACGAACAGTGTCAGTGGCATCACAAAACTCACAGAAATCTGTCCGAAGTCTGAGCATGCGCAAACCAAAGGATGTGAAGAGACTGTTCTCCGAGATCTGGGTACAGACGAAAGCACTGTGCAAGCCTCCCTACCTCAAGTACACCATCATTACCTGCCTTATCCAGTTCGGTTTAACAACCAGGTAAGGATCATTACGAATGGACATGATCATACCTAAACACAAATAAAAATTAAAACAATACAAGTAATATTTTGAGACCTTAGCTGAATTTAAGCTTGACAAGATAACACAGATTTTTAAGTTAACGCAAAATTAAAAAATGCTCATTGCTCGATGGCATTTCAGCACTTTTACTTTTTAGGAAAATTTAATACAAGCATTCGACTTATTTCCGTACAAAAAATTGCAGAATCTTAAATTGAAAAAATCAAATTATGTCAATCAAGCTTCATTCTCTGAGCCTAAGTTACTCTTAAGTTGTGGCATTCATGCTCTCTAGTTTGTGTTACTCTTAATAAAACCATTGCAATTATTTTTTGTCTGTTACACCCTGTATTCTTAATGCCTTTCTTTAATCTAAAATATCCTCCATTCCAGTTACTACACCTTGATGATCTGGTTCCCCGAGTTGTTCAACCGTTACGAAGAGTTCGAGCACCGTTTCCCCAACACCTCTGCCTCCGTCTGTGACGTCTCTGGCATCGTAGTTGGCGAGGACGCCGTCGAAGATCCCTTCGATTGCGAGAAGACCATTGACCAGAGTGTCTACATGCATACGCTTATTGTCGGCCTCGCTTGTATTCCTACGTCACTGTGGCTGCCTCTTTGCGTGCACAAGCTTGGAGCTAAGTTTTTCCTGAGTAAGTTCTGATTGCGCATTTTAGACTGCAGCGATGTATATAGCTCGAACAATTTTGTCATTGACCCTATGATGAGTGCAGTGCACATGTGAATATTTCTATTACACACATTCATTCTACAAAGATTTCGCCATTTATATAAGCCAGAATTTTTTTTACATAGGTATGTAGTCGAACTGTAACCCTGACATATCGTCCTAATCAGATAGTTACGGATATTAAAAATGGCGCGTAGTTACTTATTACAAACGACATCGCTTTATAAAATGACAGCGAAAGTGACATTAAAAGAACGAATTCTTTTGTCACACATGCACAAGTTGTACTATTATCTAATTCAGACTAGTGATCGCGCGTTCGTGTACCTATTACAAAAACCAATATAACCTGTAAATCCTTTTTTCCAGTCTTCTCCCTGAGCTTTGCTGCTATAGTGACAATTGGTCTGTACTACGTGCAGAACTCGATTCAGAACCTGGTGCTATCCTGCATCTTCGAAGCGCTGACCTCGCTCGCCATCTCACTCGTTTTCTGCGTGCTTGTCGACTTATTCCCCACGAATCTTAGGTAAGTTCTTATGTTGAAATATTTTACAAGGCATTATTTTTGAAAAGGCATATCTGCTATAAATCTTCTTTCTTAAACTATAGCCACCCAATACTAAGAGTAGGTTTCCTCCATTGTACTATCCTTACTCTTCGATTTTGACCCCTGCGCGTTCTACCGCAAACGAAGCACAAGGCCTGTTTGTACTGAGTAGGTACTAATATATCTACCTAGTCTACACTTGTATAAATTTTTATTAAATACGTACAATTATACAAAAGTAACCTGGCTCCTCAGAAATACTTAAAAATATGGTTGATATTTGTGTTGGACGGGAATAAAGATCATTACCAACTGAGCTATCAAGCCAGTTAGCTCGTTTCGGCAACCCTGGTTCGAGCACAGTTTTTAAGATCATCAGCACACCTCGTTTGTTGCCCAAAGTCGCGTCACACTTACCTCTGCAGGGAAGAGTTGGAAAAACATTCTAAGTTTTTCTTTCAATCCTGCGTGGTAAATCTCTCTTGTTAGGTCTGCTGTAAGAAATTTCTTCCTAGAAATAAGCAGTACCTGTTGTGTCATATTTCTTTTTGTATGTTTCTTTTTATATGTCTATTGTGTACAATAAACAGTAAATAAATAAATTAATTTCAAGATCGATTTATTTATTTATTATAAGATGGGTTTCGATTTCCATTTGAGGCTGTATTATAACACAACACTGTTGTTTTTCTTCCAGGGTAATGGCGGCAGCACTGTCTTTAACGGCGGGTCGAGGCGGCGGTCTAATCGGCAACTTATCTTTCGGCTACCTCATCGACATTAACTGCGTCGTACCTATTGTTGTCTTCTCATCATTCCTCTTCAGTGAGTATACTTCTTTCTCGTTTGCACATTTTAGAATTTTATTTTCAATAAAGAGAATCGTCAACACTTCTTCTGTCAAACACTTCGCTTGCATGTACGCGTTGTCCTATTTGTGATGAAAAGCTCGTTCCATTTTTATGTATGACATCCGTTAAAGAAACTACCGGCAGACGTAGTACACTGTCGCTTTTTTCAATTATTATTAACATTTTTGACAGGACATTGAAATTATTAATTCAGCATAAACTAATAGATTAAATGCATACTGCTGGAGTAATGGTTCTTATTAACTATCAAAAGTAGTATTAAAAGATTTTATTATTTTATCGTAGGTATGATCCTCCCAAGGCTAAAGTAACGATAAAGTACCTAATAAAGTAACGATACTTGATTTTATTGTATGTTGTTTCGCCAAAAGCTTCCGACTCGGTCCAACAACTTATTATGTTTATTGGTATTTACTAATGATATGAATACTAATTTATTTTTTCTTTTCCTTCCAGTGGCTGCTTTCCTCTGCTTCTTGTTGCCGAAGACAGGCCAAGAAGCGCTAGACTAAAAGAAACATTACAGATTACTAGATAGTGCAATTAATTTAGACTGTCTGCAAAGTAGAGACCATGATTTTACAAGTGGTTGTACATATCATTTAGGATGTAAATATCGAGGACTAAGTATATTTATTTTTTGTTCAAGTTTTCTAGATTTTATTTAATGTCGGGATTCGAATAGGTACCTATCCGACGCCACTTCGATACTGTGATCCAGTATACCTGAGTTGTAATGGAAGTGAAAACTGCAGTATTTTAGAGTTGACTGTGTAATATAAATGCCCTTAAATTATTATTATTAAAGGTATTGTGCCTTCTAAAATAACAGTTTGTTTTATTTTTTCTAATCCACATGAATACGGTAAGTAATTTCAATTTTTATTGAACAAATTATTACAACTGACCCATTCGCTAACTGTTAACACTGTTATCAATATAATTTCATCCCTATTTAGATACCTGTGTGTATTTCTCTTTTCTAATGTAAGTGTCTCTTACTGAAAGTAACCAAACTTTGTTCGTAATCAAAGTTTTACTCGACCACTTAACACGGATTGTAGTAAATAGTCCAATACTTTTGATCAAGCTTTGCTGTTGTACAGACAGCAGCGCGTCAGGTTACCCATTTGCACTGCAAAAGAGTCGAGATAAGGGCGACATCAAGGTCATGTTTAGCCTGATATGGCGCCGTGTGTACTATTACAAGACTAGCCACCTGACCTGCCGCAGCTACGCCTAATTCCTGACAGTCAGGACGCTCTGAGCACGCCATTTCACGCTTAAGAAAACTCCACTTTTCCGACTGTTAAGTACTAAAGCATGACGAAAAGACAATTGGAAGAAAACTATCAGTCAGACGAGGTTATTTGTAAACAATGAAACAAAAAGTAAGAAACTAAGAACATTAAATCTTATGTTTATTAGAAATTAGAATTATGCAAATGTTGGGCTCAAAGAAGAAAATATTCATGGAGCTGAAAAAACCCTCGAACTGAGACGGTGATTTTTCAAATCTTTTAAACATTGTTCATCGGTAATTCCCAACCATTCTAAGGCTTATGTCACTTTTACTTTTTTTCGCTCTGTGAACATTTCTGATCTTTGACCCCTAACACTATTAACATTTATACAATTTCACAGCTAAAGCTAAGAATTTAAAGTAATTTAATATACATCATAATTATAACCATTACAATACGCTTTCAAAATGTGTTAGATGTATTAGACTAATTTTAGTTTATAATAATCACTTTCACTTTCATAATTCCATAATATTTTTAACATAAGTACAATAAATACGATTCATTTTATATTGTGACTTGGGTGTAATTTATCAAATACATACATATATTTAATACGCTCTATCGCACTTGATGAATAAATATAGGGTGTAAGGGACAGGTAAGCAAATACAAAAACGTTTCGGAATATAGGTAAATCATGATAATTAGGTATATACGCGAATTTAGATCCGTTTTAGTATTTAATTATGTTAAAAGTGATAAAACTCTGAACTCAGACCATCATTTCAAATGATTTTCTAGTGGAATTTTCTTCAGGAAAATTTTCAGCTTTTTTTCACTTTTTTAATTATTTTTTTTAAATAAAATTATTTACTCTGATACACTCAATTTTCTAATAAAAAAGATGATAAACTCCTTAACTTGACTTTTCCTGGAAAAACGAATTACTTTTAGTTGATTATAGTTATGGGTGGATTCCGCCATATAAGTATCTGCAAAGCTGTCCCTTCCCTTACACCTTGTATATCATACAACACCAAGTTATACATACATACATCATTTTTTTAGAAAACACAATGGTTCACATAAAAATAAAAGTACCTACCTACTAGAAAGGTTGTGGCAATTTTGCTGATGTGTTTAACACGAAAAAGAAAATAAATAGGTATGTATCAAAAATTATATTTTCAAACATGTACACATATAGATACCTAACGATGTAGGTATTATAACTTTGGACTCGGGAAAACTGTTACAATGCTTCCTTTAACAATAAAAGTTATAAAATACAAACAAATAATTAAACTATTAAAGAAAATATAAAAGTTACAACATAAATTTAAATCACAAAGTCAGGTTTTTCAGTGACCTTATCAAGGTGATTGTTTAGCAAACAGGCTCAAACAATCAAGACATTCATAGAAGATCTAGATAATTATGTGCAAGTGTTCATAAACTTAACAAAGCCTAGCGTTTACCTGTATCGCATTAACTTGTATTTATCAGCGGGACGTCTGAGCCGTGCTGGGTACTTGGGGTAGGCCAAACTCGTCGACTGGCACGCCATCTTTATTCCTGATGCTATCAACACCAGGTTCCTTGTCAGGAGCGGCTGGAGCCTTGTGGACATCATCAAGGTAGGACGTGTCGTCGTCCAGTGCTATTTCGTCACCTAAATTTAAAAATAAGAGTTAGTAAAAGGTTTGTTGCTATCAACTATCAAGGTTTGTTGCATTTGACAGTTGTGGGGAAAACAATATATCATCACTATATGCAAGGTTTACTAAATAACACTAAGAACATTTGGCCTTAGAAAATAAGCATCAATTGATTGCATTGCAGTGTTGAAGCATTGCCTAAGGCCGTTTGTGCTTTTGGTAAAGGCCTTATGGCCATTTGGTTGATCATACAGGCTATAAAGTTATAGATGTCAACTACTAGCTGGACATACTAGCTTCCTATTTCTAGGTTCTTATGAACTTGCATATTTGTATGACTCCCCATTTAAGAATGAGGGATTTAGAATGAAACTAAATAATCATATAGTGTGTATCCTCTTTGCTATGTAATGGCGGCGCAATTACGTCGACACAGATAGCCATTCCTCAAATATTAAACTGAATTGAGAGAGGCCTTATTATTCTACTCTGTCATAACATAAACCATCAGACAGCTTCACTTTCCACTAAGAATATTACCTAATGCATCAAGTTCTGCGGCTAATTCATCGTCGTCTATCTCTGGCATTCCATACTGTCTACCCATCGCATCTTGAACCTCGTCTGCTTGTTCCAACATATCAGCCAACTCATCATTTACATCCTGCAATAAAGATAATTTTTAATGCATTTCTAGGCAAAAAGAAGAAAATTAATAGTTTGTCTGATTGATAAGAAATGGTGGCAAGAGCACAACTGGCTTGACAGTTAGTGTCCTTCCTGAAGGTTCATTTGAAATATGGTGAAAGGAAAGGAAGAGAAGAAAAGTACATACGGGTGTGCAAGAATCGCACAAAGGTTGAAAAAGGTGAGTGAAGGTCGTTTCTAGTAACAGTAATTACAAAATTAATACTATGTCTTAAAAGTGTGTTTAAAATGTGTAATTATTTTGTAACAAACCTCAATGGCATCAATATTAATTTTCTGGAATTCCTTCTTCATCTGTGACACCCCATCTTTCATAGCTGCAATGGTTGTATGTGTGTCTTTCAAGGTCTGAGTTGCATAGTTCGCTTGTTCCATATTGAAAGACTGGGCCCTTAGGTTCTCCAACTGTGTTTCATACCTAAAATTAAAATATAATAATAACAAAATACTGTCTGTACCTATTTGTTTAAAATAAAATTACCCCTTAAGCATAAGTTCAAAAAATCTACATTGCAATTGTACAACTTTTTGATACATAATCTTAATTAGGTACAAAACTTTTTTTATTAGTCCTAACATGACCTAGCGACCAGTTAAATTAGTAAATAATTATGTTGGTAAGTTTTTTGTGCTTCGTGTTTTGATGTACGTATAGTATTTAAGCATAAAATGTGTAATGCAATTGTGATTAGATATTTATAAGGACAAGCATAAAAACAGTCTTGTAAACACATAAAGATAAAAAAGGCAGATTTTCAAGAGGGTAATAAATTTGTCTTTCTTTCTTTCTAACTCACATTTTTTTCTGTTTCAACACCCTCATTGCCTTTTGTTTGACGGAATTCTTTGCAGGTCCCTCGCGCATTTTGTTCATTTGATCCTTGTATTTCCGCAGCTCGGACTCCAACTTTTGCACCTTTTGCTCAATGCTATCTGCCCTAGAATCCACCTGGAATACACATTTATTTCGTGAATCTTACGAATTACCCTAAAGGATCGTTGATGAATCATAGCTCAAACAGTCAAATCGAAAGCAAGTTTTACAGCGAACTTACATTGGTAATACATTCTGTTATGCTAGGGCCAGGTGTCTTGGCTTTTCCTCTTCCAAATATTCTATTCATTGTTACTGTAAATGTGGAAATTAAATAGAAATTCAGAAAAAATCAATTTTCGCTTGATTTCACAATGATCACAACAATTTTGACGTTTTTTAGGCTACGGTCCGAATGACGATTTTGGCGATCACAGCGCGCCAACGCTTACAGCCTGGTCCGAATGGATGACAGCGCTAAAATCGACAAATGACAGTTATCGAATCGGACCAGAACGTTAGCGCGCTTACGGTATTTCTAACCTCAAAATCTTTGTTTACCTTCTGAAGATGCATTTTTTCTGCCCAAGGAGTTTAATTAGTCATCACCCACGCCAATAACAAAGAAAGAAGAACTTTAAAGAAAAACCTTAAAAAAAACACATGAAAAACAGTCCAATTTGTTTATTTTGACACGCATTTGACAGATGTTTGACAGATCGCTCACAGTGATTACGCGTCGAGGCATGGTCGTTGTTAGCGCAAGATGGCGTCGGTAAGGGAATATTCATTTATTACGTAAGACGATTTAGGGGGGGAGGGGGGTCGACCACGTCTTATTTTTTCTTACAATGGGGTGGGAGGGGGTCTTGGTTGTTCTTACGTAAGATCAAAAATAAGCGCAAAGTTAAGAACAACAAGAAGAGACACCTGTAATCAGAGATGTTCCAGTGGCAGATCCACTTTCTGAGTGGGTTTTGAGCCCTTGGACTGATCTAAATAAAGGCAAAGATGAATGATCAAGAAAAATACGACAATTATGCCAAAGTTGATTTTTACCAAAAAATTAAAATTAGTAACTAGAAATAAAAGTGACGTTCCTAAATAATGTTGCATTGAAAAATACAAATTAAAACATTACGTGTATTCATTTTTCCTTTAGAATCTTACGTAATAAATATTACACAGGGGGGGAGGGGGTCGGCCGATTCTTATTTTTTCTTACATAGGGGTGGGAGGGGGTCAAAAACTGGCAAAAATCATCTTACGTAATTAATGAATGTTCCCTAATGACGTCATGAGTGACGTCACTGTCAGCGCTGTGAGCGCGCTAACAGGTCAATCGGACCAATGTTTGAGCGATAATATCGATATTATCGTCATTCGGACCGTAGCCTTAGTGTGTTACCCACAGTGTTACCAGACTACATAAAACGCAGTGATTATATGTATACTCCTTGGACTACATCTACACTATACCTAATCTGTGATATACACTACAGATATGCAAATTCTTTTCTTTATCTATCACTGAGCGAATCTCTTGGAGTTTTCATCCAAAAATTAAGAGCCACACGTGAAACTATCAATTCAAATTTAGTACCTACTTTATGAAATAATTAGGTAAATAAAAGAGTAGATCGCAATCGTTCAAGAATTATTGACAAAAAAATAGAATCAACTTAAAAAAAGCGAAAAATAAATACAATATCATTTGATGTGCTATGTAGTACCTAGATACCTACCTACTGAGCTGTTTGAAGTCGGTGCGAAGGTGGCCTATCAAACTTAATTCGCTTTTTTGAAGTTGGTTCTATTTTTTTAAAGTTTTTATTTTTCTATTTTAAGTGCAAATTATAACCTCTTCATTTTTTGAAGTCGGTTAATAAAACGAAGTGTTAGCTTTGAGAAGTTTAAGCGAATTTTCGATGTTTATTTTACATACATACAGTTTAAACTGAGAACCCCCCTTTTTTTGAGTCGGTTAAAATACTAAAACTTCTGAATGTAACAAATACTTTTCTGAAAACCGCATCAAAATCGGTTCAGCCAAACGCGAGATAATCGCGGACAAACATACATACAACATACATACCGGTCAAACTGAGAACCTCCTTTTTTTTTGAAGTCGGTAAAAAACTCGTTAAGGCACCTGATACTGTCACGCACCGACGACGACGGAACAAAGCAAGCAGTTTGGCGCCGAACTTCGATAGGAGAGTGGTCGCGAACCAGACGGCGCGGAGGCGGCGCCCTTTACAGAGTCTATTCTACCACACCGCTTAAGACCCTAGGACGCCATCTCAAACCTAAACAAATTGAGGTGTTGTTGCCTAGGATGGAATAATAGGAGGCAAGTCTCACACCCACGGAATGAGATGGGGTGGTGTTATTCTCAACCGAATGTTTTAATTTTCACATCTACGTGCAACCGACTGCAACCTTGGTCCGAGGTGCAACCATTATGCCACTTGCCAGTAGTGAGCCAGTGTCAAGTCTGAATATGGCAACACTGTTTATGACATTGACATTTTATTATTTTGTTGACATTTTTGGAATTGGTTATTTGTTGGTTATTGTAATTTTTGTAAATAATTTAGTGTTTTTACTATTTTTTTATTATTTCTAGACTTGATTTGAGGCAGAATTTCATAACAAATTCAATTCAACCAATACACTTACAAACCAAACTACTAAATAAATTTTTGTCTTCGTTTTCTACGCAAAAGCTGTTGTGGTTGTGATTTAGAATAACCTAAAACAATATTTCCTGTAAGATGGCTTTCAATGGGATATTTAATACAATGGTTCGTATTTTTTTTTACGTGAGATTAAGTTTACATTTAGAATATCTGCAGATAACGATACCATAGCATTTATATACAAAATGAAAACTGCCACTACTGCCTACCAATTAGCTATTAAAACGAGCTAGGGGGCGAAGTCAAGGTCAATATGTATAATGTGATATGCTGTTGTGTGTATGATAGCTACATTTGAAATGCTGCATAATTTTCCTAATCTAGGACAATAGTAAATAACCTAAATCCAAAGTTGTTGGGTAAAACCAGGTCTGTGAAAAATTGGCAATCCCCTTCAGTGCCTACCTACAGTGGCGGTAGGTTAAAATATAGTTTTTAAATATTACCTCAAACTACAGGCAGCCCCTGAGATGCAATCCAACTTTTTGGTCTTTTCGAAGATTACAATTTCATCAAAATGTTGTTAAGTAGTCTTTTGTATATCTTAATTTTACAGGTAAGGACTATAAACAATTTATTTAGCCATTCATCAGTGCATTCCAACTCCACATCCTTTGTAACTTATGATGTGCAGCCTATAATATCAATTTCAAAAAGAAGAGCTTCACAGTATGCAGTTCTTATACTGAATAGACCACTTACTCAGAGTGTTACATTCTTAACATCGTTTTGGAATGAAGGTAAGAATAACATCCTTTATTTAATAATAGGGTTAATAAAACAGTGTTTTAATATTATAAAAATGTGTTTTAATAATAATTTATTAATATTCATTATTGCAACTAGTATATTAAATTTAAAAAAAACTGTGATTGGTTTCATACATTAAAAAAATCAGTTAACTACTAACAATCAACCAAATTTTTTAACATAATTACAAATAATTACAAATACCTTTTTCTAGTTTTCCCAGAGTTCTTTTCTAGTGTTACACCACCTTTTTCTACTTTTTTAATGTAAATTTATACAAAAAATATGTAAATTTATCTGTGATAAATATAGACAACCTTGACAATTATGTACTCTTGAAACTTCTATTTTAATGTTTTTGAACACAACTTCATAACTTTGTGGTATTGTATTAGGTACGTAGTTCACCATTCTAATGTAAATTATAATATTAAGTACCTATGTATTTTGTTCCAGCTTCAGTAAGAATCACGGTAGATGGAGGTACTGCTCATTGGGACAAATTTTCAAATTCATTACCCGAAGATGTAAAGAAAACTTTAAAATTACCAGACTTGATAACAGGAGATTTTGATTCACTGTCAAAAGATATACTTGAATATTACAAAAAGAAAGGTTGTAAGGTGATACCTTTAAAAATAACATTAACTATTTTATTTATAGGCCAATTAATACATTATTTGTTAAGCTTACATTATTTGTCATAAAATATTTTTTTGTAGGATCGCTTGGTTCATTTGGGTATGCCAAATCTATGCTTGAGACTTTGAAAATGGGGTTGGGAAACAACTTTTGATGGTAAAAAACAAGGTTTTTCAAAAACATACAACACAGGCCAAGCATTGTGATGTTGATACACTTGTTAACATAGATTAACATAGATTTTTGATGTCTTGGAATAACTTGGTTTTGTATGGAGTCAATGGCTAAACCACATTATTACAAGCTTATAAAAATAGAAGTGTCATGTTAAAAATTACAGCCGCAAGTTGCAGTGTTGTTAAAGAATTGGCCTACTGGTTGGGTAGTTCCATCAAGACAGTTTTCATGAAGGAGCCAAATCTTTATTGTCCTTCATTCAAAGTTGAGAAATCTAGTTTTTATAAATATAATATTGCCCTATAAGTTTTAAGGCTATGATAATTGCAGATAACCATACTTACAAGTCTCATATTATTGGAATATAATTTTTGGAGGACACAAAAAAAAATTGAGTTATGACATAGGTCTTTTGGGATTATTTATTATTTAAAGAGTTCGAAGGGTTGGGGTCAAGCTTGTACGCAGGCCCCCGTGTCACTGCGACCTTAACAGATCTATTGTAACAGTACCCTTCTGTATCACAGTACATCCTGGCGTCCTATGCCAACCGCGAATCTGACTATGTCCTTAGCGGGCACATCCTTAATGTCTTGGTAGGACAAGGTCTTTTGGGATAGTTTAATTTCAGTATGTGGTATAGAGATGTCTACTGCAACACGTAGAAGTTATATGGTGCGTTTGTTAGTCTTTAAATAAATGCTACACAGAAACAATAACTCTACCATGTAACTAAGATTGTTGCAAAGATCCAGATATCCTTCCGACATGTAAAAATCTCATTTGATTTCATTGCAGATTGTGCAAACACCAGATCAAGACTATACAGATTTCACAAAAGCTGTAAAAGAGCTCAACTCTTATTGCGAGAGAAATAAGTTAGACGTGAGTAGTTTAGTTTTTTCATTAGCTTAAGTTGCCAGCCCATAATGTCAGTAGTTCATAACGGTATTGTCGAATTTCAAGTATTGTAGACAATTTTTTACAATGTGATTATTGTTGGCAATGTGGAAAACCGTCTTACGCGCTATTTATACACAAGAGACGTTGCGCGGTGACGTGGCCAAAAAAAAAGCCAGCAAAGGTTTTTTTTCGTTCGTCGTCCCTTGTTCAGGCAACGGATGTTTCTTAGTGCTTCTATTTTCAGCAAAAAAAACTTTTCTCCGTAGCTATTAAGATTCATTTTACGTTGATTTGATCGCCGCACCACTTCGCTTGTGTATAAAAAGTACCTTGATTAGATATACTTTGACATGATAATAATTGTTTTATCGAATCAAGTTATCCCGCAAAACATTTGAAAACCGGTTCTGCTGCTCTAACATGCGCACCGTGACATAATGTATGTCGATCCACTCTCTCGTGCTGTCGTAAAGCATCAGTCCTTAATGTGTCAAAATTCTTTCACGCATTCATTGTATCCCGACTGAATGTCATTATATTATTTCAGGTAAAATACGTCATAGCAATAGCACAAAGCTCTGGTCGAGTAGACCATGTTCTAGGCAATATCCAAACTATGTATCTGGTTAAGAAAAAAAATCTATTGGGCCCACAAATGACTCTTTTCTTGCTGTCTGATGATAATTTATGTTGGTTGTTGTCGCCGGGACAGCATGTAATTAGTATACCTAAAGAAACTCTAGCTGATCCTACAGCATGGTGTGGTTTGATGCCTATGGGAGAACCGTGTTCTTCTGTAAACACGACTGGCCTTAAATGGAATTTGGGTAAGTACACAACTAAGTCATCTATTAAAAAGAGGAAAGATTTGTTTGTTTATTTGCATAGAATAGGCTCCGAATCCTCTGGATCGATTTCAAAAATTCTTTCACCATTAGAATGCTACATTATCCCTGAGTAACATAGGCTACATTACTTTCCCGAAGTCCCGAGCGGAATGTTAATGTAGGTACATTGTCCTCGGAACACGGATTAGCAAGACTTTCTTCAATACTAACAACTGGATAAGCAATAAGCATCTTGCAAGTCAGTTGTTGGCACTGTGCTTTGTTGAAGATCAATGTCTGTTTCATCAAGCCACACTACACGCCGCTTTTCGGTTTAGAAATCGCGCGTTTGACGAAAAAATAAATACACGTGATATCTTACTACACCCCCCCCCCCCGTGTGATATTTTGTGATTTTTGTTAAACCCCCTCCCCCTTTCGAGCCTCACGTGATTAATGGACGACCCCTAGCTAATTTAAAGTCACCTAATATTCCTAATGCATCTTATTCATACCAACTAGTAATTTATGTGTTTATTTATTATAAGCCGTAGAGTAGGAAGTCCTCCACAAGGTGGACCGACGATCTCGTAAAGATTGCGAGGTGGTGAAGATCCCTGGGGGAGGCCTATGTCCAGCAGTGGACGTCTTGCGGCTGACATTATGATGATGTGTTTATTTCAGAAAATAAGCCCCTGCAGTTCGGTGAACTCGTGAGCACATCCAACTCATTCGACGGGTCCGAACATGTGACAGTGTTCTGCAGCCATACGTTACTTTGGTCTATGAAAATATCTAATTTAATTGACAGCTCCTCTGAATCCCTATGACGTGAAATGATTATTTAAAACGAGAAGTGGGTAAGTCTTAAGGTTTTAAAAGACATAGGTAGAAATACGAAGGCGTAGAATAGGAAGACCAACGCAAAGGTTGCAGAAAACCTCTGAAACCATTATAAGGATGAATTTTTTTATCAGCCCATATACGTCCCCACCGAGGGGCACCGGCCTCCCTTCGAAACACCAATCTGATTTAGGCACTAATCCACCCACGTTGGCCCAATGCGGGTTGGCGGACCACCCCCATTAAAAAACTATTTTATTAGACATGCGTGTTTCATCACCATTCTTCATTTACCGCTGATCAAGTGATAATTATTAAAAAATTCCATGTCTTAAATCCGAAAAGTCGAATTTAGTGGTACAGGCCCCGCACCAGGATTTGAACCCGCAACCTTCCGATTACAAGTCTGGCTCATTACCAACTAGGCTATCACTACTGACTTGTTCAGATGAAATCTTTATATGTGACTGTGAAAATGGAAAGGTACAACTTTCGTGATAGTCGTTAAAGTTCACAATTAGTGTGATAAGCTATTGTAAATAGCTCTTATTGACTAGGGGTCATTCACATATTACATTACAGCGTATGGGGGAGGGGAAGGTCATACGTGACAGTGCATGTTAATTAAAGGGATACCAAAAAATCGTGACATAGGGGGGAGGGGTTCAAAAAGTCGAAATTTTGCGTGACGTAATATGTGGACGGCCCCCTACTACGAAAGTTGTACCTTTTACTAAACACAGTCACATATAGTTTAGGACCTCAAGCGTCACGTTTCCGAGATGTGAGCTAACAAAGTCTTACCGGTGCGATGGCGCCAGCAGAGCAGATTTAAAGCTAAAAAAAATATTGATTGCATGGAATGGCTGTTGAGTTTATATGGGTGATGACTTAAATTAGTTAGCGAAACTTTACGGGTGATTCTTTCCATGAACCTGAACATCCCTATCTGGGTCCTTTAGAAATTCTTACAAAAACAAACCGACTTCTTATATTAAGGCCATCAGCTGATCGCTCAAGTTGTTTTTTCATATATCGACCTATGTTTATTGGAAAAAGTTTTCACGTCCTTCCTTTTGGCTAACTAATTTAAAGTCATCCAGTATTTATTCAACCTGTTCCTTTTGATATCCCATAACTCTATGGTCATATTCTATGAATAAAAATAATTTAAAAGTCCAAGGAACCATATGTTCTTATATGGGTATTTTCGGAGAAATCATCAATCAAAATTTGAGAGAGAGAGAGAGAAATAAAATAACATATTTCAAAATCTTTCTCCCATAAAACGTCCTCATTGATAATTAGTTTCAAACATTCATGTTTAGAATATGATAATGTAGAATAGAATAGAATAGAATAGAATAGAATAAATTTTTATTCAGTAACATACACCCAATATACAATATAACTTATGCCTACTATGCCTTATTTCTATGTAGGTGTTATGCACCAAAAAGGGTGTCCAGCTCAGCGTAATGCAAAGACGAATGAGTCGTCTCGGCGCTGATTTTCAGCTGGTCCCTGAACTAAAAAATAATATTACATAGCTAAACCTTAATTAAATTAACAAAGCTGATATCGTTAACAGTACCAGTGTGCGTGTGCGTGCGTGTGTAGTGTGTGGGAGAGAGAGCATGTAAGTGTTATGTATCTATTTAGAAGTGAGTGATTCTAAGTAAGGTGTGTGTATTCTATGCGTAGGTATGTGTGTTCATGTCATTTCTGTCTGTGACGCTGTCATTTCTTACGTAAAGTTGTTTTATAGGAAATTCACATTTTTACCGAATTATTTTGTATGAAAAATAAAATATGAAATTATTAATAATTTGAAAATAATGTATATTAAGCTATTTGATTCATATACGTGGTCTGATACCCTGGAGTTACGGGATATCAAAAGGAACAGGTTGTATAGGACATTTCTTTTTGTTATAGGTATAATGGCAAGTAGCTATATCGTGTTTGTACGATTTTCTTTCCATAACAAGTATTTAAAGAATACTTAATATGACGACTAGGTATGTGGTACTTAGAAAACTGCACTGCCAATTGTAAGGTTATTGCTTATTTAGACAAATCTTTTTATTTTTATGGTTATGAGAGATCTAAAGGCTAAATCAAGACTATACCAAATAGTGATAGCAAATAAAAGTACATGTAAATCCTTAAATAGGTAAAAGAAACAGCAAAATTTGCTAATTTAAAGTCTAGAAATTCCTGCTCTAGTACTTTGTTATTGCCGGTTTAAAAGAGAAACTTTCTTTGTATTAAAAATATTGAAGCTTACAAGAACCTCTTTGTTTTATACTTAATTTATTTCTCTATTCAGAAATATAAATAATAGCGGGATTATTTCGTTCAAACGTCTAAAAGCTTTGGTCGGGACGAGTCATACATGTAGTGTTCATAAACTCTGGAGGGCGTTAAAATTATTTAGAAAGTCATAAATAACAAGCTATCTTTGCTTAAAAGGTTCAAAATATATGTATGTATAAATTCTAAGGTAATAATAAACTTATGGTCGATCGATGATGACGATGAAAAATTATTCTTGAGATAATTTAATGAAATAAAAACTATAATAACTTTACAACGAAACCGTTTTAAATTAAGTATTTATGTTTGTAATTTTTTTTATTTCTAAATTATTTTATTATTTAAAATGGCTATCTTGTAGCGTAGATAGTGGTGATGGTGCCTTTTTTAGATCATTGGATTAGAAAGTACAGTTGAAAACATTAAGTGTTAGAAAATCACACTAAATGTGTTCTATTAAATAACACTAAATGTGTAACTTAGTGTTCATTATGTACGTACACTTAGCGTTCTGTGATTGACTATACAATGCACTTTATTTGATATACATAATTTGTTTTGAGTGTATTTTGTTGGATATAAATGCTGAATTAAAAACATAAGAATTATTTATTTATTACCTGTAATAGATATAATAATGTGTAATGTGAACTGTTCATACATCAAAGTACCCATAAAAATATAATCTCTGTAGCAGCTGAAGTGTAGTAGAATTAAGTCCAATATCTTCGGCAAAGGATGCTTCAGAGTCCTTCTATATTAATCGAGATGGTCGTGATTGCTGGCTCTGATAAGAGCCGTTTTTGATTTGGCCCTTATAAGGGCCGGTTGAGATTAGCAATTGTGGTGAAGAGATTGGTCAGTCTGCGTGACCGACTGTCCAGGGTGCGCCGGACGTAATAGTTGTTCGTTACGTCACACGTGGAGGCTCTCTTCTTGCACCCCTCGGCAAAGGATAAGAAAGGTTGATATAAAATCGCGCCTGGAGGGAAATCACAGAGGCCGACGCATCAGGTCACCCCATTTTCATTGCAAAACCGTCCTTATCGCAACAGCACAGAGTGCACTGATGTGCGGCCATCTTCTGTACTCTAAATACTGTAGATAGCAAATTTTACTCAAAGAAAAAATTCCTTTATTTCTAAAAAGAAAACAAACTGCATTCAAAGATTTTCGAAAATTTGTTTGTCACACTTGGGAATCGAACCCAGCTAAAATATGAAAAAATAACTTTTAAATTACATTTAAAAATATCCTTATATATTTGTGATATTCGTAAACAAAATCAAAAGGAGACAGCGATTGTTTTATTCTCAATAAAAATTGCCTATAATAAATGCCAGGCACTTGCAATAGAATAAACATTTTCTCACTCTACTGTTTAAGAGAAAAAGAAGTGTCGGTTACAATAGTCTGTGTAATAATTTTAATAAATAAATAAATGCGATACACTCGAAGGCCCACACTAAGCTTTTCTCTTGTGTCGTCTGTCCCTTGGAACAAACATAAATACGCCAAACACCCATGACCCGAGAACAAACATCTGCTTTTTACACAAATATTTACCCCGATTGGGAATCGAATCCAAGACCCGTCGATTAAAGAGGCAGCGCCACTCTACCTATCGATCAAACCGGCCGTCGTTACTTAAAAGTTAAGGAGGCCTTTAACAGAAAAAAATAATGACCCATTGGTAGCCTACTGGCGATATTTCTAATTAAAACCTCTGCTTAAAAAAACGATCTACTGCTTGTGTGTTTAATTTTTTTTTGTAAAATATGATTGCATTTTGTTTTCAGTGCTCAATAATTTTCAGTGAACTAATTATCATAGTAGGTATTAGGTAGCTGACATAAAAGTAACTATCTATTGTTTACTTACTCTGTACTCTTTCAAAAGAGATGAGTCTAGCAAGGTCAGCTTCACAAAAACATTTATTTGATTTTTGGTAGTAGGAGAACTTAACGATCTCATAGAACTCAGGAAAAAAGTGAAAACATCAAGTTAGGAAACTGGCCCCTGCACTAGACTGAGATTAGACTTGAGAAACAGAATGAATAATGAATAAATTTTTATGTGTGTGTGTGTGCGCACTCTTGCTTTTCATCGACCCATATTTTTTTATCCTAATATTTGGTCTAAACGGTATTCAGAACTGTTACGGCAAATGTATCATTATAGCATAAAAATAATTTTTAACAGCTTCTCTGTTAAAGAAAAACATACTGCGTAGACTTTTTGAACAACGAGATCTAACTTTATCTCGATTTCAAAAAGATACATCACCGCTGTTATCAATAGTGTACTACAACGGAGGCTGCGTAGGAGCGCGCAATCCAATGCTACCAACCTGACGGCGTGATCACGAGATAGCTCTCATCTTCCTTATCATCAGCTGATGTGAAAACTGCGGCCGCACGAATAGTCTCGCTTGGAAACTGTCTTCAAAATGTGAGTATTTTTCATGATTTTATAATTTTCTTCTATACTAAGTTTATAACTAGTAATCGGGACTATAGTTTGTAGATAAAGTAGAATTAAGTTGCACGTCTTAAAAGTAGAATTGATGTTTGAAGTGCCAGAATTACATGCGAACTTTAACATAGTGTGTTATGCAAAATCAAACAAAATGACTGCCAAGATTCAGCTTTTTTAGCGCGAATTGTTAGGAAATAGGTTCTAAAATGCTCAGTGGAGGAGTTGGGGCGTCAACAAAAAATTTAATGGTCACATCACGAAGTCTTGCCGCGGTCACATGTTCAGAGGCACCAACATAACGTAGCTAACCCTCAGTTCAGTGTCGCGCGTACGCCGCGCCTAACGTGTGTTTCTACGCCGACTAACACGATCGCTGGTGCGTTACCTTACATTCCTATTCAATACTATATTAACTACCACTCGGCACGTAAGTCATTAACAGCTAATAACGTTTAGCTTCGATTAATTCTTCAATTTAAAAACTTAATGACAAGTTTTGTGTGTAAAAGTTGATTTAAGAGTTGTTGTTTGTTCGATGTCAGATGAAATTATCACCGGTGTAATGTTGATCGTGTTGTTTTGTGTGTTCCATCGAAATGGGATGGAATGCTATGGTCCGGTGCCTCCACTATCCCTGTGGTCCGATTACAACTCTGGATAGGAAGTGGTCGCATCGCTTCACTGCGTTTGTGGCTTTTGTGTTTATCTGTAATGATTGCAGTCTTATTATTATGTTTCATATTATTTTTTGCCGGTGATTTCACTTAAAATCTCTACAAAATAATTTTAAACATGTACTGGATTCAATAGGCGTAGATTCCTCTGATTACGTCAATTCTAATCTCACATTGACCTCAAAACAACTGACCATTATTAAAGTTTAAAAAGCGTTTATCAAGAAACTACAACTTCATTCATAAATTCGGTAAAATGTTTTGATATTTGATACTAAATTCGTAAGATTTACAAACATCTCTTTCTATCAATATCGTGTTAATAACTGCTTCCTAATTGCTAAATGTGTGCAATAGTCTGCTAAGTGAAAATAGTTTAAACTACTTCCTGTCACTTGTGCGTTAATTTGGCGATAAAGCCGCCTAGCACAGTTTCAGTTCAAGACTAATTCTGTAAACTTCGTGTCTAAAACACGCAACCGGTTTCTGTTTGTAGTATGTGTGCTAAAGTTTGGCTATAGTATAAATTTATATTTACGCGTAGGTATATGACCATGGTTCTTTAATATATCCTGCAAAGATTAATGTGAGCAGGAGCTTGTACAGATGCGATGAGAGATTTGCATCTGCGGCTGCGTGATTTAAGATTAGAAACATCGCTATATAATGAGTCTAATGTCTATCGAGACATCCTGTCTGAGTTGGTAGTATATAATCGTTGTATTTAGAAAATGTTTTCCTCGTGTCATTTTCCAGTTACAGCATTTATTCTGAATGTTTGACGCCTTACGACATTAATAAAATATGTACTTATTGAAAATTTAAAAAAATATATATCTACAGAAAAATGATTGCTTGATATCATGTTACGAATGTCACTTATTACCTTAATTCAATGGACATCAGTACTTACCAAGAATGATTAAGTTTTTACTTTTAATCGTTTGACCATTCTAGTTTACTTTTAAAAATTAAATATTTTACTTAAAACGTTTGTAGTCAGTCGTTTCGGAAATATATATCCGTATTACGTACCTACTGACTTTTATTATAAGAACAACTTTGTAAAATTAATAACCCATTGTCTAACTAATAGATGATTCGATACCAATTACCCCGACTATTACCAATTTTGGATTACGTACAATATCTTTAGAGAAACTTCACCTGTACCAGATAAGGATAAAGCTAAGTAGGTATCTGAAACAGCATAAGTTTTTAAATTGTGACTAAGCGTATTTGTTTAGTTCGAAAAACTTAAACATTTCGTGAAATTATTTTATTCTTATCTGGTAGTGGGGTAACGTTTCTCTAAATTACCCCGAACAAAGCTGAAATGCGACAGAAGATAAAACGCCAGGTTCAAGGTTTTAACAGTAACGTATACCATCAACTAAGAACTGAAAATTTTACCCCTTTGATTAGATAAAAAGCAGATCATTCAGTTGCAATTCGTAAGCTTAAGCCGCAATAAATATTTATTATTTTCCACCGCATTTCCTCTCAACCCAGTTATCACTCGAGTGCTGAACAACCCACTTGATGCTCCACCATTAATTGCTTATAATACCGCCTGTTATCAACTTACCATTACCACAGTATACTCATCGTCAGTGACCCAAATAGTCCCTTATTGTAACTAAATAAGATTTACATTTGAATGGCATGTAGTTAACTGCAAACTCGTAAAAGAATTGGTTTCATTGCGAAATGCAACAGGTAGGTTTTATATTTCTCTGCACTAAACAATAAGTTAATGACTTTATTATCAATTTTTATTTCTGCGCGTGGTTGATTGGAAACATTGCCTATTTTAGACGGAAACACTTGTTTTTTTATAAAGATAGTTTTCTGTATTTTTTTTTGTTAAAAAGAAAAACTTCCCGTCAAGGGGCTCATTAGTTCGTTTACAGACTATAATAGAATAAAGTAAAATTAAAATCAAAAACATTTTTATTCAGATGTTTACAAAAACTTCACCTTCCTTTATAATGGTCTGTTAATAGTAAGAATTTATAAACAAACGAGTTTTATAAAATTCAATCGTAATCAAAACCTAAACCGTAACGTAATTGAAAATGAATGTAGGAGTCCTAACGAGGGTGAACGATGACGTCACTCCATACCACGTCATTCTCGGAGAACGGAGTAACTACCTACATTACATTTATCTACATGCACTGTCTTTGAAGTGATCGTATATCGGATGACCTTTGAAATTTGTATGACGTGACGTGAATCTCCCTATACAACTGAATAGCTTTTCCCATGTAATTTCAAAGCTAGAATTATATATGATTTCAGATTTCACTTAAGAATTAAAATCGATCCTGAGCTATAAAAGGGGTACAATAATAAATAAATATTCTAAGATAATTCAATCTGCGCCACCTAACTAAGCAAAGCTTGTACTATGGGTCATGGGTGCTAGACAGTGACTGATATACAGCTTATATATACTTGTTTTAAATACATACATTTTATACTAAACACCAAGACCCCACACATACCAGAAATAACGATTTACAAATATTTATGCTGGGAGAGAATCGAATCCGCAAACTTCATATCAGTAGGCTGAGCTCTCAGGCCAGCCATATGGGACTCATATAAAAAAAAACACACTTATCATAGATGGGTATAGGTATAGCCCCCCTTTGTCGCCTCCCCCGCGCCCCTTTACCACGCAGCCGGTTGACCTATAACATATAATCGCACATGTTGTGAGGTGACAACATTTTGATCCAAGTTCCCTGGGGAAAGATGTTTAGTTTAGTTTAATGAGCAGATAAGTATACATATCCTTACTTTAAATGATCGCAAATAGAATTAATTAGCTAATGAATAAATTAGCCTAAACTTAAACTAGTAGCTTCTTTACTTAACTTAAACTAGTCTAAACTTAACTTAATCTAAACTTAAAATTAAACTAGTGGCTATATTACTGCTGAATACAGTTAGTTACTATGTTAATGTTGCCACATTTTTAAGATAACATATCCACTTCAGCTAGTTGTACAAACACTGCACTATTGTTTGCACTAATGAGTCGTCTTGTGGTCTTATCAGTGAAACCAAGCCTGTAAATGAGGCCTTTCATATTAACAGCGATGTAGTGTTATAGTCATTCGAGGAATAGTTCAAGGTTTGCCGAGGATCTTCAAATGATGCTAGGAGTAAAACTCAGCTTGAAAAGTAACAAGCGTGGATCCAGCGTTATGGGCACGATAGGTGACGTCATACTTTCACAGTCTATTGAGGGCGATAGGATGATGATATTATTGTATCCAATAATATTATGACCCTATAAATAAATTTACCAAATTCCCACGAAAATGAATCCCCGGGCGCAAAGCTCTTTTGTGTGTATGTCAACTTGGAATTAATTTGCATTTACATATACCTACACCATACTTAATTCCTTTGATAAGTTCGCTTTTTCAGGATGTATTCCGTATATAACATAGTGATACCTACATTCCTATGGATGCATCACAATATATAAAGTGAAATTGTTTCTAAACCTCGACAAAAAATGAGACACTAATTTTTCCAAACATAATTTAAAACTTTTGACCAATTGAATTCAGATTAACAATCTCAAGTAACTGTTAGGACTGTTTTAAGTATTTCCATTCGTAGAATCAAACGAAACTATGACGAATGCGTAAACGCTAAACAGTATCAACATCAACAGTCGATAATTTAATTGCCTAGCTAGGTTTTATTGGGTAACGCATTGTGATCAGTTTTAGGTTTCCTTTACTTAGCCTCTGAGTATCGGATGACGGAATCACGTGAACGATAAAACACCTACTTCATCTTGATAAAGTGATTCGTACAAGATTTCCATTCTAAAAATAATCAGCCATGTCTGACAAGGGAGTGATCGTTAGATAAAAGAAGTTATGTAAACTTTACAAAGCATACATTACGCCACATCAAAACCAAAACGTCGACATCATATGTCAAATCGTATGAAAAAGCGACACACTTGTTGTCGTATTAATTTTACAGTTTTCGTAAATTTTCACGCATCATCTCGTCACGGGTTATGTACTAGGCCTAAAGGGTTAGCTCAAATAATGTTTTTTATTTATTTAATGCACCCTGTTTTGTGACCGTCTGCTGGACAAACGCCTCTCCTTTCTTCTTGTAAAATGAATGACTTATCAAATAAATTACGAATTTATTCGAATGTGCTGTCGACCATCTCATGTGTATTTGTTCAGGCAAGACATACTTGTAGTACATAACTCGAGTGTGTAAACTTCAACTTTATAATCGGTTGTGTTGGCTCAAGTGTACTTATTATGACATCGTTTTTGTAATTATTGCATTTACTTTGTATTTTTATTACAATTTTAACGACGGTTAGAAGTAATTACCTCCGTCAAGTATCATCAATAGTCAGTCACGCTATAAAGAAGAAAACTTCAATTGTTGGTAACAAAGGAATTGACATTTATTTTATAACAAGAAAAAATTGTAAGTACTTATCCTGTTGTCGTTATTGATCAACACTAGGTAAGTATATCTCGTCCAAATGTGTCCGAGAGGCTAAGAGCCCGCTAAGGGAATATCTGCTGGAAACGACACTAAAACATAAAGTGTACCTACCTACTTTATGATGATTTCGAGAGAATGTCTATTTGTGTAGATTTGTAAGGATCTAGTTGTGTAGGATCTATACATTTGCTGTTAAGAAAATACACTTCTCTAAAACATTTCTTTTCTGTCAAGCTGACTTAGGCCCGTATTACATAATAAGTATCGTCTCTTTCTCCCATTATCAAAATTACAAAGGCGATTGCTACTCAAGTATAGATCGAAGTCTGAGTCGCGTTCTGTAATATAGATTTCAGTGGAAGTTAACTATTTATATCATCCAACGGTTTTTCTAAAATTAAAAGATACACTTAAAGTATTAAGATTTTTTTTCAGTCTTACGTTGTTTTTCTTCCACCAAAAACAGATGCAACGATGTTAGTCCGATGTTTATTATAGTAAATAATTATTCACGTCAACACCTAAGATCTAAGGATCCGCATTGGCCAACTATATTTAGTTTAGTTTACCTCATAAATTCCGATTGTTTATGATACATTTCGGTCAGGAATTAGGCGACCGACCGTTCAGAAATACGTACAACATTTCACATTAGGCCTCATTTAACTTAGCTAATTTCACATTATGCATTCTCTTGAATATTTCTTAAGATATGTCATTCCGATTTATTAACCTGACTTGGATAGCAAGGAAATCTACCTGCCTCAGCTACATTTTACGCGAACTTTGCAACCCGGTGAGCCGGCTTAAGGGGTTTTTATTTTTTCAATGTGAATTGAACGCTGGCGTTTAAGTTTATGACAGTTTAACAAGGTCTTTATCCAGCATAATCGTCTCTAAAAAGCTCCTTAGAGTCTAAAGCTCTGAATTGAACACAGGAAAAATATTAACATTCGATTGCGTATGTTAATTACACAGAAATCACAATGCTATCGGAAGCAAGGTGAGCCACCGAGCGGAAATATCCGTAAGCCAGCATGACCTCAAACTTAACTCGCATTATCCTGCACATATGACAACCTTCACGCATTCGAGACAGCAGATCACGCGCTGTAAGTTCGAGAATAATTTCCTCTCACAAGAAGTTTCCAAAAGAAGTTCAATAATCACTTATAACTACAGTATTTTCGGGGTAAGGTTCGTCACTTTATATAATTATAATGCATGATACGTAATACGCCAAATTTACGCATATAGAGGAAGCCAAAGAAGGAAATAAACAACGTTTCCAGTGACGATCTGTGTGGTTTCTGTCTGTGCTACTAGCAAGAGTCCTTATGTGGCTTATATTGAAGAGTCTATTGTGTGGTATTTTACTAATGTAAGTTTCCCTAATCAACTTTCCTTAAAACCCGATCCACATCTTTCGATAGTATCCGACTCGATCCGATCCTGAAAATAGGAGAAAATCTGAAAATAGAACAAAATACCTTATACACTATCCGATTTTTAGTTTACGTAGAACTCGGTTACTTTCCGGACCGAGCTATCGAGACACTCTGGTTTATTAATTCGAAAAACTTGAGCAATAAGGATGGGGATGCCGTCGTATTACTTTAGTTAAAAGTTTTTGCTTACGTTGAACGTAAGCCCGTTTTGGGATAACTCGACCCTATACTATATTTTGGGGTGAGTGTGATTTACTCCATGTTCGTCATCTTCGAAACTGGTCATTTTTCAAACTCGTCATATTCCAGACTCGTCATCTTCGAAACAAGTCATTGTACAGTCGCCAATATATTATAAGCAAGACTATCATTGTTGTGATCGTAAGAGTTCTTGTACCTCATATCCAAATAAAACCATTTATTCGGCACGAAATACAAAAAAAATGTTCCTTACTTTAAAATAATAATACCTTCTGGAAAATAAAATAATATTAATTATTAATTAAATGATTACTGTTGGGTCTTTAATTACCATATCCTGTTTTCTCGAATTTTGAAAAAAAAAAGAGGAATTCACATGTTTCACCAAATTTTCAATTTCCTCAAAAAACTGTGTGAGCTTTGCCAAAACCTTCTATGAACACATTATTCCAAAACGATACCCTATTTTTTGAAATCCAGAAATTAATTCCATTCCCAAAATGGCTCACAAAACGCTGTTAAACTTAAAATATTTTTATAAACGACTGATCTATAGCTGACCCGACAAACATTGTCCTGTCTTAACATGAATATTGATTTCGAATGCGTATAAAAAAGTTGCGCGGAAAATTAGAAATAAATGGTTTAAAAACTCAGATTATGGAGCTTACTGTAATTTCTATGCAGGTGAATGTACATGCATGAAGATGACGAGTCTGGAATATGACGAGTTTGAAAAATGACCAGTTCCGAAGATGACGAACGTGGAGTAAATCCCCAAAAAATACTGTCAAGCGGAAGTCCTGAGGTAGAAGTAAAAAAAAAAGTAAAATTAAAAAAAAAGTATTAAATAAAAGGTTTTGCATGATAGGTTTTATAAGGACGCGTACCTATGTAATACTTTTGCTAGCAGTATTGTTGCTGCCTAACCACATATCTAACACTTATGCCCAACATAAATTTAGTATTTGATATTTCGTAAGCATCTGAATTCACCGTTTTCCATTGGACTAACTACTTATAATTTGGTAAGGAATATTTGTTAGCTACAGTTATAGGATAATAGTACAGTAATTCTATGTAATCAAAGTATGGGAAAAACAAACAAATTAATAAAGTTTTGAAACTTATGTGGCATGATACCTTTGGGTGTAGTGTTTAAAACTCACAACTCTCCCCTCCACCTGACGCTACACCCCCCTACGCTATGAAATTTGTCCCCGTTAACTGTTTTTTATATTTTTTGCGAAAACTATAATAAATACAAAAAAGTGTCAAGAACAAAAATTATTTTCATTAAATTGTAAAAAAATATGTCTTAAATGTTATTATGATAGGCCTGGCGGTTTTCAAGCTGTAGCTAGCTAAAAATGATAATAAAATTTCTGTGATATATAATAAAACTGTGATATATATATAATAAAACTTTGATATATAATAAAACTGTGACATATACGTCTAACGCACGTATACTAATATTTCCGAGACATAGTGTAAATAATAACAGTAATTCTACGACAAATAACCAAGTAAATGTCAAAAAAACAGTTCGAGTGCGAGTTTCTGTTTAAATATCTTTAGCATGAGTCCGACTCACTCTTGACTGTTTTTCATCTTTTTTTAAATTAATGTAAAGTATGTGTTAAATGTGTACTAAGTTTGAAATGTATGCATTATATAGTTTTTGAAATAGAGCAGTAACAAAAGTTATTAAAAAAATTCAATATTTTGGACGTTTTTCGTATACTACCTGCTGTGGTATAGCTTTTTAATTTTTTAAATTATATTTCACGATATTTATCATCATAATACGTATTTTCTGAAAGTTTGGACATATAAAATTCGTTATAGACTGATTGATGAAGAAATTGAGCAGGCAGAGTAACTTATTGGCTTTAGTCTATTTTACCAAAATTGAATTAGCTATAGCTCAAATACTATCAAGCCTATAAAAAGACATGCATGAACTTTTTTTGTTGCTCATTTAATGAGAATTATTTTTGCCTCTAACACTTTTTCCGTATGTGTAACAGTTTTCGAGAAAATGTGGAACTTTTACATTTTCTCGAAAACTGTTACACATAACATAGGTAATGTATTTTTCCCATACATTGATTACATAGAATTACTGTACTATTATCCTATAACTGTTGCTAGCAAATATTCCTTACCAAATTATTTGTAAAGTACAAATTATTCCCATTGGCACAACCAGTTGTGCCGAAGTAGTTAGTCCAATGGAAAACGATGAATTCAGATGCTTACGAAATATTAAATACTAAATTTATGTAAGGCATAAGTGTTAGATATGTGGTTAGGCAGCAACAATACTGCTAGCAAAAGTATTACATACACGTCCTTATAAAACCTATCATACAAAACCAATAATAGTTTCGTAACATCATTTTATTTTTGCGATCCATTTGCTTTCTTTTCCATGCAAAAACAAGTATCGTAGTTGTAAAATAACAAAATACAAACTAATACAAAGTCATAGATTTAATCCTCTCGTGTCGGAAATGTTAAAGTTACATGTTAAAGTGGCGCTAATCATGCTAACTTGTCAATCATGCTTGTTGTTATTCTTATTTAACGCGGTTTGCCATATGGTAATACGTCGTTTGTTCTAAACACAGTCATTTTGTTACGAAGCGAAATTAGCTCTTTTCTCGTTGTAAATTAAGTACCTGTTATACCTATTCTTACAAATGTAAACGTGTCTAGACTAAATAAAAAAAAATACGGAAATACTGAGCTAACGATTTTTGATTTATCAACAGGTAGAATAGGATAAGATTGTTTTAATTAAGTGTAAATCAGTAATAAGACTAATAAGAATATATCTAAATAACCAATATATACGCTATAGGCAAAAAGATCGTATGACCAAAGTGGATAAACAGATAACTTTACAGTAGTATTATTACCAATTTTTGTAAAAAAGTTTCCGCAATTTCCCAATATTAAAACTACAATGTTTTATTGCAGTCTCTATTGTCCCAGAGAAAGATTATTTTACGTGAATAAAGAGGCAAAAACTGTAACGGCAGACTAGCTCCGCTCCGGTAAAAACTCTAGCCTTGGAACTGACCGCCAATTTAATTCCTGCTTCACTGAATGCGATCGGATGTCATGATGAGAGATGACAATTTTTTTCCACCATTTTTTAACTGATTGGGCTTTTACGGCCTATGGTTGTCAATTTGTAGGATAGTGGGTATGATATGATGATAAGTGTTTAACAAGTTTTGTTATTGTGAGTTATGTTATTATGTAGCACACGAAATTAAATTGCACTCGCAGTACCTTAAGCAATGCTCCACCCGTTTCTTTGATTCTGCCCCGCATCACCCCAATCCCCTGGTGGTGGCTGCGGCCACTTATGACCCCGACCTCAACAACCGCGGCAAACGCCTTCCGAGGAACGTCCTCAACGACCCGGACGATCCCATCACCCTTGCAATTCAGGCCGACCAACAACGCGCAGAATCCCGTACACCACACAGACCGAGATTCCGTCCTCGCCGGCGAGGACTTTCGTCGCGTATACCCCATCACCTCCGCCCCGATTCGCGATACCGGTACTTACCCGGCCGCTTCTCTCCACAAACGTATATCCGACTCCCCTCTCCCAGTAACACCCTAAGCCGAGGTTCAAGCCCCACAGGGGGCGCCCTTAGGCCTGTTACTTAAAATTTTTGGGCTGAGAGCCATCTGCGCTCGCCACTTGCTCGGTGAAACTGTCAAGGCTATTAGCGGCCAACAGGGTGTAGTCATTTCGAAAAAAAAAAATGTATATATACCTATATATAATTTTGCCTCGCGTCTGCATTTATTTGTTTTTTTTCAAAGTCTTTCCTACCTTTTATTCTACAACTGAAAATCATTCAGAAACCTTTGGAAACTATCGTGGGAAATCGATTTAGAGAACTTTCCGCTAAACCTATAAATTGCAAAACTCGATTGCAATAAACAAACAAATAAAATGAAAGACTTTATTCGAAACATTTTTTTTCACTCTCTATCACATCGTCATCGTCACAATATGTGCAATAAAATAAGTACTTATTACTTATAGTTACAACAGCTGATAAATATAGAGTTAGTTTCACTATAGCTACGGTTTTGATTTTTATTTACTGTATTGTTTTACAACGTACGAAACTAACAGAGTAGGTACGTGAGTAGCATATTTTATACGGTAGCTGCGCACTTGTTAAAATGAATTCCTTTGAATCAGCTCCGAAATACTCCGAATACTCTTAAACCGAGTAAGACTAATTATGGCGATAAAAATATAAAATAACCACAGTCAAACTCCAACCAGTTCTTCTTCCGCTTTTACAAATAGATACTTACATTGATCTAAAATGAAGTAACGAATTTAGACTTCAAGGCTACTTCACATGTGTTTTAGCTAAATAAAAACTTGAAACCTTACATAAACAATACTATTTTAGCCATGTCAAGTAAATACTTCCTGATTGTAAAAAAACACCGCGCCATGAGGTCTATTGCTGAGTTTTTGGAAGAAAATGTGTTGTCAAACTAGCTTTCCGCATGGGACTTCGTTTCCGTGGGCATTAGAAAAAATTATGTAGTCAAGGTATTCATTCAGGGTGTCAGCTACCTTTACACCAAATTTTATCTAAATTGGTCCAGCCGTTTGAGCGTGAAGAAGTAACAAACATGCAAAAACAAACTCACAAATTTTCGTCTTTTCAATATCATTGCTGTGAGTGTTTCCATTAGTGTTATGAAAGGGGAGGCCTTTGCCGAACAATAGGACATAAAATAGGCTACATAAAAAAACATATCTTAGCTTTAATATTGTATGTAAGCTTGTATTTGTAAATCTATACATATAATAAAAGTGTAGAGGTCAAATTTCTGTACATAGAAAAAAAATGCTAAAAACCGAGTCAGGGGGATGTAAGAAGAGAAATAAAACAAATCCCGATTTTTTTAGATTTTTTTGTTTCTCTGTTTGTCTGTTTGTCTGTTTGCACGGGCTAATCTCCGTAACTGTTGGGCCGATTTAAATGAAATTTTGCATAGGGGTACCTTATATCCCCGGTCAACATTTAGGCTACATAAAATCTTGAAATTTAGCCAGTAAATATAAAACCAACAACAAAAACCCCTGAAAAAATTCAAAGCTAGGTGTTTTTCAGAACATTTTACTCATACCATAGAGATCAACGTATTTTTGACATATACATGGGCTAAAAGCAAGGACATGTTGTTTTTTAAATTTATCTCTTTCGAGAAAGGCAAAGGAATCTGCATCCATACAGCCAGGTCTTCAATATATGTATTTCTTAGCTATGTCTTCAATTTATATTTCTTTACTTCTCTCATTCTCCGTAAGCCGATAGTGTTTTGTATACGAAGAACTATAGCGGCGAGAAGCACTGCCGCTGGATCGGAGCAGATACACTGTATCACTTGAATTACTTTTTAATCGACTTCCAAAAAGGAGGAGGTTTTATGTTCGACTGTATACAGGGTGGAATTTTGTAATGCCATCTGAAGGGAAAATACTTTTAATACTGTAGATAGAAAATTGTACTCAAAGAAAACATTCCTTTATTTTTGAAAAGAAAGAAAACTGCATTCAAGAATTTTCGAAAATTCGCTTGCCCCAACCGGGAATTGAACCAACTAAATAATAATAATAAATAATAATAATAAAATCTTTATTTTCACCAAAAAACAGTTTACATTATTGATACGGGGGCTGGAGTCTCCTTTTAAGTTTTTTTAAAACTTGTGTTAGGAGGCACCGCTCTTCCTTTAGGTGTCACATACATCAGGTGAGTAAACTAAATTTTTATAAACAGCTTTTACTTAATTTAAAAATGTTCATGAGTTCAGGCAGTAAAGTACTTAATGATAATTTAAATAAAAAGAGAAAAAAACAATTAGGGTGTGACTGAGAATACCTATGAGTGACATGTGTGAGTGTGTGTGTGTGTGTGTGTGTGTGTGTGTGTGTGTGTGTGTGTGTGTGTGTGTGTGTGGGTGTCTGTGTAGGTGTGTGGGTGTGAATGTGTGTGGGTGTATATGTTTATGTGTGTGTGTAAGTGTGTATCGTGGGTTTGTGTGTATAACAGCTTCCACTACCACTCCAACATATCTTCAAGTTCATCGTATGTCAGAGGTTCTAGCCAAGTGTGAAGTAATTTTTTACATTCCATATATGTTTTAGGATATATGTTAAGTTTCTTGTTAATAGCATTATACAGTTTACAGGACCGCTTTCTGTACTGTCTACTAGCAAAAGTCGTATTAGTTTGCGGCACCATCTCATCGCTATATCTTTTCGACGTCTAGAAGCTAAGTTAGGGTCGTACTGGGATTCCCTGTGCTTCTTCAGGACAGTGTGGAAAACATATAATTTTCTCACAGAGAATAATTGCGTTATTTCGTAAATTTTGTTGGTTGGAAACCTTCGTTTCTTAAATTTCATTAATTTAAGTAGACCGCGCTGAGCTCTTTCGATTTCAATAAATCTGGTTTTCGCAGCACCACCCCATATCTTACTAAAATCTGTAAGAATACCCTGTACTTTTATTGCGTCGATTGTTAGGGTCAATTATAAGGATGAAATCTTTCTAACAAACTTGGTAAATTAAATGAAAGGAAGAGTACGAAATCTTAAACCATTGTATATCTTTATTTTATGTATGTTCACCGATTTCTCCGCCATTTGGACCGATTTTCAAAATTCTTTTTTTTGTTCGAAAGAGTATACTCCAGAAGTGGTCTTATTGTCACAAAGTCAGGATCTGATGGAATCCCATCAAAATCAAGGGCAACCCTTGAATGGAATAGGCACTTACAATGTTTCTCAAGTTCTTCCTATTATTTACGCCAAACATACAAAAATATACACATCAACTCTGTCTAGGGATATTGCATGATTTTTCATACAAAAGAGGTCTGTTTGAGAAGCTATAATACCATACTCGAGATACACGGAGTGATATAATTTTCAGATGAGCAAGTGCTAAACATGAATTTTCAATTTATATCAATGAATTTAATTTTTCTTGAAATTTGTGAAAACGTGACTAAAATGAAAAAAAAATAATTGCGCTAATTCCACCATTTTCATACAAAAAGCAGAAAAAAGTGCATTTTTGTTTTCGTTTACGTCACGTTTAAAAAAAAACAATTTAAACAAAATTCATTGACGAGAATTAAAAATTCAGGTTTAACACTTGCTCATCTTAAAATTATATCCCTCCATGTGTCTGGAGTATGCTTTTATAGCTTCTCAAACACACCTTTTTGTATGAAAAATTAAGCAATATCCCTAGATAGTGTTGATATTTAACTTTTTTTTTTTCTATGTCTATGAGTAGCATTTGATAAAAGGACCGGATTGAGATTTATGAGATATTTTGTATAAAAGATCCTTTCTTAATTTTTTGTCGGAAGTTTGGTTGAGTAGTAGAGTTACACAGCCTGTGAATCGACGGTTTCTGGGTTCGATTTCCGGTTTGGGCAAACAAACCATACGAGGGAAACTTTAGTGCAGAAAGTTACAGTGTGAAGTGCTAATTAATTGATTTTATGATAGATAGATAGATAGATAGATTGACACTTTATTCATTGACATAAAACAGCACAACACAGTAATAGACAAATAACAAACATACAAGTAAACATGAATCAGCAAGCAAACAATGAAGTAAACAGAGTAAGAAACAGAAACAAATAATTTTGTAAAACTATTTTACACCGTGTTATCTGTATCATGCCAATCAAATTGGCGCTGACTCAGCATATTGCTGCAGTACCAGACTGCAGCGCTGGTATTCTGCCATGATGCTACTTATTGAGTTTTCTTTGTAGTTGTAATAATAACCTTTTTCTAACTTCATAAATTCACCTTTAAAAAAAGTACTTTATAAAGAAAATCTGAGGGTGCTGCTCTATAATTAGATAGATGTTATTTTTAAGAGCTATCGTCATATACAAGTGAGTCGGAAGAAATTAAAATTATTGTAACTGACCCACAAATATCCAAAAATAAAACAAAAACTTCTGAGCTGAACTGGCACTTAACAAAAAATTTGGAATGTGCCAGCTGCCAACCAAATACATTGCATTGTTGGTACAGAGGCCAGCGCATCAGGTTACTACATTTTCATTGCAAAACCGCTCTTATCACAACAGCACAGAGTGCACGCGTGTGGTAACCTGAGTTGGGGCCGTCCGTGCATTGCAAAATTTAGACAACGTATTATATACTCATAAACAATATGCCATTTTTTAAATTTTCATGACATGTAAAGTTATGTGACTTATGTTACCCCAACGAGGATTATAGGCGTATAATATCTAAAATATCGAAACTTTTGTCAGCTTCCCCATTAATAGTTCGGCTATTCTGCACTTTTTTAACGAACCAAAACTAAATACTTAATACAGTGTTAATAAGAACGAAGTTGATTAAGTATTTAGTCTTCAAATCTTAATTCGGCCCTAACTAAATGACATTATTCAATCTTCAGGATATCACTTTTTGAAAACAATAAAACGGCTTATTTTTATTTTTAAGCAAAGGAATCTATGGCCGTACAGCCGGTGTTTTCAATGCATTTCTTATTTTTAAAGGCGGGAAACTCAATAGAAACTGACAATTGACATTTGTTTTATTAAAACCACTAAGAATATGGTCTATATAGGTTTGATCTATGGCTTTGAGGTTCTGACATGAAATAAGGGCTATTTATTGATTTTTTGATTTTAGTTTACATCAAGCGTAGCATTGCGTATATAAGCCATGGATAAATATTACAATATTACTATTCTAATAAGTTTCTTAGTTTGGATCAAGCACTGACACCTTTGCTTATTTCTACAAATGTCCATTGAAGGGAAAAGCTTAGTCATTTTTATCTTAAATTTAATTTTTTATTGAATCATTTTTACACAATTATCGCAAAGCACAATAAAAGCAGCGTACTAGCTGAAATCTCAAATGCACGGGGGTTGTCTTAGATACTGACATAGGTGACCTGTTTCAGAAACCTCTATTCCACTGAAAATCAAAAATAAGTCCGTAATTAGCACTAAGGAATTCGTGTGCCATTTATTGTACTTACCTAAGTAATAGGTCTTTCAACATACAATTTTCGTAAATTTTTTACTCCACATATTTTTATTTTATCAAAATTGATTTTTATAAGTACAAAATCCTTACGTTTTTCACAGAAACGCGAAATACAATATTAATTAACCACTTTTTGTGGGATTGTTAAGACAACAAGATGTTTTAGAGGCACCACTGACTCATGTTAAGTGTTGATTGTCTATCTCTCTCAGTATCAAAAAATCAAAAACGACTACTACTTAAGTATAGATCAGAGTCTGAGTCGCGTTCTATAATACGGACCTTAATCTATCAAAAGCAGTAACAACGGTATAGAAAATATAAGCGATAGAGGAAACAACTATGTTTGACCTTTGTTTTCAGATCCAAAGTAATATATTAAGTATCAACCTTATATGACATAGTTAGCCAAGTTTTCAAATAAAAAATATTTTTAGAAATTGCTTTTCCTTATATGAACGAAATAGTTGCTATCCCTACTAATATTATAAATGCGAAAGTAACTCTGTCTGTCTGTCTGTCTGTTACCTTTTCACGCCTAAACCGCTGAACCGATTTTGATGAATTTTGGTACAGAGATAGATTAGAGCCTGGGAAAGGACATAGGCTACATTTTATCCCACAGTTGGGCACGATATAACCTGTAGTCCACGCGGGCGGAGCCGCGGGCGGAAAGCTAGTTCGTTCATATAACGAAAATATGAACGAAATAGTTGCTTCAATAAAAAACGGCAATTCATGTATCTGTAGTTGTGTCAAAGTACAAACTCGGTCTATAAAAATACATACAACACGCAGACGAAGTTGCGGGCATCAGCTAGTTACAAATAAGTAAATAATTAGGAAGAGTCGTATAAGTCCTATGTCGACATACCTATCCTAAGTCGATAAATATGTCGCTTAACTTGTCTTGAATAGGCAGTTATACAGCCAACTATCTCCTCAATGACATGACGCATGTTGCTCACACATTGCGATAAGTTCTCGAGCAATCGTATATGTAATTCAGCCTTGTCTCGATATTTGCACTAGATATAAAAGTTGTCCCCGTTTCTGTTGGCGGCCAATCGAAATTGTTATTTAAATTATACAAACTTATTGAACTTATTGAATACTTGCAACTGTACAGGTGGTCAAATGAGGTGAGGTCGGCATAATATGAGCCTAGCTTTGAAATTAAACAAGCCTCTTCATGAATGACACATCTACCTAATCATCCGTTAAGAATCGCGTAATCATTTACGATTATGAATAGTTATAGATACTTATAGCTTATTTTTTTATAAAACTAATATATGGAATTGATTTTTAAAATCTTTTGTTATCAATGTTTTCTCGCTTTAATGGATTTTCTTTAACTTGCCATTCATGCATGTATAACGACGAGTAATTACTGAAGTAATTATTAATAATCTTCGTAAAAATCTTTGTCTAAGCGTGTCAAATGTTTTTTTGCTATTCAAGATTTTATAGAAGTATTATGGGTTACGGATTCAGAATAGAAGAAGAAAATTGTTTCATTTTCGTAACAGTTTTTCTTAACTAGCTACATAGCTCAGTCTGTGGGGAAATGAAAAGGCCTTTGCATTCCAAAAGGTGGCGTAGAAAATGTTTTGACACAATATTGTTTAGGTATGGCAGGTTAATAAAAATCCAAGTTCTCGACCTTGAAGGACCCAGGCGTTAGCCGCCATCGTGATTATTAAAGGTGCCAAAATTAGGTATTTTTTAAATAACTTCTCAATTGTTTACTAAATCACAAAAGTGTCTGTGAAAGGTTCAAAGAAGACAAAATTGCGTACATTTTTTGCATACATGATTATTCTGTAAGTCTTAAAGGTAAAAAGTTACAAGCGACGGAAATAATAATATTTACAAAAATCTAATATATAAAATGATAAACTGACTGGGGGATACACAACGCACAGCCCAAACCGCTGGACTTACGGACTTGAAATTTTGCACATAGATACCTTATGTAGTGTAGGCATCTACTAAGGAGCGATTTTTGGAAATTCCATCCCTAAGGGGGTTAAACAGGGGATGGAAGTTTGTATGAAAGTCCGTGAATTTTGAAGTTAGGATCTTAGACCTTCGTATGTAGGCTGATGATTAAAAAATAATGAACACGTGTATCAGCGATTTTGGAAATTCTACCCCTAAGGGGATTAAGGGGGTTAACTGACTGACATATCAATGCACAGCGCAAACCGCTGGGTCTAGAGACTCCGAATTTCGCTTGTAACTTTTTACCTATAAGACTTACAGAATAATCATGTATGCAAAAAATGTAGGCAATTTTGTCTTCTTTGAACCCTTCATAGACACTTTTGTGATTTAGTAAACAATTGAGAAGTTATTTAAAATATACCTAATTTTGGCACCTTTAATTCAAGATGGCGGCTAACGCCTGGGTCCTCCAAGGTCGAGAACTTGGATTTTTATTAACCTGCCATACCTAAACAATATTGTGTCAAAACATTTTCTACGCCACCTTTTGCAATGCAAAACTACCTACAGACTGAGCTAACATAAGTTATTCTCGATTTAACATTATATTTTTGTGAACCAGTGTTCAAAATGGTATTTTTTTATATTACAAAAGAATTTAACGAGAACACGTAAACCCACTTAACTGAGTTCTACAACGACCGATTACTATTTTTTAAAGAATATAGAAGAAATTAAACTTTTTTTTTTGGTGTAAAACTATATAAAAACCGAGTTTTGAATTAAAGCTGATAATTTATCTATTGCAGTGTCGTGAATACACTGTCGAGTGGTATAATATAATTTGGTTTTGGATGTAGATTGTAGATATGAGATGGCGACGCAAAACTGTATCCCTCGATTTTGTATCGTCAGTTTTAGAATTGCGTCCACTATGAAAGCTAAAAACGTATTCATGTCAAAAGCTTGTTTTATTGAAACCAAAATTATAAATTCAAATGTATTGTTATTATTCCAGAAGTAAAAGGGACGTAAAAGGCCGACAATATGGGGGCCATGTTCCGGAGCGAGGAGATGGCGCTATGCCAGCTCTTCATCCAGCCCGAGGCGGCTTACACCTCCGTCTCCGAGCTAGGAGAAGCTGGCACTGTGCAGTTCAGAGATGTAAGTCTTTTTACAAAGCGCTTTGTCTCGTTTTAAGACCTTGTATTTGATCATGACCATAACAGTTAAACGTATAGCAGATGGGCAGATCATGTGGAGTTCGGAGATTCCAGGGGATTCATAGCTTTAGGGGTTATTTTATGGAATTTTTAATGAATAACATTGGAATTTTGAACTCTTTTTGAAGACGCACTTCAAGTCCAATCAACCTATTTGGTTCAGTAGTATACCAACCCACGTATTAGCGATACCTTTACCTGGGTTCGATTCTCGGTTAAAGCAAACAATTTCGGGTGTGGGTGTTTGTATCCCAAGGAAGGTGTTTGTAAGAATACAAAGGAAACATTAGTGTGGGCTGTTGTGGCGCTTTCTCTTTTAAGGAACTAGTGAAACACAGTTTATTATTCCTTGTTATTAAACCGTGTTTCACTAGTTCCGTTGAACAGATTGTTATGGTTTTATTGTAGATAATTATGCTATACATATACTGGGTGAAAAAGAACCTCCTAGCTATATTCAAAATCCTGAACCAGTCCCAAGTAACAAATTAACGTTTTATAATAGTTGAGTAAACGTTTTTAATTTACTATTGGTTCTATAAGGTGAGTCGTATAAACGTAGTTATAGACGTTTATACAACGCGAAATAGGCCCAAATTAAACGACTTTATTGTTATTTAGAAGTTACATAAAAGTCAGTCAAGAACTATTTCAACGTTCCTTAAATGTTAGATAAAAGTTTTCGACCGACTTTTTGGTTACATAACGGTTATATCCAGACTGTTATGGAACCACTCTAGTCCCATAACAGTTATATAGACATTAGAAGATGACTGAAATGTCGCACATCGACTTTTATAGTACACATTCAGTCCATACCATTCATTCTCATTCGTTCCTGTGATATTTTTCTGGAGAAGTGCAACGCGTGTTATCAAAAATAAAATTCAAACGGTAAGTTATAACTAAATTTAGATTTACTTTACTATGTTTATGCGTGAACAGACTATAATTGAAATAAAATGTGTGCAGTGCACCTAGGTCTCATGGGATTTTTACTTTTATGATGAAATATAGGTGAGTTGTTGTGAAATTTTTTGCGCCCCTCTCGAATTCTTTGAAATTCAAATATTGCAAATTATTATTTAAATTTTGTTTTTATATTATGAACCAGCCATTTTTGTCTAAGTTAAGAAGCGACTTCTATGCATCAATTAAAGAATGAAAACGTCGCATAAGCGGTTTCTTGCGACCAAATGCGGTCGGCCATAAAATGATTTTAGAGTTCCGTGAGATAATATACATTATGAACAGAGAACCGCGTTTACATTACAAATTACATTAATGTTATTGAATGTTCATGATTTTATAAACACTAGCAAACTAACCAACCAGCAAACACCAAACACGGAATTGAACCAGCAAACACGGTATTTTGTTTTAGTAATTTAGGTTTATTAAGACAAAATAGATCAATTTATACGTAGGAACATAACTAACTAACTAGTAGGTAATTTAAATTAAATTAGTATGGTGGTCATAATTTTTAATATACACGGTGAGGATCGGCAGGACAAATTGGTTATACAGGGTGTTAGGGACGGTGTACCGAAAACTTAAAGGGGTTGTTCAGGCAACGAAACTGAACAACTTTCACAAAGAAATTCCTCTGGTAAATGAAAATAAAAATTGACTTCTCCATACAAAATGTCCTGGTAGAGGTGGTCATTTTGTATGGGGAAGTAAATTTTTATTTTCATTTACCAGAGGAATTTCTTTGTGAAAGTTGTTCAGTTTCGTCGACTGAACAACCCATTTAAGTTTTCGGTACACCGTCCCTAACACCCTGTATAACCAATGTGTCCTGCCGATCCTCACCGTGTATATTAAAAATTCTTAGACTTGGACATGTTCGTCCTAATTATATATAATTTATATTGTTATCTGGAACATTTTTTTTGATAGTTTATCAGCTGATCATTAATTCTACTTATAAATGTGACCTTTTTTATTTTAATATTTCGGACTACGTTCCGTAGTATATTATTGAATAAAAATTATAACGTAACAAAAAAATAAAATGCCTTTTTGATTATTTTTCAGGTGAAAGAAAACATAAATGGATAAATCATGTTAGTGTTTTTGGATGTCGATAAATTTATAACTCGGAACGATTTAAAAAACCTCAAAAGGTGTAGGTGGCCTTGGAGAAGAACTCATTTTATGTTGTCAAGCAAATGCTTTAACTGTCGCAGTCCCACTACTACTAATACTCCAATACCAGCTCATTTTGTTGTAATTGGTACCGATAAAGTAATTCAATTATTGAATCATAATTTTTTCTGGTGTCAAACTTGTTCAGTTTTTAGTGTATATGATCATTTTCCGGAAGACGAGTGTAATCATTGTTACTACCAATTATCTGCATAAAATAATATTCGCAACTACATACCCGAATAAGACGCTTATCTTCCAAATTGTTTATGTTATTATAATACTCTCCCCCCTCTCCCTTTACCCTACCCCGCTAGTCACTCAGCTTGCGCCACTACTCACGCGACGACGAGACGGGCAGTCACATCCGAACGCACGAACCAAAGAGAATATTGGCACGAACGAACTGGGTCGCTTGCGCTTCTGTAAGTATATCTTATACCTTTAAACGAGCAATTCTTGTGTATATGTATATATTATATAATTGGAATCTCGGAAACGGCTACGATTTTCATGAAATTTTGTATGCAGGGGGTTTGGGGGCGATAAACCGATCTAGCTAGGATTCATATTCAGAAAGTGTTGTTTAAAAAAAATACCCAGCAATGCTCGGTTACCTAGCTAGTTGTGTTTAAATAAAAAGAAAACATTGACAACATTATATTTTATTTCATTATTTAGTTTAGTGAATTATAGGGTACAAGTACATGTACCTATATTATTATCATTGTTTTCTGGTTTCAAAATCTATTTTATCTGCTTACTTTCTTTTCAGTTGCAAAATGCCGTTTAAAATTGTGGAAACTTTTGAAAAGGGCGAATGGAGATTATTTTATGTACCCAGTAATTGGGAGTGTAATAACATATTGCACTGGCCCAAATTTAAAGTAGAAAGTTTAATGACCAAAGAGGATTCGCGTCCAGATAACTCCTGGACCACCATGAAATGCAGAGTTAAAAGAAGCGGACTAAAAACAGCAGCAAGTGCAGAAAAAGAACTAGCGATCATGTGCGCTAAAAGCGATACGGAGACAGAAGAACAGGAAAATATTAAGTGGAAAAAAAACAGAAGTGACCATAATAGTATACAAAATTATTTCGACGAGATTTCTAAAACCTGCACAGTCGTAAGTATTCTTTGTTTTTACAAGAAATCACAAGTCCCTACTAATATTGTAAATGCGAAAATGTGTGCGACTGTCTGTATATAGGGTGTTATTAAATTTGTGACGATCCGTCACGGTGTGTATGTGTCCGTCAATAATAAAAACTTTCACCAAGAAACAAGGGTCTAATTCTCAAAAAAAAATTACATATTATTTAATTCGGCGGCTAATCTGAATGACCTTGCGCGCGAGTAGTGAGCGCGCCGGGCGCGGCGCCATTCGGCTCCCAAACGTGCGAGCGAGCGAACAGCCGGTTATTGACCTTTGTTTGTTGTTGTGCGAAAAGTAGGTAAGGTATTTTTTGAGAATTCGACCTATGTTTTTTAGGGAAAGTTGTTTGTCATGATGAGTACTAAGATACCCTGACGGCTCGTGCACTAATTTAAAAACACCCTATATGTCTGTTTCTACATAGGTAATATGTCTTTATGTTCCGTTTTCACATCGAAACGGCTGAAACGATTTTAATGCAATTTGGCTTGGAGATAGTTTGAGACCTAGAAAAGGACGTAATGTTAGATTTTACTGCCGAAAAAGTTCCCTGCTCTTCCCCTCTCTCGCTGCTGGTTGTTTCTGCTTGCATTTGGCAGTAGGTTGCTACCTACGTACCTAACTCGTTGTTATTTAATCCAGGGAGGTTTGGTCGAGTTGACCAACCTGACCAACCTTACCAACTCGGCCAACCCTGCCAACCTGACCACCCCTCCTAACTCAACTAGACTTTTACTTTCATTCATACGTGTTCGCCTTAGCCGGTAGCCCCCCAGGTTGGATATCATTACCTGTAATTGTAACACCCCGGCATAAAATTAATTATTTTTATTTCATTAATAAATTAATTGAATTTGTTATGGATGACGTAAAGTGATATAATATTTTCTTTCAGGGATATGAAAAAACGCTTGATCTACAACAGTCTACAAAGGACACTGAATCTTCCAATTTATTAACATATTTACCAAACAGGTCGCAAACAAATTGTAGCTACGGTGAAAATAACGATGTCAATAACACGACCAACTCCGAATCTCAATGCACAAAAGTAAACGAGTCGACAGTTTATCTTGTAAATACAAATACACCAACAACCCAACTAGAAGTTGATTCTACATACAACTACGCAGAACAAAATGTCAAAATTGACAATTTGATTACCATGTGTCAAACGCTATCACAAAATCAGTTTAATATATTAGAATATGTAAAAACCATTGAAAACAAAGTACTACAGAAATTGTCCTACATAAGTGCCCAAATTGATACTTTTGCTACAAATTCAAGAAAGGGCAAAGAAGAAAACGTCGTCTTCCATAGTATATCCAACAAAGAAGAATTGCAAACCTTTGAACAAAACTTAGCATTACCGGAGTTTAGAGAAGGAATAAAACTACGTTTGGAATCTGTATGTGGAAAAGGAAAGGGCCGAGGATTTAACAACGCATATTCATTATCTGACATAATGTTTACTAGACAGTTCATGACTCAATGCTCATGGGCTGGGGGTTCAAAAAATAATACCAACAAAATTTGTTTTAAAAGCTATTGTAAAACCATCGATCTCTTTTTTGAAGTAATTCATGGATCTGACAAAGACTTTTCAAGAAAAGAATGTGAAGTTTTTTTCAAAAATATAATGCGCCACGCTTTAAGACGCAACAAAGCAGAAATCAAGCGAGCTCCAGCATGCAAACGCAGATGTCAGAAACCAGTAAATGTCTCACAATCAGCCACTGAAAAAGAGTCGGATAACGACGAAGAGTCCAATGAAAATGTCAATATTCAGCCAACTGTCCGTTCAACGACAAACAATGAGCCATCTTGTAATATATCTGTCCCCAGCGTGGCTAACCATGACGTGTCAGTCTTCAGTGTGGCTCCAGTTGTTATTGGTAACATATCAGATGCCAGTGTGGCTTCAGTTGCTAGCGGTAGCGTGTCCGTGGCCGGTATGGCTCCAGTTGATATCGGTAACATGGCGGGTGCTAGTGTCGCTTCAGTTGCTAGCGGCAATGTGACCGTGGCCACTGTAGCTCCAGTTTCTATCAGTAACGTGTCAGGTGCCAGTGTGGCTCCAGTTGCTATCGAAAACATGTCAGGTGCCAGTGTCGCTTCAGTTCCTAGCGGCAATGTGACCGTGACCACTGTAGCTCCAGTTTCTATCAGTAACGTGTCAGGTACCAGTGTGGCTTCAGTTAATTTGTCTGTCGCTAGATAGGCATCTGATGATGCTATATCGCAAAATAATTTAAAAACTCTGCTCCTGAAATCTCATTCCATAAAGTAGAGCGGTTTGTGAACGCAGCGTTCATTACTTTTAAGTAACAATAATGTGCCATGTTATTAAGTATTTTATAATTTACGATTCGAAGTAATCTATACTTTACCAAGTGTAGTTCTTTTTTTTATCTCATTTTAATGACACGTCTTTTGAAAATAATTATATTTTTTAGTTTGAATGTTCCATTAGCTGCAAAAGTGGAGTCATAAGACCTACTTTTATAGTAAGTAATATTAATGTTATAAAAATAAATTATTTCAAATTAAAACTAGGGTTTATGGCTCGATCATTGCAGGTGACTGTACAACATCACAGTTGTATTACGTACCTTGTTTATTATAGTGGTCCCACTACGATAAAACCATTTGTTCCACTTTTGTAGCACCCCGATGTGTCACACTGTTACAAAAGTGGATATTTTTTCCTACAGAATAGCCGTTTAGTACACAGGTACTTTTGTTTTAATTAAGAAAAAAAATAAAGATAGTGATAACCTAAAGTGGCCGTGTACCAAACGGCTATCCTATAGATCTTTTTGCTGTGATCTGTCAATATTTGTTTTGTGGCTGGGCCACTATTATATTTTTATGACGTTGAGCAGAAAAAAACAATTGAATATGTTTTGTTGCGGGCCTACAAAATGTTACAAAAACAATTTTTTTAAACAGCTAAGACTGATTATTATAGTTTGTTACATTTGCTGATTATTAAGTACCTATAGCTATCACCATCTTTATTACTGTATAAATTAGGTAGGAATATTAGGTTGTGCTTTAAAGTAAGGGCATCACATGCCTCGCGGTGAAAGTACAAAATTGATAAAAAAATAAGAATGATATATTTTTAAGTTCTTTTGATTTAAAAGAGTAAGACTCACTTGAACTGATTTCTTGTGATCATATCATTAGTATTTAAACATTATAAAAAAAGTATTAAGTAAAATGACAATGCCACACGCCGTCAACCACAAAAATATCACGATGATGATTATCATAAAGTTCTATCACATTTCTTTTTATTCTCGTTTCCACAAAATAAATGTGTTATTGATATCTTAAAAACAGACCTACTACATTTTGAATAATATTTTTTATAAGTATAATATACTGATCATTTCAAATAAAACTGTTGTGTCAGCATTAAAAATCTGTGGCGGTGCTTCTTGTTTATTTCCATTTGTTATAAGACCTACTTTGTTCCGGTTTTGTCACACCCCAAAGTGTCACACTATTACAGAAGCGTTTTCTTTCCTATTTTGTCACACTGTGAAGATTCGTATAGGGTATATATCACTATATGTATATAGTGTGTATAGGTAATATCAATATATATAATTTCCTATACGAATCTTCACAGTGTGACAAAACAGGAGAAAAAAACCGCTTTTGTAACACTTTGGGGTGTGACAAAACCGGAATAAATGTTTATTTCCGTAAGCATTTAATGCTGGTTAAATATCATTAGCATTTATTTTAAATAGTATTAATAATTAAATAAATAATAATAAATAATTTGAATTTAATGTACCTACCTAATTTTTGATTGATACTAATGTTAGTATGTTTGCGTCGCAGATGATTCGAATTCACCATTAAATTGTGTAGGTAATAAGAAAAAGTATTAAACCTATTAAAAAGTTTATGTAAACTCTTTGATTTCATTGTACTGTGATTTTGCATGCCAAAACTTAGTAAATAAAAAATAAATGAAGCCGTTTTTCAGTATTTTTATTTTTCTGTTACCACTTACAACAATGTATGCACTAAAGGTACAAAATACATATGCTCATTATGTACTGTACACACCAATTTGCATTTAATATCTAAAACTGTATATGTTATCTCTATTTTGGTCACATTATTGATATCACACATATATATGTTGAGTAGTGAAGATTTCATGGGCTTTTCAAATGCATCGATGCAATTATCTAAATACTGGCCAAGTATTAATATATTTCCATCACAATCATTCACAGCTATTGTTTCAACCACATGGTGGCTATTGCTTAAAAACCATTTGTCATTATTTTTAGATGATATGATAAAATTTTCTAAATGAAGAACCGTTATGACACCATTTTTAGTTCTTTTAGCTTTAATAAACGGGAATATATTTATGTGCTTTTCATCAAAATGCTTTGCTTCTACATAACTTCTCTCTACAATTCTTCTAGCTATCTGACTCAACGGTTTATTACCCTGTCTTACCATTTTTTTTATAGTAAACAGTTCATTTTCGAATGGATATGTATTAAAATCTTGTAGTACGCCAAACTTTCTTACTTCGTCAATTAGGTGGCATAAATTATGTACATTGCTGGTGACATAACCTTTACCATAAATATTTCCGTAAAAAGTTACAAAATGTTTGAGCATTTCTTCAGCAAGCTGTAAATAAGCAAAATGTTGCTTATTTGAACAGATAGTAATTGCGCAAAAGAAACACATGAAGTGGTAGAATGCTTCAGAGCATAAAACGTCTTTTAAGATAATAAAACTGAGGTAATAGAGAAACGTGCGAAATTCTGAACCCTTCCAATGTGCCAACACTTCTAAAGATCGAACTGATCTGTTAATTTCAGTAGGCATTTTGCAAACATTTAAAAAATTGGAAACTTTTGTAATATCTCGTGAACACCACTTTGTTAGATATTTTCCAAAATTACCATCTCGCCATCCAGTCAGAAGTCTTTTCATTATTCCCAAATCTATGAGATGTAACGAATCACCCACAGGGACATCTTCAACCATATCTATCGGCAGTTCAAGAAGAGGAGAGTCAAACTTATGATGTTGACCATATTTTTTAGAGCGGAAATCAGTGTCATTTCTTTTCGGGCAATCTATCTTCGGGAACACTACTGTATGCGATGATTCAGAATACTCTCCAATAACTGTACATTTTAGGCATCCATGTTTACCGTTGAAGTTGCAAACTCCTGGAATATTTTTTACGTTTAGTATTGAATGCGAATTTAATAAAAAAATATAGTATCTGTAAACGTAAAACGGTTACACTTACACATCATTATTTTGACGTAAAATATCATACAATACAAAAAAAATACGTAGAATATCATACAATACAAAATATATTTAACTTTGAACGTCATGTTTTATTTTCTTTCAGGAATATTAATCTGTATTAACTCAGTCTCTTAACAAAATCATGATGTGTTTTCATCAACTGAAGTTTAAGTACCTTTTAGAAGAGCTCTAGCAGGAGAATCGCAAATGAAAGCTCTAATTTTAACAACACATTTTTTGTCTAATGTATCTTTAGTAGTAACTTTCAAACCATCCCGAAGAAGTTCTTTCATTTCAGCCACAAAATGTTGTAGATAAGCTTTAAGATCACTAGGTTTGCCTTTTCCTGCGTAAATACCGACAACAAAAGGTGAAAGTTTCGGTTTTTCAAAAATATGACAAAGTATAGGCCATACTTGTTGTCGCGAGCTATTATAAAGAGGTAGACCATCTATGTTGAATGTTAATGTGATATTATCTGGTACATTAGAACTATTATCAAATATTCTTCTCAGTGTCACTGTTACTCCATTGTGCCAATACTGGCCTGCGTCAACAGTATGTAGTGTTATATTGACACTGTTTGTTTTTAAAAGCGTTCTAGGATCTTTCGGAATTATAGTAGGAAATCGTTTATTAAGGATTGTGCTCAGAGATTTTATTGCTTCATGAGATATATTGAAATTAACCGCCCATTTCTGTATATCTTCCTGAAATTCGATATCTTTGTCAGCAGATAAGCTTGAAGTATCGGAAGATAGTCCGTCAGAAGGCTCTAAATATTCCAAATAATCATCAAAGGAGTCACCTAAAATAATGAAATCAACTTGAGACATTGTAAACAGTTATCAAGTAATTATCTTAAAATATAAACTTACTGTTGATTTTTGGTACAGTATTTCTTTGTTCTATGTCAATGCCACCAGTTGAACTATTTATTTCTGAACTTGCCTCACAAGTTTCATCTGGAGTATTTAACAAAATGTAATTAATAAAAGGACTATAATACAAAACAAGCGAAGTATAAAACAAACAAGAATTTATAATACCAAACAAGCATACGAAATTGTTTTAATAAAAATAAAATATATACGGAACCATTTCCTGTAACCATCATTTGCTCTTGCCGGTTTTGTTGAGGTACAGAATTCGTAGATGTTGATGGGCCATTTAACAGTGACTCAAAAGATTTTCTTACTTTCCGCTTGAAAGCCCCACTTTGTTTAAGTTTTTTCCATTTATCTGGATCCATAATGTTACAAATAATTAATAACGTTGTTTACTTGACAAAATGGAAGTTAGTTTAAAAAAAGTTCTTGTTGGACCTTTATATAATTTTTAGGTCTACTTAAAGTTCTGTAATGGTTGCAAAATATCGCTTACGTTGTATAATGATTCATAGTTCACCACTATAGTACTTCTGTTGTATGCAGGCCTAACTATAACCTTTTTGCGATGGTTTGATTACATAAAAGTCGTGTTTAGGTTACGTAGACCACCAACGCTGGTTAAACGAACCCTTTTATCTAACTGTTATATAACGTCGTATTATCCAGTTGGGTAAACGTTTATCCAACCTAAAACCTGGCTCCATTATACGACGTTGTATAAAGCAGTCGTAAAAACGTTTACGTAACCTATGTACTGACAACATTATACGACGTGACATAAAGATGTCATTAAAATGTTTACCTAACCTATACACTTACACCACTATACGACGTTGTATAAATCAGTCGTAAAGACGTTTATCTAACCAAGATACTGGCACCACTATACGACGTTGTATAAAGTAGTCGTAAAAACGTTTACCTAACCAAATTTCTCGTACCACTATACGACGTTGTATAAAGTAGTCGTAAAAACGTTTACTCAACAAATTTAATGGACCTTTTAGTCACAGGACTAAATCGTTGTAGGAATAACGGTTACACAACGTTGAAGTTGTCTAATAACATCTATTCAACATTTATATAACCGAAAGTCGCATAAGACAGGTCTTATATGACCAATTTGTTTGTTGGGGTATCACTCAAAGAACACATTTATAAATTTTTTTTTAGATATTTTTTCAATGGGAATAGTTAATTTTTTGCCTAAACGTAGACATTACTCCTATACCAGGCACGCGAGGGGTGCGGGTGTCTACGTTTAGGAAAAAAAAGTTTAGAACCCCCCCCCCCCCCCAAAATAAAAATAAAAAGTGTTCAGTAAGTGATACTGGTTCAGGATTTTCAATAAAGCTAGGAGGTTCTTTTTCAACCTGTATATTTCGAAATAATGGACTGCATAATAAAAACTAGGCGCCCGGTTGTCACGTGTTTTATGAACAATAGTACTTACTTAAACGCGTCCACTTCAACTTCTCATTTACCTTTAATGACTCACTAGGTAATTAAAGTCATAAATGCTTGGCAAAACAGTTACTGTTACTAACAACGCTAGTTTTTCATTTACGTTATTAACTTGGTATTTAAGGAGAAAATTGGAAAATGAACATGGTCGAAAATGTCTGCAACTCATACTGGAATTACTGGAATTCAGGGTGATTTTGAATTAGTTAGCGAAACTTTAGGGGGTGTTTCTCCCCATGAAACTGAACAACTTTTCTCAAGGAACCTACATCAAATTAGAAACAAAAAAAATTACTTCCCACTCAAAGGCAAATCAGCTGATCGCCCATGTTGTATGGAGAGGCGAACAGTTTTTAAATAATATATCGGCTTATGTTCCTCGGGAAAAGTTGTTCAGTTTCGTGGGCTGATTCGCATCCTTAATTTTCGGCTTTTTCGACATGTTACTTTTTTTAGTTTTATTTAATTGGAAGATTGTTGGAGAGATGCAGATACTTGGTAAAGTTGAAAAACTTATCACTTAGGTATGCCGACGACGGTTTGGTTAGAGGCAGCCAAAACGGTCTCTTGGTAAAGGGGTGTGGGGGCAATCTTGTTCAGGGTTAACATTTTTGTATAATGAAGTACCTACTTAGATGATTATAAGGACCCCGATATAAAGGAAATATTAGTATTTATGGGCTTTCATAGTGTGACTTTTATCTGCATAAGATATCATGCACGACTAGTTACAAGAAATTCCGAAAGACCCAAAAGAAGAGATAAAAGTACGAAGAGTTGCCAAAAATGGTATTAAATGTCAAATTACTTTTATATATGAAGTTGTCAAGGTGTTTTAAGCCAAATAAAGTAAATTTGAATAGTTAAATGGTAGTGCTTACTTATTTAAAGCTATTAGCCTAGATAATGTATACTTTACGTAACATAGTGGGTGTTAAAAAAGGCCTGCGTGGCCTAGGTTTTCAGCTTACACGTATTTGCTTATCAAACTTTATCGCAAAAACAAAATAGATGATAAATTTCAAAAACGTATGTATATATATAATTATTACTTTTAATGTTATGCGATGTTTGCAAAGCAATTATAAAACATCTACAGAAAAAACTATTTACTTACATTATATCATAAGATGTTAATGATTCCACGAATACGTCATGGACAAACAAAAAGAGGAACGTGTAATAATATTTGAAGAATTACAAAAACTTAAATTGGATAAATTAATCAGAAAACAAACATATTTTATTCCTGTCTACGTCTCTTCGTCTTTCTATATCTTGTTTAAAAAATAAAATAGTATTCGTTTTTATTATAAGGTCAGGTAGGTTTCTGGGGTCAGCAGTACTTCCAAGGTCAACTCCATGCCTCGCCCAATCCTTGTGCCATGCAGCCAAGGAGGATGAAAAAATTAATTGAATATTGTTAAAAACGCGATGTGTCAAAGGTCATAAACTGATTTTTTTTAGTGTCTAAGTTCCGAGTAGTTTCAATCAGTCATATTTAGGATGTAAATACCTTTGGTTAGCATTCAAGCACCTTTGCTAAATATGCATATTTTAAATTAGCCTACAAGATTCCATTGCATATTATCCGATTATTTACTTAAATAAATTGAAAATCCTAAACACTCAGTTACCTAGGAAGAGCATTGCCGATTAATTAAATAATGTGGTGAGGTTTGAAATTTGTAATGCACTTTAAATTAAAAGGTCCTCCAATCACTAATAATAAAGCAAAAGAGGTAGAAAATAAATAAATTGTTCTTATTTAAAATATAAAGAAAATTATCCACCCTTTACTTTTCTGTACGTTGCATAAAAGTTTTGGACAAACTATGGTAAATATTTATTGACGAGGATACCGATTCAAATAGGTACCTAGTCAACGCTTGTAATATTAGACACAGTTGAATGTTTTCTCATGCCGACTTTCGTGTTTTTGTTCACATCCACATAACACTTGTAGTAAGTATAAACTTGTGTATTCTGAGAGTAGATGATGTAAAATATCCGTGGCAAAACACACACCGTTAGCTAAGAGAAATTGGGAGCGGTAATGGTAATTAGTCGCCAGGTCTCCATCGTGAGAAGTATTGCTATTCAATGCTGGTTATTATTTAAAACTATCTCTAATTGAGTCTTGTAAGGTAATGTTATTAAAACTGTTCTCAAACAGGTGTATGATTTGCAAGACATCAAAGCTTTTTCTTCTGGTGGGTACTTTCTCTCGTTTCACATTTAGAGCTGACTTGACCATGATGATTAATGTCTATTATACCAATACTTTGCGTTACAGCGTTATAGCAATTACCAGATTGCTATCATTCTGTGACGTGATTGTGAAGCCACGAACATCTGGGTGAATAATCCTACTTCTAATTCCAATCATCTAATTAAATGATCAACTACATCAATACAAGGGCTGTTTGTATGACTACCTATTGGATGACTTTATTTTAATGAGCGAAAATTAAAGATGTGAATCAGCCCACGAAGTTGAACAACCTACCTAAAAAAACATGGGCCGATCAATGAAAAAAAATTTCCGTCTCTCCATACAATATGCCTTCCAGCAGGTTTGCCTTTGTATAGGAAAACATTTTTTTTTTAAGAATTTATACAGGTTCCTTGGGGAAAGTTGTTCAGTTTCATCGGGAGGTAGTCGCTCAATATAAAAAAAAATATCTTTACAAATGCAATTTTTTTTAATGAATTTAAAGGTAGGTAGGTACATTTCCTCTCCACAGAAAATGAAACTGGCACTCTCAACATAAAACTGTGATACCACAGCAATCTATAGTAATTTTTCATCCAAAATTGGCAGTTGTGACCATGGCCCGGGCCGGTAGGACCGGATAATTTCGCCGCCCGTGTAACCGGTTCCCAATGTCTTTCGCCCGCGCGATCTACGATTTATGAGTATGTCGTAACTCAATATTATACAATGTTAAGAAGGTTAAGAGCATAAGTTTGCTAAGTTCTGCAAATTGAGGCCCTTCGTACACCATTATCGTTGTTGTTTTTTATTAAAATGTGTTTTTTTCATCCAGCGCGCCTTGTCACTTTTCATACTCGGGATACCTACGCTTGACTATGATTCAGAATTTAGGAGATTAGGTGACCTTAATAATTCATTAGTTTCTAATATTCGCTATCCACATACTTCGTAGATCGACGTCACACGACGTCAGCTTGTATTCTATTGTGTTAAAGTATTCAAGTTTCAAGTGTTTGAACAATCTTGATAGTGCAGTAGTTCAACACTTATAATCGAATCACCTTGAGACGTCAATAATAAAGAACATCCCACTTATCTGGAGTAGATAATCTAGGCCAGTAGTTTCCCGGTTTTTAAACACCTGTTATACCTAGGCTATAGTCAACTGTCGGGTTACTGCATCAAAAGAAAGCATTTTATACAAGACGTCAACATTTATTGTAGAAACTAGCATTCCGTCCGCAACTTCAACTGCAAAAATTCAGATCAATTTGTCGCTAAGTTACGACGTGAAGGAATGATAAGCAAAGAAATATAATATTAGTAAGGAATTAAGATTTTTTTCCCAATACAAAATATGGATGGGAGCGACTTTAAATTAAATGGTGAAACTTTGGAAGGTAATCTTTCCCTAAAATTGAACAACTTTCCCCGAAAAATCTACATAAAATTCTCGAAAATAAGTATTTTAAAATATTCGAAAATAAATATCCTTACTTATGCCGTATTATTTAGAAATGTGCTCTAACAAAAAAATAAGTTTCTATTTTCATGATCCTTGGGGAATCCAATCAGTTAGTCGTACCCATCATTTTTTGAGTGTGTCTTTAATTTGACTTGCGGTTCAATAAAACCGCCGCGCCGCCATTATTTCAAACACACGCGCTTAAGCTTTTTCAACGATCGTAAAATGAAAAGGGGGGTCTGTAATGGATTTAAATGGATGCAATATGATGTCATCCATATAAATGCCGTGTTCTCTCGCATTCCCATTTACGATTCTAATGTGACATTCTTATGACCTAAGGAAGATACGTGCTGCGGAATACTTATTCGTTTTATTGGAATACTTTTATTCCTAAGGGGTTTTTAAACAGTAAAGATATGCAGTTTTATACCAAGTAATAATAAATGAGTTCATGACCATGACACTTAAGAAAGGCACATATGGTATAGTAATCCTTTTGCCTTACTGAATGTGTAGACATAGAAAACAGAGCAAATTATGTTATTTAAAAGAATAACTTTTAATCCTAGGATAATAATCTTATTATGTATAAATAAATCTATAAGGTTATAAATAAAGTAGTTAGCCCATTTTTATATATTAATTTAATATTTATGATTAATGAGTCGAAAATTTAGTTTATACAATGCAACCACGATTAAAGGAAAAACTCCAACAGTTATTTCAATAATTAGTGTTGCCCAATTTTAGTAATAGATTGATTTTATGCGTTTAGATTTGGTTCGCATTCCACTGATATCGGATTTCAGTTATTTTATTATTAATTTACACTCTACAGCGCATCAAGGTAGACACTTTGGGCTTCGTTTGTATCATTCTTATGCACAAAAGTTACGTTCGTACTTTAACTGTTCAGCAAGATCTACTCTTAAGTGTACCCGTATTCCCAATTCAAAGATATTTCGCTTAAAACTTAGATTAAAGGCGTTGAACGACGACACATGAACGACGCAGAAAATAAGAACGAAGTGGAATTAAGCAGATCCCATCATCACAACAAGTGCTAAAGAGAGAGTGAATAATCTCTTTCTTCTTATCATGTGGTGAACTTGGCTAAGCCTAGTGTCAGAGTTTTCAAACCGCACTATGGCCTCTGACTTGGTTTTAACGACTGTAATCAATCGACAACAGCTGGGAACGACAACTGAATGTATTACCTTCTATCCAGTCAATGGTTTTGGCCAGTAAACCAAATCTAATGTAACCTTATACTTTTCACTTTACAGTTGAACCCAGACGTGAACGCGTTCCAGCGTAAGTTCGTCAATGAGGTCCGAAGATGTGACGAGATGGAACGCAAGCTGCGCTACATCGAGGCAGAGGTCCAGAAGGACGGAGTCAACGTGCCGGTTGTTAGAGAGCCACCGAGGGCACCGAACCCTAGGGAAATTATCGATCTTGAGGTAAAGTTCCAGTTTAAAATGGTTGAAGAAACTTTAAATCATGTCTTTATCAGAGACACACTTGGTATATCAATAGATAACTGACACAAATTATTTAAATTGAAAGGTTATACCGTACCTAACCTAGTGGGTAAAGGCTCTATTGTGTCTGAACTCTGCGGAATAGGTAGTTATTCTGAATTTAGCCGATAGCAGAAAACATTTTTAGAAATTCAAATGGCATTGATGAAGTTGACCCTGCAGCCCCAGCACCATGGCGACAAACACGCGCGGCGCGCCTCTCAGCTGTCGCTGAAACTTCATTTTTGATTGCGCGAGGGCCCCTCGCAAAGGCTTGCTCGCCCTCTGGCATTGTCAATGTGACATTTGGACATAGGATCGCGGCGCATCACCATCGTAATCGAGTTGCTGATGCATAATTTATTTTATGAAGTTAAAAAAACTTCATTTTGCTTCTTAAAACTTTAACTTTTCCACAGGCTCATCTAGAAAAGACAGAGAATGAGATCCTAGAGTTGTCACACAATGCGGTGAACTTGAAACAGAACTTTTTAGAACTTACCGAGCTGAAGCATGTGCTGGAGAAAACGGAGGCCTTCTTCAATGCTCAGGAGGAAATTGGCATGGACTCCTTGACCAAGTAAGAAATTGAAGAAATTCTTAGCTTGCTAGTGGGTTAGTTGAGGGATCAGTTTGTCGTACGACCTGCAGCAAAATTTGAAAAATCTCGTTTTCATTGAACCTTTAAGCTCTAAGCTCAACTTAAACGTTAAATCAGGTTCATGCTAAAATTACTAAATTGCTGCAAGCCACCCTAACTCTGTCAAGAGCATAAACTAAGAAGATAAGGTCGTTATTTAGTTTCTTCTTTTACATTTATTGGAAATCCTGTTTTAGCTGATGTGTTATACTTTTCCTATTTACAGTAATTAAATAAATTAAACATCAGTATCCAGATATTCTAGAGTTGTGGTTTGTTGATCGATGGTCCTTCCTCTAGCCCCATTCTGCGATAGAGTATGTCAAACATGTTACATCAATTGGTAAGGCATATAATTTTGGGAGACACAAAAATATTCTGCAAAAAGTTATATCCCATTTTCAAAATTTTTAAAAGTTCATTTTTTTAAATAAAATTTTGTTTTAAAATAAAACATTTTCCTAAAACTATATTTTCAATAGCTTCCGATTTTACCAATTTTTGACTCTTGATATGAATACAAGCCAATTAGTTGCGAAACCTAATTTAATTTTTTTTAGGTCTCTTTTACATTATTTGTTGCTCGATTAAATACTACCCAATTGGTAAATGGTAATTCTACTTATTTAAACAATACTTATTTTAAACAATATTGTACTCTCGGTTTTTAGATTATGGTCCATTTTGCAAAGTTTTTCCAAAAATATTAATTTGTAAACCGATGTTTCAGTGAATTACGGTTTGTAATGGACGAGGATAAAATATCTTAAGGGGCCTAAAACTTCCTGTTTTCTGCACATTGTGGCTAACAATTTCAATAATAATAAATATTATTATTGAATACATATTTATACAATATTTGGGTTATTCCTTTTGGTTTCGTGTTTATGTTGGTTCTAGTTTGGTCATAAAATTGTTCATAGCCAGTGGTATAGCTGTGGTTTTTACTGTAAAGTACACCCGCGGGAAAAGCTTATAGTTAAAAGGGATAAGTTCCATTTGTTCTGCTGGGGTAACATGTGCTTGTGAGATAATTTTGTCGCGTCTACCTATTCCGTACTAATACTTTTGGATATAAACATCTTTGCTTTGATTTTTGCAAAGTCGACAGTAAGGTCATGGTGTGAATATCAGAACATATTTTCTACTCGATGAGGCTTCTACACTACATACATTTTGTCAATAACTTTAGTCACTTTTGAGCCCAAATGTCTTATTTAAACGACAACAGTTATTTATGACAACTTGGTATCTGTAGTGATAGTGACCACCGGGACCGAGGGTGCACGAAGCAGACTTTTTTGGTTACAGACAGTTTCGACTTGTTGAGCAGTATACAACTCCAATTATAAGAAAACTGAAATCAGTTTAGCGTGTCTGTGTAAGATGACTTTAAATAAATCAATTCAGAATAATGGCGGCCAAGACCGTGACTTTGTCAATGTCAAGAGTATTTTAATGAAATTAAAATAGAGAGTGGCGAAGTTATATCAGGTTTCAAATCTTCAGTTGTGGGTTTTCCAACCATTATTTGAAAGATCTTAAGATCTGTCGTAAATTCTACTGCCGTTTCACAAACGTAACTTCAAACTTCTTGACTGAAAAAGAATAATTGAGGACTGCTAAAAACCCAACCCATCACTGCTCAATAAGACCATACTGTCTGGTGTCAAAAAGTCTGCAGCATACAACTATTCAATCAACGATTTACACCATAGATCGCTGATGTCGGATGAGGCCAGTCAACAACAGGCAGGTCAGGCGGCAACAAGAGGCCGACTGGGCTTTGTAGCCGGCGTGGTCAACCGGGAGCGCGTGCCGGCCTTCGAGCGCATGCTGTGGCGTATTTCCCGTGGGAATGTGTTCCTACGCCGCGCTGAGCTCGACAAGCCTTTGGAGGACCCTGCTACTGTAAGTGTATGAGACTAACCAGCAACTAGTAACTAGGCCAACTGTCAAAGCTCACAATTACGAAACCGACTTTACTAAGATAAGTCATATTTTCAAAATGTCACACGATAATTAAAAAAAAAATTCTAAATTCTGTATTCCATTAAAATTAACGTAAAGAGCAAGAGGTTACATAATACTCGATCCTACGTTTATAACTTTTCAATTTTGACAAAATCTGTGTCACTTCCATGTTTTCTCCTCTTGGCTCCTACATTGTATATCTAACACAAATAATATAATAGTCCATTGAAAAGTTACATTTGGGGTTGCGTTTTTTAGAGGACGCAATTTTATTTTTTTGATGTGTAGGGGGGGTCAGTGTAAAGCTAAAACCAAGTTTGTGGGGTCGCCACCCTTGTCCCACGGCCGCCATCTTGAAAATAGGGGTTGAAATGGTTTTTACGGTATATCTCTTAAACTATTTATTTTATAAAAAAATTTGTTAACATTTTTTGTTGTAAATTAAATTCTCTACAACTTTGGTCCAGTAACTTTTTGTCGTAGAACTATAAATAAAAAAGTTATAAGCGAAAATCTTCAGAAATTAATGAAAATCATTTTTACGAAAAAATGATATCAGACCATTTTTGTAGATCGTTTTTTGAGGAACAACTTTTATTTGCATCATTTTTTCATTAAGTCAATAGCTAAGGTTTTACAGCGCTCCGAAGTGAGTACTATTTTTCAGTACTCTTAACTATACCTATATTATACATGTGTACTAATAATATGTCATCAGTTACTGTTTTTTTTTTAATTTTTTTTACTTTATTATAATTTTTTTAATTAAAAATTTTGCAATTTTATTAAAAATTAATTATTCACTTCCTCCAACACAAGACACAGCTCGCTTTCATACTTTCCGAGTCTACCATCAGGTCCAGTCGTGGCTTGGTAATTATAATGATCCTGAAGACTGGGGCTGGAAAAAATGTGGAAAATTATTGATGCCAGTGCAGAACTCAAAACCTCCAGCGCCCCCTGAGCTTCTAAAATTGATTTTTTGCAAATGCAAAGGAAACTGTGGAGCGATGTGTGGATGTCGAAAAGCAGGACTGAAATGTTCTGCAGTGTGCTTCCATTGTTCTGGAGAGACTTGCAGCAACGTAATAGAACTCTCAGAATTAATTGATGAAAATGACTTTGATGATGAACCGCCAACATTAACACCCCTTCCTTCGCCAGTTCTCCCACTGGTATTTAATTTAGAAAGCCGATCAGATGCTGAGCCGCAGCCTGGTCCATCGAAACGACTGAGGACGGAGTAGTTGTAATTTAGAAAATCACCGTGGATTAGGCCTATCGGGGATACCACGTAAAAAAAACGCGCCTCTAGACTCTACCTCGTGGGTGGTGGGGAAAAGAGTCAATAATTAATTTTTAATAAAATTGCAAAATTTTTTATGAAAAAAATTATAATAAAGTAAAAAAAAAAATAAAAAAAAACAATAACTGATGACATATTATTAGTACACATGTATAATATAGGTATAGTTAAGAGTACTGAAAAATAGTACTCACTTCGGAGCGCTGTAAAACCTTAGCTATTGACTTAATGAAAAAATGATGCAAATAAAAGTTGTTCCTCAAAAAACGATCTACAAAAATGGTCTGATATCATTTTTTCGTAAAATGATAAAAAAAAAGTTACATCGAAAAATATAATTTTTTTTCTCGAATTTCTGAAGATTTTCGCTTATAACTTTTTTATTTATAGTTCTACGACAAAAAGTTACTGGACCAAAGTTGTAGAGAATTTAATTTGCAACAAAAAATGTTAACAATTTTTTTTTATAAAATAAATAGTTTAAGAGATATACCGTAAAAACCATTTCAACCCCTATTTTCAAGATGGCGGCCGTGGGACAAGGGTGGCGACCCCACAAACTTGGTTTTAGCTTTACACTGACCCCCCCTACACATCAAAAAAATAAAATTGCGTCCTCTAAAAAACGCAAGGTAAGGCCTAAAAAATGTAACATTTCAATGGACTATAAAACGAAGAAACGAACTGATAAAGAGTCATCAAAATGAAAAAGACGGTAATTTTCTTATTCATAGACATTTTCGAGGCACGTTATTTATTACAAAAATACGTAAGTAATAAAAATTGTCTATAACCACTTTTCTCAGGGCAACGAGATCTACAAAACAGTATTCGTGGCATTCTTTCAAGGCGAGCAGCTCAAATCTCGCATCAAGAAGGTGTGCACCGGCTTCCACGCCTCCCTGTACCCCTGCCCGCCCTCCAACGGCGAGAGACAGGACATGGTCAAAGGCGTCCGTACCAGGCTCGAAGATCTTAATATGGTTGGTTCATTTATTTTAACTTAGAAATGTAATTTCAAATGAAATTTTAATAAAAAAAATTGTTAGTGTAATTTAATATATTTCAAATTTCATCTGTAATCTAATTTCTTAGAATAGAATAGAATAGAATAGAAAAAATCTTTATTTTATAGGACATTCAGGATGCCACTTAAACAAGTCAAGATTACATGAAATACATACAAACAAACATTAAAGGATTTAAATACATACATACGCATTCGTTCTATTGACCCTACTGACTCTACGCCTATTCGCAAAGGTGCAGTAATATAGTAACTTATGTAATGTAAATGTAATTTCTTTGATTTTTAATACAATATGCTCATGAAAGAAATTTTCATATCTATGGGAAGTACTTTACTTTGTTGTATGCTACCGTTAAAATAATCTGGCTTGATGCCAACCAACCTTTTTAGACCCCTGACCTCAAGATATCACGCCTCGTAAAAAATATATCAAGATCACCACGATAAGGAAAGAAGGTTCACGTGGCTTGTCGCCATCCTATATGACCAATAGAAGCATATTGGCGAACGAGATGACGCAAGCTAAAGAAAGCTTTTGAAAAGATAACCTATGAGAGCATCCGCTACAACGTATTTTCTTTTTAATGTTTGAAAAAATCGAGCGCCAGCTCAAGGTTGTTAATGAATTTCGCAAACAACCGCGCTCGTTTTTTTTAAACGCACTTTTCTGGGATGTAATAGTTCTTTTCTAAATTAATTAACTGCCTTTCTTCTGATATGAAAAGGCTGACTTCTATTCTGTTTAAGAAATATTATACAAAGGAAATATAAATAAATAAAATACAACTCTAATAGGTATTGAACCAAACCCGCGACCACAGGCAGCGTGTACTAGCAAGCGTGGCCAAGGAGCTAGCTTCCTGGTCGATCATGGTGCGCAAGATGAAGGCCATCTATCATACTCTAAACCTGTTCAACATGGATGTCACCAAGAAATGTCTTATCGGCGAATGCTGGGTTCCTACTGCCGATTTACCCAACGTACAGAAAGCTTTGGTGGACGGTTCTGTGAGTATTACTAAAACTAGCCCGTTGAAATTATTCTATGACGGTAAAGTGACGATATCCTTTTAAGAATGGGCTATGTGCAAGATTTTTAAAATAATTTGATTTTTTTATTTTAAGCAGGCTTAAGGTCCCATATTCAAATAAAAAATATATCAAATAATTTTGATCATAGATATAAAAATAATTAATTTTTAAAATTTTGGTTACGATTTGTTGCTTATTACAGCATTCTACAGATTAACTCCTTTGCCAAAGTAAAAAAAAAACGATTGACAGTTGGTTGACATATAACCTATACCGTTGCGTTTTTGAGTTTAAGTTCAACATTTAAGTTTCAATCACAGATTAACTAGAGATACGTTTCAATGTACTTACGTTTAAATGATCCTCACAGCAAAAAAGTGGACGTTTGGGACAATTCCTGTCAACCATTTTACACCAACTTTCTTTCAATTCCTTTATAATGGTAACAAACGTCAAATCTGGTGAGTTAATGTCAGTGTTTGAACAAAGAGGTATAAAACATTTTTTGGTTCTCTCCACCGCTGTAACTCGTCAGATGCCATGTTGAGTAGCAAAGCCTGCTGCGCTGTCGTTATTAGCGTTATTCCATAAATCCGAAGAGTATTAATCACTATCGTTGAAGCAGTTCTCGGAGTCCGGTATGAATAAGGTGTAGTCGTGAGAAAATCAGTCAAAATCTAGCACTACAAGTCCGTGCAAAGTTAAATCGTAATCCGGTATGCGGTAGCAGTAAAAGACTTCAGAAAAAATTAACCAAAAGCAAAAATAAAACTCAAAAATAAACAACCAAATACAAAATGAAATAGGTTATGTTTTTTTTTTTATTGACATGACAGCTTGGCAAAGACACGATTGTATAATGCCGTATTTATGATTAGTTTACTCTACTGAGAAACTTTTAATTATTATATTTTTATTTCAAAAGATAGATTTTTTATATATATTTTTTTAGGAAACGGGACCTTATTCCTTTATGTTAAATAAAAAATTAAACGAAATTAAAAATATTTTTAAAATGTCGTACATAGCCCATTGTTAAAAACTTGAGACTTTTTCCAGTTAGTATAACCAAATGAGGAAGACCGAAATTAATGGAGCTCTAAAGACAAAGACAACGGAACGCTGTAGACTAAATATTAACAACTAGATTTTGCCCCTGTATCCAAAATGCCTACACCGTCAAAAATGCTCAGAGAGAGCTGAATATCAAAATCGAACCGAACGATTAAATCTTAGATTTTTATTATTAATTCTTTTACCAGAGAGAGAGAGAGTTTCTAAACAAAATCATGTCTTCTCTAGGATCTTTTTCTGATCCACTCACAGATCATTCAGGATCTCGTTTATTAAAAATGATGTGTTGGTTTTCAGGATTAACATTATTAATTTTGTTACAGAATGCATGCGGCAGTTCGATTCCATCATTCCTGAATTGCATCGAGACGGATGAGGAGCCTCCCACTTTCAATCGTACCAACCGCTTCACACGTGGCTTCCAGAACCTCATTGATGCTTACGGAGTTGCCTCCTACCGCGAATGCAATCCTGGTAAGAATTAGGAAGGCTCCTGTACTTCACAGCTTTCACCTTTGTTCATTTTAAAGTCGCGTATACGTGCAATAAATATTCGCTGAATACGTCTCATTCTGTCGTATTACCGTCATTAATAGATACTGCTGTTTCTTTCGAGTAATCAGTGAATGATTTTGGAATGTGGCTCTAATTAAAATAAATTTATTTTTCATAATAACAGGTTCTGTATAAACTAGTCAAGTCAAAAAAGGGACACTTTTTTACTTTAATCGACTCCGATATTTCTTATCAATTATTTATAGGTTCGAAGTCGATCGTGTGGAATCTATTCTCATTAAATGAATTCTTCAGAAATCTTAACATAATATTTTCTTTCTTCCAGCTTTATACACGATCATAACATTCCCGTTCTTATTCGCGGTGATGTTCGGCGACTTGGGGCACGGCGCCATCATGGCATTGTTCGGAGCTTGGATGGTCGCTAAAGAAGTCTCCTTAGCCGCAAAGAAATCCAACAACGAAATCTGGAACATTTTCTTTGCTGGTCGCTACATTATTCTCCTCATGGGCTGCTTTTCTATGTACACTGGCTTCGTCTACAATGACATCTTCTCCAAATCGATGAATATCTTCGGATCGGCGTGGAAGATACCTTATGATAATGAAACCATGCACCGTACGGCTGCGTTGTCTCTGGATCCTAAGGACTCCTACTTGGGCGAACCTTACTTCATCGGTATCGACCCTATTTGGCAGGTGAGTTAAGATGATGAGTTTATAGTAAGGCGTCCAGACTTCTTGTCAAATCACAGCCTTATGACATTGATTAGCAGGCACCAGTCTCTTACAGAACACTATTGATAGCCTTAATTTGCAATTGTATTGATTTGTCCTTTCTAGAAGAAATTGTTTTGTTGGAAAATGAACCAATCATTCAATTTACGAGCACTTGAGTATGTGTAGACGGCAGTAGCGTGCTCGCGTACGTAAAAATGCGTACACAGCTTCACCACAAGCAAAAGTTATAAGCGCTTGCAGGGATAAGATCATAAAGGCCATAATAGTTATTATATTACATTTGGATAACCCTTAATCCCTTAATTAGCTCCATCGTCGACCTCATCTTTGACCTTATGGTTAAGATTGAGGTCAAAAGTTAACCCATCTTATAATAAAAAAATAAAATAAAAAAGTAGATTTTCGCTTGATCAAACTCTAAGAAAATATTTCATTCACAGACCGCTGACAACAAGATTATCTTCTTGAACTCATACAAAATGAAGCTATCCATCATTTTCGGTGTGATCCACATGATCTTTGGTGTCTGCATGAGTGTTGTCAACTACAAGTAAGTAAATTAAATACATTGTATATTTCGTTGAGACCTGGCCTCCTCAAAGTTGTGTCACTTCTACATAATTTTGTACTGTGATATATTTATTCCTTTTATATTGTGTTCAGGATGTCATATTTTGAATAAGTGCCCTTCCTTGTGTCAACTAGCGTTATACTTTCTTTTTCAAATCTTGTACAAACTGTTTGCTTTAAGATTTTGTAACGAATACTATCTTTGCCGTGTACTCTCTTATTCTAGTTAGACTTTCCCCCGTAGGTATTCTGGATCACTCGATTCGCTTTCGACTGTACCTAGGTATAACTGCCATATGTATAGCGCAAAGCCTTCTCGACTATCGATATCGAATCGAGAGGTGTAGAATATGGGGCTAGGACTATCTGTCTACCGTGTGTGTTAAAAGAGTGATTAATCAAGAATGTGTATTTGCCCATGAAACCAAACCCATATGAAATGAATAAAATATAGCTGACATTAACAACCGCTTTCAGTTTCTTCAAGCGTCGCTACTCGATCGTGCTGGAGTTCTTGCCTCAAGTAGTGTTTCTCTGCCTGTTGTTCGCGTACATGGTTTTCATGATGTTCTACAAATGGGTCGCATACAGCACTATTGCTGAAGGTATATGTTTTTCTAACGTTTTTTACATTTCACATTCGTGCTCGACATGCTCGACCAATTATCCAAGGTTTGGCAAGTCAGATATACTTGATTAAAGTGGAGCGATTGCCAACCGTTTTGATTGAGATAGTTTTCTTTTTACTGCAATCTAGCACAGGGGCAAAGGTGTGGTAAAGGATATAGCGAGCTCACTTAGAAGATGCCTATTCACTCGAACTTTATATAAATTCGGGTTGTACATATAAACTCCAAAATACAGATGCAAGAAAATTTCATACTTTAACATCTGTTCTTCGTGACTCTGCTAAAAGCAGAATCTGACCGGATTAGTGCATGTTCCCTCCCCAGTTCCTGGATGTTTAAACAATCAAAAGCAATACTTCAATTTTTTTTCAGACGAGGCTTACAAACAAGGCTGTGCCCCATCCGTCCTGATTCTTTTCATCAACATGATGCTGTTTTCAAGCAACACACCCGAGGCCGGATGCAAGGAGTTTATGTTTGAAGGCCAGGGCTCTTTGCAACAAGTCTTCGTGTTCATTGCCCTCCTTTGCATACCAATAATGCTGCTCGGCAAACCTCTTTATTTGCTTTGTACGAAAAAGAAGACGGGCCACGCTAAGGTGAGATACTTTACATCTTCTAAAGATTACTACAACAGCAAATTTTAGAAAGTCATTTTTTGGAATTCATTTTTTGGAATTCAATAATGCCTTGTTCCAATTAGAACTTTTTTTTTTGTATCACGAAAAGCAGTTAGTTAAGTTTTTATTAATTTTGTAAGAAAATACGCGAACTTTTTGGAACGGTAATCTTTGACCAGCTCCGTTAACATAATTTTGTCGTAGCTTTAATAATTTTCATCTCTTTCTAGCCTGAACGATCAAACGGCAGTGTAGGCCAAGGCATAGAAATGCAAGACCAAACAGACATCAGTGAGGTGCCCACCCAGGCGGCGGCCAAGCCAGAAAAATCAAGCGAACATGATCATGACGACGAACCTTTCAGCGAAATCATGATCCATCAAGCCATTCACACTATAGAATACGTGCTCAGTACAATCTCCCACACTGCCTCTTATCTCCGGCTGTGGGCTTTGTCACTTGCTCACGCAGGTATGTTTTTATTTTTTTATTTTAGGGCGATAGGTAAATTGCTAATTGTTAAATAGCTAACGTAAACTTCTATTTTCAAAATTGTTATCTGAGGGTGGGATCCAGGAGACCTACGACACAGGTATACCCTAGTTTAGGCTCCTGTCTTCCAATTAAATGTATAAATAAAAAAGGAGTGTACACATACCTTAAGTTTGGGAGAAATAGGTGACAAGCTAACAGTGACTGTTCATAGATGTTTGCGCATTACGTTAAAAGTACTTTTGAGGCCTTAAACCACTAAAACACATGAAATAGATTTCATTAAACCTATAAATTGTAGGTTTCGGTAGAAATTGTTGTGATTTTGGACGATTGCATCAAATTACCGATTGTTAGACTGTCAGATATGTATCAGATCAAATTGAACATAGATCTTGGATCAGTGGAATACTAACCTAAGTTGCCTTTTACTTTTAAAGTTAATATCACTTAGTTAAATGTGAACAATTATACCCAAAACTGACTTTCCCCAGAGTTGTCCGAAGTGCTATGGAACATGGTGCTTCAAATGGGCCTGACAGACCACGGATACGTGGGGGCCATAAAGCTGTATGTGGCCTTCTGTTTCTGGGCCCTCTTTACCCTCGCCATCCTCGTCATGATGGAGGGGCTCTCCGCTTTCCTGCATACACTACGTTTGCACTGGTGAGTCTTGACTTTTATTTAACTAACAGCTCAGAGGCCAGCGCGTCAGGTTACTTTCATTGCAAAACCGTCCTTATCGTAACAGCACAGAGTGCACGCCTGTGGTAGCCCGATGTGCGGCCCTCTACACCAACAAAAACAGTAAAGAAAATCACAAGTAACGAAAAAGTCTTATTATTAACAACTGACGATGTGTGCGTATGCTTGAGCGTGTGTGTCAGTTTGTATACGTGTGATTTTGCGTGTATTGTTATCAGTTGTGATGGCGTTGGCTCAGAATTCGTCGTAGTGAGGCAACTCTACGCTGGCCTAAAATGAGGCCGCTTTGTAAGTGGGAAGGTACTAAACGAAAGTTTCGCTTTCGCTATAAGAACAATTATACCCTCGTAAAGCTCTTGTGTGCTGTCTAGACAGGCGTAGAGATCTCGCAAATCAAGATAACACATCTTTAGTGACGACCACCGAAGCATGTAACCATTATGGGTGTATTGGACGGAAATTATTGAGGTAACCGTAGTACCACGTCGTACCTCTATTGGTACGAGCTCGGTAGTGACGACAAACAGCCAATATTTTATCGTTTGTTACGCAATAGTTTTATCTGTACTAATATTATAAAGAGGAAAGATTTGATTGTTTGTTTGTTTGCATTATATTGTTTCAGTAAAATATGGATTATCACAAACATATACACGACTAGATTACGTTTGTCTCATCTCCTCTATAGAAACCAAGCGTGCCATTATTTTTCTACCTATTGTGACGTCACACGAGCGATTTAGTGATGGAACGGCGCTGAAGAAAGCAAATTTTTCTCCCTTCTTGACACGCGAAGTACATACACTTGCATCGTCTAGACATATATATGTCTGTGGGATTATTCTCCGATATATTTTTATGTTTAACGAACCCGATAATATAGATTGCTTGCATCTATATCATTTAATGGTTTTTACTTGTCCCCAGGGTGGAGTTTATGAGCAAGTTCTACGCTGGCCTAGGATACGTATTCCAGCCCTTCTGCTTCAAAACGATACTCGAACAAGAAGAGGGCGCAGACGATTAAGCAATCAACAAAAAATGTAGACTAGAATCAAACAGTATTTGATAATTCCTTATAGACCGCATATAGCGGCACCGAAAGGTCACAAGTTTAATTTAAAGAATATATTTATGCGTTTCATGTGTTTATTTTATTACTATAAATTATAGCAATTCCAAAAATAAGTTTGTAATCTACGTATTAAATATAAATTGCAGCTTACCTACGGGAAAATGCCAGAAAACGTATTCACATTTTGTACTTCTCTTTGCATTAATTAAATAAAATAAAAATTAATCAATTTCAAAATTAAGTTCTCAAGTTAGCTTTGGCTTTTTCAAGTATCTCCTTTTTTATTTTTGGGTAGTCTGGGTGTGCTTTGAGAATGTGTCTGCATACTACAATGCACTCTGGGTATTTCTTCAACTTGAGGTACGAGTGAGCCAGTTTATATCCGACTGTTAAATCAGTTTTCCCGGAGTAATTCCACGCGTTGTCAAAATTTTGCGCTGCACTTTTGTAGTTTTGCTCCTTCTCTGAAATGTATCCTGAAAATACACAACCGAGATTTTACTTCTTAATGTTTTAAAAAATAAAAAGTATTGTAATGATTCGGTGATTTTGGAAGAAATCAAATCAAAAATAGAAAACGGAACACTACTATTAATTTCATTTTAGTAGACTAAGAAAGAAGCAATGGTCTAGGTGAAAAATACACCTAGTTTGTTTTATAATTGCTAAGGTAGCAAATTTAGGTCTATCGGAAGGAAAAACTAATCGCGAAAGTTTAAAGGGTTAAGAAAAAACTAAACAATATTTTCGTGTTAAGTACAGGTATTTTTTTTTTCAAGTTCTCTTTTACTTATTATTATAAACGTGAAGGTGTTTGTCCTTCCTTCATGTCTTTTTGGAGCAACGGATTGACATAATTTTCCGTACGGTGATAGTTGGGGGCCCTAAAAGTGACATAGGCTACTTTTTCATGTGAACGAAGCCTCGTCCAGCAAGGTAATTTTAGTGTATTGGACTTACCTAAGTATTGATAAGCAACTGCACAGGAGTTATTGTGATTGAGAACCTTAGTCAACATTTCTTTGGCGGCGTCAGTCCGTCCCGATAACACCTGCGAATCAGCTACTTCTAGCCAGCACCTAGAAAAAAGTTTGAGACACAGTAAGTAAATTAAAAAATCATTGAGACACAGTAAGTATTTTTTTTAAAACGATAAGGGTCGTGAATTCAATAAATGGGGTCATTTACATCGAAATCTTTTCTTTTCTAAAAAATCTTTGTGAACAGACGCGAGAAGCTACGAAAATACTAAGAAACTTTAGAAAGTTCATAATAATGTATCACTTTTACTCATACCAACTGAATTTACAAAATATACCACCAGTCTCATGTTTCACAAGAACTTAATTAAAAAAGTTTTGATGAAGAAGAAAGAAAATCTATCCACTGACCTTTCTAAACCATCCGCCTTTTCTGGAGTCCACGGAATAGAAGATATAGTTCGCTTCAATACGTTTTTAGCACGAGTTGGCTGTTTGGTTATGTTGTACCTGAAACAGGCCAAATGTTTACAAAATACTTCAGTATTCTGTTTTATATTGGGTGTCCTTGGTTCTATGTGCACCATTACGTTTGTTCCGATTATTGGAACTGATTTGTATTTATTCTAAAACTATTTTGTTTTTATAAATTACATATTTATTTTATAAAGTCGTGGTTTTGCAGTGACGGTTTTATGAAAAATAAATGTAATTTTTCAACCTTCCAATTTTATCTTCGCAAAAAAATCACGAAGCTCCGTTACAATGTTGAGGAAATACAAACAAACACTTTCACCAATGGTCCCAAACTGTGCGTCGCAACGCCCCAAGCGGCGTCGCAAGGCAATTAACATTGACTGCCTGTGACGACGCGACCGAATCCACTGAAAGCCAGGCATTTGTCAATGGCCGGTTCCCAAAAGTAACTGCACTGCGAAAGCGAGTTATACATGTAACACTTTTTTTCCATTTTCGTAAATATGACCAAATACAAAAAGCTGTTCAGATAACAAACCCCCAAGCGAGTTATACATGTAACACTTTTTTCCATTTTCGTAAATATGACCAAATACAAAAAAGCTGTTCAGATAACAAACCCCCAAGCGAGTTATACATGTAACACTTTTTTCCATTTTCGTAAATATGACAAAATACAAAAAGCTGTTCAAATAACAAACCCCCAAGGGCGTCACAGTATAAAAAAATTTTGGGAAATCCTGACTTTCACAATTACCATATTGTAAGGATTTTACCCTCAAAAATCTAAAACCTAATTATTTGATAAACTTACGCATTAGCAATAGCGAGTATCAAGTAAGGATCATCCTGATAGACATCGTCGGTGGCTAATGGCAATAGGTCTTGCAACACTCGGTCAGCTTGAGTCTTGCTCCGAGTGGCTAAATGAAGCATCCCTTGTAACGCCTGACGATTTGCAGGAGCAACTTCAGAAAGGAGCTTCTCTGCTGTACGTAGAGCTAATATCTGTGTATCACTGCGGATAGAAATATAATTATCACTACAGATTATAAAACAAAGTCCCTCGCTGCTGTCTGAACGCGATAGACTCAAAAACTACCGCAGAGATTTTCATACGGTTTTCACCGATGGATGGAGTGATTCAATAGGAAAGTTTTAGTGCATAAGTCATTGGTGAAATTCCCACGTGAACGAAGTTCTGGGAGGAAAGCTAGTTAATGATAAAATACGCCCGTCACTTTCTTTAGTCACAAAAAGCTTAGTTATAAAATGTATTCTTGGATCCCAAGTAAATTCGCGACAGATTAGATTGCACTTACTTCCCTATAATTAAATATTTATTCTATATGATATGCCAAATCTTAAACGTTTTGAAAAAAAACGAACCAAGCTAGGAAGATGAATCACATTAGAGTCAAAAGTCTCAGGAGAGTACTAAATCCTACTTATATACTTTTTATTTTCAGAATTTTAGGTACATATGCACTGAAATGATGTTTGTTAATGAAAGACGTACAGCATCGCTGAATACATTGCACATACTGTGCTTCTATTAGTCTCTTTATAGGTAATCGCAATCCCTACTAATATTATGTCTGTTACGCTTTCACGCCTAAACTACTGACCCGATTTTGATGTTTAGTAGAGAGATAGATTAGATCTTGGGAAAGGACATAGGCTACATTTTATCCCGCAGCTGAGCACGATATAACCTGTAGTCCATGCGGGTGGAATGCTAGTATTTCATAATAATTAGTAATTATAGCGTTAGCTGAAATTTTTATTTTAAAAAAATACACTCACGACTCATCCGGTATGGTATCTCCGAGGGTAGGCAGGGCGTGTTGCGATAAACAGAGCAGCACCATTCGTCTGGCGGCGCTCTGCCCCCAGCGCGGCGAGCGACGCGCCTGGTTCAACTGGCGGAGGGCCGCGTTGTTCTTACCGCCAAACATCGAGCAAAGACCCGCACAGTAGTAGTAACCTAAAGGATAAGTTCACTTGAATCGAGCGAGCCTGAGAGGATGGCTTTCTTGAAAAAGTTTAATAATATAATTAAAATTTTAACGAGGAAAAAATAACTAATAATTGTCTGATTTGATTTATTTTACTAAAAGTGCACTGCGAACTGCGAAATTAACGAAATCTTTGGAAAAATTCAAACAAATTCAAAACATCTTTCATTGTCATCGTTATTTGAAAAGGTCATGCGGATCAATTTTTATTGGAAGGGCCTAAGGGCTTACCGTGTTATTTCATTTATATTTTATAAAGGTTATTTCTGATAGAATACTCAATTTGAGTTTAAAAAAACATTCGTCTTAAAATAGAAGCCATCATTATCATCAGCCCATAATATTCCCACCAACTGACACAATCTCAAAAAAAGGTGATTCAAGCCACAGTTCACCACGCTGGCCAATGCGGGTTGGTGTACCGCGCGCCTTTCGAAAACTATGCATGTGATATCTAATGAGAAATACGTACTTACATTCGAAAAGACGAATTTAATGATACAGGTCCGAAACAGAATTTGAACCCGCAACCTTCCGGTCACAATACTGGTTCTTTAAATAAGTAATTGAATGTATAACCATGATCCAATCAGGTTACGGAGGTTAGACGGCAGTCGCTCCACTGTAATTACCAAATCTTGGATCATTGCCAAACGTTTTCCGAATCTGAAGCGGCAAAAACTAGATGTTTACACATACCAGGATCTTCTTCATCGCCCAATGCCTGTTTAGCTGCTTCCAAGACTTGTTCGGCTTCGTTCAACTTTCCGCGTCGCCATTGCACTTCTATGAGCTGGGCCAGAGCTTCCCAACTCATCGGCTTTACTGACAGTATCTGAGACAAATGTCTTTGAGCTGTTTCTAGGTCTACCTGTAATAGTTATTAGTTTTTACTCATAAGCGCTTGAAGCCCAGCGGCGCTTTCTTGTATAACTAATAAATAAGGTTAAGCAACATACACAGGGGCAGGGATCCTGATGGGTTACCAAAGTAGCATTTATCAAGAACGTTTCCTTGCTTCGAAAGGCAGTTTTAACCATTAGTTCAGTATGTTGTCGATTTACTACCAGTCGTTAAACCAAGTCAGATACCATTTAGCGGTTTAATAACTCTGACATATCTACACAACGAGCAAGCAAGCAATTAACGACAACTGACATAAAAGACAAGCAAAGCGAGTTATACATGAACCTATTCAAAAGAAAATGGGGTGTCACTTACTTTTCTAAATGCTAAATCTGCCATCATAACTGCGGCAGACTCATTGTTCGGATCAGTGTTCAGTAGTATGGCACAAGTTTGTTCGCATTTCTCTGCATTGTTAATCTGAAAAAGCATCAAGTACGTACAAGATCCAGGAGACCAGCTAAGGCGAGGATCTGATATTTTATTCTGTTTGCTTCCCTTTGGATTTTATCTATCTATATATCTTCTTCTATATTATAAAAATGAATTGCTGTTCGTTAGTCTCGCTAAAACTCGAGAACGGCTGAACCGATTTGGCTAATTTTAGTCTTGAAATATTCGTGGAAGTTCAGGGAAGGTTTAAAAAGAGACAAAATATGGAGAAATTGCAAGGAATTATTTCTAAAGTGTCACGAAGTTCACCGGGTCAGCTAGTATCTTTATAAAATTGCAGGTCCTAACTCACTGAGTCTTCAACGCCCAGCCCAAACTCTTGGATCTAGAAAACTGAATTTTGGCCCACAAGTTCCTTTTATAATGTAGGCAAGGAATAAGGAAGTATTTTCCGGAATTCCCCCGGGAACGAAGTCCCGAGCTTCCTTAAGTATATTTAAAAGATCCATCGCCGATGAACATCTACTTGGGGATGTAAAAGAAAAAGGGCCTCCTACAGTTAGACAAGGTATCTTGGAAAAATAAGTTTTCGGGTAATTCAGAATATGGTACGTCAGTATAGCAAGATTAACAAGTGTGTAGTATTTTAAACGCTTACTTGAGCATAAAGCTTGGCCAACGCCAATAAAGTATCAGGATCCCTTGGCGAGTGTATCAATGCCTCCGAATATAAGTTAGCAGCGACCGCTGGTTCTTTTATACACTTTGCTTTGGCTAGGGCGCACAATATCAATGACAACTGCCTTTTCTCTTTCTGTAGATCTCCTCTCGAATCAATCTCGATACGTTTTACTACAGCTGTTTGAATGTCTTTAGCTTCAGCGAGAATCAGATGAGTGTTTGTAGCAGTAGGGTTTTTCAGTTCTCGAGTTTTTGCTTGTAATAAAAGAAGTCGAACGCGACGCTTCATTGTATTGATATCCTTTTCTTTATTGTATAGCTGGTTGAGTTCGAATGAAATTGTGGAGTCGACCTTATCATATTGCTTTAGCTGCAACAAAAAAAATTGTAATTGAAATACTATCCAAAGCAGTCTGTGATAAGCCTTGTTATCATATAAAATAAAAATCCGAATCTCTATATTCTCGAAGGCGAAACAATCCATTAATATTACGAAAAGCTACAATAACTTCTATCGTCGTCGTCTTATAACTTCTCAGATCAAGTTTGCCACATACTTGATTATACCTACAAAATAAGGAAGGAATGAAGAACCATCAATAGTTTGACCTACCTTCACAAGTAATTCAAGATATTCAAATTGCAACTCATAATCATTCAGCAGTTTGATTGACTTTTCGTAGTGTTGGCAAGCTTTGTCGAATTCATGCATTTTCACTAAAGCCAAACCCAATTTTTTCACAAGTTGAACATCCATAGGGTTGTCCATCAAGGCAGTTTCGTAAGAATCTGCAGCTTGGATCGGTTCTGTAAAAATAATTATTAATAATATATTAATTTGGGTTTCAAAATCTCATGCAAAACTTTGAGAAACTATTTTCATTGCGACATGAGATTGTGCTAGCCAGAAACATTTTTAAGCGAGAAATGCACTCACCATGAATCGACATGAAAGCATCTCCCATCATGGAATGTGCATCAGCCATGGGATGATTGCTAACAATATCTTTGAAACAATTTGTAAACATGGCTCTGTCATTTTTCTCCTTCAAATAAATATGAGCCATTTTGCTATGAGCCTGGAAATAGTAGGGCTGACCCGCTTTTATTTCATTAAGTAAGTCAATTGCTTTATCAACGTCATCTTTCTTTAACGCAAGATCTGCTTTAGCAATAGCTAAACGGCTTTCTTCTGAAGTATATGAAAATTCTTGGATGGCCTCCTGAAAAATAATAATATTTATGTGACAAGTTACCAGAGAATAAGTACTTATTATATTCTGTTTATCAACAAACTCATGCTCACCTGCAAAACTTTACCAGCCTCGGCGAACTGACCCAGTGTAGTATGTATTTCAATGATTTGTAAATACAATGTTGCTTTGTCAATAATATTCAAATCCGATTCATACAGTCTGCTCATGTTACTAGACAAAACTTTGCTCGTTGCTATTTGGAGAGCTGTAGTTAAACTGGACAAAGCTTCAGACAGTTGATTTGTACTTTTGAGGATCACTCCATTGAGAAAGTGATACATGGCACTGTCTCTAACTTTAAAGTTATAGCTCAAACAGATTTCCAAGCATTGACCTGCTTTAGTGAAAGCTTGTTGTTGAATATATATTTGTGCTAGCAGAATTTGGCTACCAACATGAGTATTATCAAGTTCACCCACTTGCTGAGCTAACTTTTGAGCATCATTTGCATAGCCAAATACAAATTTCAACTTAGCCAATTCATATAAGGCCACGATCAATCCAGGACAAGCTGTACACACAGTATTGAGTAGGCTAAAGCACGTTTTAACTGCGGGAGTGCTCCCATCTTGAGAATACAACAGATAACCAAGTATGACAAATGGCTTCTTAGGCAAATATTTCTTGTATTCTTTGTAAACTTTTAATAAAAAATCTGGATCCAAATCGTTAACATATTCCAAACTGAATGGATTATTATTAGCCAAGGCCAACTTTCTTTCAAATGCATTGTTCAGGAATGTCACAGCACTTGTAGGGTTTTTAACATTCAGCTGTGCTGACAAGAGATACAAAACTGGCGCTTTATTCGTACCCTGCATTTCAAAAAGCAACTCGACTTGCTGCGCTACTTGCTCTGTAGGACCGTTTTCATTCATTTGACAAATGGTAAGGCCACATAGTGCTGTTATTGAATTGCTGTCAATTTTGCTGGCAGCTTTAAAAAAATTTAATGCATCTTTATGCTTACCCTGTAAAATGCATTGGTATCCAACTTCACTCAAATAATCAACATTACTAGGATACATTTCTGATGCATGTTGGACAAATCTATAAACTTGTGAGAGAACAGCACTATCTCGACCACACACCCTTGAAAATATCTGTGTAGTGTTGTAGAACTGATATCCATTATTAGTCTCCTCATTTTCTAACACCATCAAGAATTGATTAAGTTGATCTGCTGCTTCTATATAATCTGAGTTTTTACATAATGCTAAAAAAATTCTTGCTTTTAATGCTTCAACATTATTATGGTCCAAAGAAAATATTCTTTCTATTGTATCAAGCACTGCTTCCCATTTTTGCATAGCAAACTCATTCTTTAATTTCTCCAAGATTGGAACAACTTCTCCTGGACTGCTAACAATCAGCTTATCCAAAGTTAAGTTAGAGGCTTCAAAATCTTTAGCAAAGAATTTGAACTTGGCAAGTCCTAGCATTGCCTCAGGGTTTCTATCGTTTTTGCTCAGAGCAAGCTCAAGGCAGTCCAAAATGGACATTTGCATTTCTCCTGAGTTCATATACATGTCATTCCAACCTTTTAAAATGATTGTATCTACATTATTTCCATCTTTTCTTAGAGATTTATTTATGTAATCTGAGGCTTTTTCATATTTTTCAGCAAGAGATAGAAAAAGACCAGAGAAATAGAAAGACGTGGCACTAGCTTGTTTCTTTTCTTCTTTAAGCTTTGCTTCTAAACTATATAAAGCTTCTCTATCTGAAGTGCCGGCAAGCTTATAAGCATAAATCAATGCAATCACAGTAGCCAGTTGAATATGTTTATCAGACTGTAGGGGTGTTAGCTCTATAATTCCTTTCTGCACTTGACCTTCTAAAATATTTGCTACACCACAATAAAATAAAAATTCTGCACTTTCTGGATATTTTGTTGATGCGATATATGCAATATTTTTTGCTTTACCGTAGTATTTTTCCCGTAAATAATAGTGAACATTACATCTACTCCAAACAATATCCATCTTGCTAGTTGGCATTGACTGGTTGATCATCCTCGTAAAAGGTCACCTTTAAATCTTTGTATTTCTCAGAATTATCCTTGTAGTACTTTGCTAGGTAAGTGCACTTGCAAACTACTTCCAAGTTATTCTTAAGAGCATGGTCAAACGCATGCTGAGGAAAAAAATAATTTTACATTCATTTTAGTAAAGAAATTAATTTTTTTTTTAGTTTTATCTAGATTGATAATGTTGGGGTTATAAAGGGTATCCGCCAAATCCCATAGAAAAAAAACCCCAGGCGTAGCGCTAAAAAATTGTATCTCAGATTTTAGGAAAATAATACACTTTCAATTAGATACAATTCTTTTGCGCCGGGCCTGGGGCATTTTTGGCGGATACCCTTTACTTGTTTAAAGGCAAATTTTATTTAAAAAGGTAACACATACTTTAAATAGGTAGGTATAAAACCTCATAATTTAAATCAAAAATGTTTGCTGGGTTGAAGATTTTTCACTGACATTTTAGTTTTACTTGAGTAGGCAAAAATGGATGTCCTAGAAACAACCTATTGCTATTATTATAAACAGAAAAAATTAACAAATACTACCTGAGCAAGAAGTTTAGCTACTCCTTTTCCTTTAAATTGTTCAGGTACTTCAGTGTGATAATAAACAATAATGTGTGGGTTATGAGTTTCATATGCATATGACAAACATGCTTCTGCTGAAATTAACAAATAGTTTTCTTGATTATCTTACGTCTTGATTAGTACATGGTGATGAGTATGGATGTACGCGTATGACTGGGAAGTATGTTATTATTCATCCTATACTTGTTCGTATACTGCTGGAGACACATCTCCTCCTTTGATAAATTTCAAGTAAGTACCTAATTTATGTAGATTTTCGGAAAATAAAATCTTCACATTCAAGATGTTGAGAATCATTGCCTGGTACTTTTATTTGAAATGATTTTTCGCTTACTAGCATTCTGAAAAATATCAGTTAAGTGCCCAAAAGTAAGCAGTTCTTTACAACCTTAAAATTTCGAGAAAGTTTGAAACATTTTTGAATCCCTGATATCTTGAAATCGCTCATTTCCGACCCCTACTTGATGGGGATTAATTTGTTGCAAAAACCTGTAGCATATCTTTTTCACTGCTTGCATATCACTTACTGTGTCAGAGGGTCTTAGGCTGGCTTTACAGTGCAATCCCTGAATTACAGGAGCAGTCCATCCTACCCTTCATCCCCCAAACTCCCTAGCACTAATTCTGAAAACTGTCTTTGTGCAGTGGCATGCGTACTTGTACCTCAGTCCCCTTACACGACATCTTGGTAAGAATAAACGTGGTGCCATTCTACTTCGCCGGTAATCAGAGTGCAAAAAAGTAAACTTATTAATTTATTGTACTTACCACCAGGCATTGATATTACAAACTGTTGCCTAGAAACACTGTTGACAACTTTCAAAGCTTCCGTTGTGAAAGCTCGAGCGGAACGAGTTATTACTCCAAACATTACAGTACCTAAACAATACACTTAAATTACACAATTTTTTACAATGTAAGGCCTTTAGCGCGATTTATTTAAAATGCATAGAAAATAAGGAAATCATATATAAATTAAATTGCAGTTTTACTTGTAATTTCTATTATATTCTACACTACACTTTTATTTTATTTATATCAATTTAATATGTCATATCAATATCATACAGAGTTGGAATCAGACCGTCAGAAAATTATACTACTTGGAGATCAAAATTATACTACTTGACAAAAAGGACAATGGGCAAAAATGTATGGACCTTGGTACAACCCTCCAATAGCGATGAGCTATATGTCCCTGGACAGGTCTTTTCAATTGGAACAATAGTTACTAAGACAGCTATGTTGTAATAGTTGTCCGTTCAGAGTTATAGGTACCTAAAGATAAAAAAAAAAAAAAAAAATTTTGCAATTATTAACGTTTATTGGGGAAAATAACAATAATTTCGTTGTAGATTACAGTATTTCATAATTATTTATAGAAATATAAAGGAATTACATTGCTTAGGTCCAAAAAAAACACTTATTTACCTTACATATATTTTATACAAATATTTTTTTTATACTTAGGGCAAGTTCGATAAGCGTGAATATAGCCATTGACAAGACACAGAGTGGGTAGGCCTCACACAAGATGCACCGATGAGCTGGTCAAGGTCCCGAGAAGCCGCTGCATGTGTTCCATCACACATTAGAATTAGTTTAATGTTTTCTCCATTTCCAAAAAGGGAATTTGAAATAAATATTTGGTTGGTGTGCCTCGTAATTCGTACATTGATTTGCTTTTTGTTGAACAATAGCCGCTATTTGTTACGATACAATGAGCGAGTTTTTATTGCAACATTGTTTTTATTATTGTAAGTATTATTTTCAGTATACACAATCACTTTTAGGTGTACCGCCTGGCCAGTTCAAAGAATAATAGCATGGTTTATGACTTTTAATAGCTGCATCTCTTTTGTTTGTGCGTTTTGGGTACCGTCGTGGTATGAGGCGAGCCGCGGGCGCACCTCGCCCCCGCTCCCCGGCGGGGGTGTGTCCGTATTCTAACTTGGGACCCTCAGGTAAGTCAAGTAACAGTCGTTCATTGGTACTGTGCGCGAGTGTTACGTTTCTTGTTTATGCAATACTTCTTAACGACTTTGACTTGGCAATCTTTTCGGACACTGATATCTGCTTATAACGTTGACCCGGCTATTTACATGGACATTGTGCTCTGATCTGTTTTCTGAACTTGGCTATCACACTGGATTATTGAACTGCTTATTGATCGGACCTCGGACTATTGTGCTCCAATGGAAGGTTTTCGCAATTGTGTTATGTGTCGGCGAGGGCTCTACCGCGGAAGGTATCAACAACACGTCTTAACGGATAATCTTCCGAGAGCGCAACCAGAGTTTGCTGCATACATCCAACAACATGCAGTATTGGAGGTGAGTATTTTATCATATTTCTAGAGATATAAATATATACATTTGACGGTGCGTCTTATGTACCTAAGTACCTACCTTGTGTACAGATAAATAAACTGAATGAATAGACATGAGAAAAACAGACTTTGGTTTTAATGCGCGTAGTGTATTTTGTTTCTGAGAAGTATGTATGTATGTAAACACTTTATTGCACTTAAACAGAGACAAGACCCTAAACTCGACACTTTTGTTTACTTTTACTATCTTAATAGACTTTGGCCATTATACTGTGCCAGATGTGGCCGTGTTACCTACCTATTATTGTTCAAAACACTTTTTGACGTTACACTATAGGGTTTTTACTGACTCGCTGCCGACGCGGTCATAAATCATAACAGATAAAGGGTTGGGAGCAGCGCAACGTCGGTATCGATATGTGTGAGTCATCGACTCAGGTAGCAAAATACCCTTACTTGCTACGTAATGAGGACCACTAAATAACCATCATAGTTGTCTAATTAACATAAGAAACGATGTTGTATTTGTGTAACGTTCGAAAATATACATTAATGTTTTGACTTTTTGTTTAAATATTGCATTATTTATTTATAAATATATTGTTATATCTTAGTATATTCATTTCATAAAGTAATAGATAAGTGTCTCAGTAATATAACTCTACATTTAATTTTAACTAACCTCAATATTCGCAAAAATGATTTTCTATCGATACTAACTATCGACATGAAAACAACGCGGAACTAGGCCAGCCCATAAGACCCCTAAGTAGAAGCGAGATAGAAACACTGATAATGATTTATGACCGCGTCTGCAGCGAGTCGGTAAAAACCCTATAATTCTCCAAAATGTTTTCGATCAATGCAACCAATATAGTATTCTAAACAATGTTGCTTTAAACGGTTTTGATTATAATCCGATTTTAATGAAATAATTATACTGTTTCCAGATTGTGTTTGATAACACACGAAGCGTATGTCATCGATGTTGGCAGAGAGCTGAAAATGCCGTTAGACTACCTGGTGTTGTTCCGGAAGTGGAAGAAGCCAATGATCCTGATGAACAAAATGTTCACCAAGTTTTCGCTCCTGAATACAAAAGAGCACCTAGTACTCCTGGGCACTGTATCTTTTCCAACTGCGGTAATGATACACGACACCGAATACCAGAAGCTATAAAAGTTCACATGTTGTGCGAATACAAGTTGTATATCCCCGACGGTGCAAGAGTATGTAGAGAACACCTCGAAGGAAACAACTGGGATGAGCTGCCAGATTTTTGCAATACCACTAATTATTTTACTGGAGCCCAGTTTAGTGATGCTTGCGACATACTGCGAGCAACCATTGCACGTGGAGCGAGGTTCAATTTTAATGTAAGAGGTGCCATGTCTAATGAAGACATGCGTTTCTGGGTTGGACTTGATGGTGATCAATTCGATTCTATTTTGGAGCAAACTCCTTCACTCAGCGAAAGATGCAAAGATCCAAGAACTGCATTAGGTATATACCTGACAAAACTTCGTACAGGAGATTCAGATGAAAGGCTTGCGTCATTATTTAATATGTCCAGGAGAAAACTGGAACGATATTTGAACATTGCACGTGAATGTCTTACAAATGAATATGTAATACTTCACTTGGGGTTAGATCACATTGACAGAAGAAATCTTTTAGACAGAAACCTAGTCATTCCAAAAAACCTTTTTGGAAATGAAGAGAATACCAAACTAATTCTAATATGTGATGGAACATATGTCTACATCAATAAAAGTAGTAACTTCTTATTCCAGCGGCTGTCATATAGCCTCCACAAGTTTAGAAATCTTTTAAAGCCATTTTTGATTGTATCGTCAGATGGTTATATTATTGATGTTTTGGGGCCGTACGCTGCCACAAAAACTGACGCGCAAATAATGCAGGATATCATGAATGACGAAGAACACCCTTTACATTATTTGCTTCAACCAAATGACGTGTTCATTTTGGACCGTGGGTTCAGAGACAGCTTGGATGCAATCGAAGCCTGGGGTTATGAATATTACGTGCCACCAACAAAAGACCGTCGAGAATCCCAGCTCACTACGGAACAGGCAAACGAATCACGAGCCATTACAATGTGCCGATGGGTAGTGGAAGTTGTGAACGGCAGGTTTAAACGTAATGATAAACTGTTACGGCAATCATATTTTAATCGGGCACTGCCGCATATGTTCGAAAACTTTAGAATTGCTGCAGCGATTATAAATCACTTCCATGTACCGATAACAGATAATGAACATGCAGAAGAGTTCCTGAGTCATATACGAGAAACATTGGATTCACCGAATCTTCTATACACATATGTCGAGAGAAAGCGCCTGAATAGCCGAAGGGTTGATTTTCAACGGATGGAAGCCCACAATATTGAAAACTTCCCAAGGCTCACCCTAAATCAGATAATGATACTGGCTTTGGGTACATACCAGCTAAAACTGGCAAGATCATACTGCGCGGAGCATCTTAATAACGGTTTATACCTTATTGAGACATACAGAGAAAATCAACTGGATGACCTGCCAGATTATGGAATTAATGAAGAAGTGTGGCTTCTGCGTGGGCGCATTCAATCTAGACACGTCCGGGCAAGAACTTATTATTGTTACATTTTGATAAAAAGTAACCAAATCGAAGGCAGCAACAACATTGTTCAACACTACTGTACATGCTTGTCAGGACGGCGTACCATGGGTACATGCGCGCATATTATATCAATTATTTGGTATTTAGGACATGCAATTCATGAAGGCTTTATTGCACCGGCAGTGTTCCTAAATGATGTTATCGTGGACGAACTGTGAACAATCAAAATGTAATTGACTCTATTTTGTAAATGTAAAAAAAAATATTTGTATAATATATTAGTATGTAAGGTAAATAAGGTGTTTTTTTTTTTGATCTAAGCAATGTAATCCCTTTATATTTCTGTAAATAATTATGGAATACTGTAATCTACAACGTCATTATTGTTATTTTCCCCAATAAACGATAATAATTGCAAAATATTTTTTTTTATTTGTTTAACTTTAGGTACCTATAACTCCGAACGGACAACTATTACAACTTAGCTGTCATAGTAACTATTGTTCCAATTGAAAAGACCTGTCCAGGGACATATAACTCATCGCTATTGGAGGGTTGTACCAATTTGCCCATTCTCCTTTATACTACATTTCGATTTTCAAGGACTTTAAAGTTTTGTTATTATATTGCATAAAAAAATCAATGGGAGGTTTTCTTTTTGAGTATTAAAAAAAAAAAGTATTTCCCCAGAGCTCTCTAGATAGCGCTGAACTGACTCCGTTACTAGGGGATTGTTCAACAATTACGTGATCATTTTTGGCCGTTTTTTTAACCCCCCCCCCTCGCCTTGATTACGTAATCCGTCCGTGTTTAAAATTTTTGCTGTATTAGCACTGACTCCTATGTTATGTTTCTATGGGTCTTAGGGAAGAGAGTGTGTCATTTGTCAAAATGCAAAAAGGTAAGAACTATAAAGTTAAATCAATAAAAAAGATAGTTTTTCATTTCGCTATACGTTAATTAAAGTTATAAAATGATGACGTAATCATGGCTTCTTCCCCCCCCCCAAATAATCCGATGTATATACAAGCACCCGACCCCCCCCCCCCCTTCCGGTGATCACGTAATTGTTGAATGATCCCTAGGTGCCAAAGCCAAAAGGCTTGGAGAAAAACATTGCATCAAATACCTATTCTGAGTTTCTTTTGGCTTTCCAATCATCCTAGTTTTCTCGCGCTTTGTTATAATTCAGTTTTGTTTTTTCGTTGTTTTCGTAAAATCGCCTAACTACGTATGGTAGACGTGATATTGATGTGATATGACTGTAACGTTTCGTTTTATGATCTCAAAATTACGATCAAGTGAATTAATCAAAAATAATTTAACGTTCCGTTTCTTGCAGTAACGTACATAGTTTAGCGCCATCTATCCGGCGACTGGGGAAAAAATTAAAAAAAATAAAAAGAAAATCCCTCATTAAAAATAATAAAAAATAATCACAAAAATATGCTTTGTTTCAATTTCTAGCCTATTTTATTGAGCTAAAGTAAGATAGAAACGGCGATATATAAAAAAAACTTTTTGTTTTACCTTATTTTAACATATTATTCAAGAAAATTGTAAGAGCATACACAAGAAAGTGCATCTAAGTAATCGTTATCTCTCTCACACTCATAGATAAAATACATAACAACTCCTATTCTGTCAAAAAGACAGGAAATAGTAAAAAATTACATTAAAAACTACCCTTCCACTGGTCGATAAAAATTCTGGTATTTTCGCGTAGTATACTGTCATTACAATACTACTGGTACAAATAGTATAATAATACTACGATTTCCAACCCTGATATCACAGGAAAAAGGCAATGAGGGGTTTCATTTTGACAGTTCTTAAGAAAAAAACAAGTTTCATAATGTTGACAACAGATGGCTCTGCACTGGAGTCTTATGTCAATGTCAAGTCACGTTTAGTTCACACAACGAACACGTAAAATTTCATTTTTAAAAATCTGTTTTGTTGTTTTGAGAAAACAAAACAATGTTGCAAGACCGAGGGCAATTTCCTATTTCATAGATTTTTTTTTTTGAGAAACTACGAATATATTGAAATGTGTGAAATATGGTGGGATGATTTCTACCAGTTATTGCAAGGGGATAGTATCCTTCAGTGAACAGATGCAATACGAGTTTTTCCGATTGACAATTTTATGCTGGAAAGGACAATTTTATGCTGGAAAGGACAATTTTTGCGAAAACTCGGATCTAGTCTGGCAAGACTGTAATCTACTCTTGTCAGCCTGTGACAGTGACTGTCTCTTTGCAGTCTGCATTGCATTCGCTTGGTTTGTTGTGTGAGTTTTGTATTTCTGCATTTTGGAGATTTTTCAACGACTTCCTTCTTTTCTCTACTGGTAACATTATCTATTTTTTTAAATTGGTTTTGACATAATACTCGATATGCGCGCCATGTATTGGCGTCATAAGTAATAACTTTTTTTTTAAAATGTCTCCTTGAAAAGCCCTCATTCTTAAGTCTTAGGCAGAGGGGTACTTTGATCATACATCCATATTTTTAAATATTTGTGTAAAAAGCAAATGTTAGTTCTCGAAGTGTTCATATCTTTGTTCATATTTGTCTACTATTATTAATTTGTGATTCCAAGGGACTCACGAAACAATGGAAAAACATTAGAGTGGGGCTGGCCGTCGCGCAATCAATCAAAGTAAAGTTTCGAGTGGCGTTCCGTGCGAGTTTGTCGCGCATAATGCTTGAGCTGCTGGAAGCTTTAACTTATAACATGTTTTTTACAACACCTTTTCGCATAACTTCTTACACATCCATTTTTTTATATACCTACTTAATTTTTGCAGTCCTAATCATTTTTTATTTTTTTTGCAATCTACTAATCTAGACTTCCTTACACTAATATTATAAAAAGGAAAGATTCGTATTTTTGTAGGTAAGTATGTTTACAACGAATAAACCAACAAAGTGAAGTAATCACTTAAAACTAACAATTTCTTGCTCTACTACTACAAGTTTGTAGCGACTATACTCCCTAGAGTGGCACCCGCTTCTAGGCAGCAGGCCTGGGGCCTGATTTTTGAAACAATAGAATTCCAATTCGCATACGAATTGACAAAATTTGTATGAGATTCTCATGCGAATCTTGTCAATTCGTATGCGAATTGGAATTCTATCGTTTCAAAAATACGTCTGTTCTCTGACCCCGGTAATACTGCTGCAGTACTGCGGCCAGCCGCGCGCGGCCCTCACTACGCGGCGCCTTAGTACTGGGCTACCCCGGCTATCCATGAGACGTATTTTTGAAACAATAGAATTCCTATTCGCATACGAATTGACAAGATTAGTATGCAATTCTCACTCGAATCTTGTCAAATCGTATGCGAATTGGAATTCTATCGTTTCAAAAATAAGACTCCTGAGATCCTACACTCTGGGACCTACAGCGCTCCTCCACCCTGGACTACACTTCGTGTCGTACTGACTGTATTCACCACTACTACTATTCCCCTTTCCCTCTTAGCTAGGGTCCTATTGGGAAAAGTGTGCCAAAATTGCGTCGAGCAATGCCACTTGGCATGGCTACTCTACAGGTCAAACTGAGCTGAAAAAGCCCGTTAGCCAACCTTGGTTCCGCGACAAAGGGGGAGGGGGAGGGGGTTAAAGTACCGAACTCCCGGCGTTTAGAAAAAAAAACCTAGTGGATGTAATTGAGGTACAAAGTCAAGTTTGGTGTCGTTTTCGGATAAATCGAAGATGGCCAATTCATTGGCCATCTCATTTTTGTATGTTTTCATAGAAAAAAAATAAAAAATGCATAAAACTCTGCATTCCAAGTGTTAAAAAAATATAAACAAACCCCAATATTTTCAGATTTTTATATGGAAGATGGTGAACAAAAAATACTCACTAAACGCTCTTTAAATGTAGATTAAAAAAACATTAACATCAAATAACTTATTACCTAATGGTAATGTAAAAAAAATAGAAAACTTATTGCGGTATTCAAATATCTCAATCCCGGCGCTCGGAAAAAATATATCTAGTGGATGTTATTGAGGTAGAAAGTCAAATTTGGTGTCGTTTTCGGATAAATCGAAGACGACAAATTTATTGGCCATCTCATTTTTGTATGCTTCTATAGAAAAAAATAAAAATAGCTACAATTGTGCATTCCAAGTTAAAAAAAATATAAAAAATCCCTTTATTATCAGATTTTTATATGGAAGATAGGAAAAAAACTCAGTTAAAGCTCTTTAAATATAATTACAAAAACAAACAACACAATTATCTTTTTACCTATTATTAATGTAACAAAAATATATTATACTTATGTACGACCATGTTCAGCGCCATAGTACGAAAAAAGCTAAAAATGCAATTAATCATTTGAATGTGTCGATTTACATATAATATAGGGTGAAATAGAAATAATTGCGACTCTTGAAAGGAAAAACTGACTAAGCGCCACAGGGCTAAATTTACAGGAAAACAGTTTAACTTTTGCTTAAAAAAATAGGTACATAAATTATTTATTCTTTCAAGTAATTTTTTTCCTTTCAATCGTCAATCTCCATCCTCCGAACCATGAACGTACTCATGAAAACAAATAATTTTCTTTAAAAATCAAAGCTGTGACGAATTTCCATTACCTGTTACATTGATAACACAGCAAAAATACCTACCACTAAAGCAGAAAAAAAAAGAAATATTTTGACTTGTGTAAAACGGTGAGGATTTGAATGAAAAAGAAATATTTGCAGCTACCACCACACTTGCACAATTGAAATTCCTTTATAAAGGAGATTATGAGAGAGCAGACCCTGAAATTCAAAATTCATCATCACTAATAGGTAAGGAATACAACAAATATTTCATGACAAAAAAAAATTATATTAATTAATGTTACTTTTGGCAGGTCGTGCCCATCAGAGACGGTGAATGAATGTCGAAAGTATTTGTTCACAAAAAAGGACAGGCAAATTGAAAAACCTCCCACAGAAGCTGCTCTCAAAGAACATATACTAAGGGCAGTTTTTCAGGGCGTGCACGTTTGGGGGCAATGCCTTATAAAACAGCAAACCATACCTTGCCCTTCTGAATTTGGCTGGCAAAAAGAACCTGACAATGAAACTTGATTGCCACCTAGAACTTATAAGATGTAGGTGTGTTAAATCTTGCGGCACAAGATGTAACTGTTTTAAACGGCAGTTGAAATGCACGGAATTGTGCAAATGTGGTGGTGGCTGCAAATAATTTTTTTCGTTCAAATCCTCACCGTTTTCAACAGGTCAAAAAATTTCTTTTTTTTTATTGCTTTGTGTAAGAATCTGCTTTAGTGGTATTTTTTCTGTGTTATCATTGTAACAGGTAATGGAAATTTGTCACAGCTTTGATTTTTGAAGAAAATATTTGTTTTCATGACTACGTTCATGGTTCGAAGGATGGAGATTGACGATTGAAAGGAAAAAAATTACTTGAAAGCATAAATAATTTATGTACCTATTTTTTTAAGCAAAAGTTAAACTGTTTTCCTGTAAATTTAGCCCTGTGGCGCTCAGTCAGTTTTTCCTTTCAAGAGTCGCAATTATTTCTATTTAACCCTATATTATATGTAAATCGTCACATTCGATTAATTGCATTTTTAGCTTTTTCCGTACTATGGCGCTGAACATGGTCGTACATAAGTATAATATATTTTTGTTACATTAATAATAGGTAATTGTATTGTTTGTTTTTGTAATTATGTTTAAAGAGCTTTAACTGAGTTTTTTTCCTATCTTCCATATAAAAATCTGATAATAAAGGGATTTTTTTTTAGTTTTTTAAACTTGGAATGCACAATTGTAGCTATTTTGTTTTTTTCTATAGAAGCATACAAAAATGAGATTGCCAATAAATTTGTCGTCTTCGATTTATCCGAAAACGACACCAAATTTGACTTTCTACCTCAATAACATCCACTAGATATATTTTTTCCCGAGCGCCGGGATTGAGATATTTGAATACCGCAATAAGTTTTCTATTTTTTTTACATTACCATTAGGTAATAAGTTATTTGATGTTAATGGTTTTGTAATCTACATTTAAAGAGCCATTAGTGAGTATTTTTTGTTCACCATCTTCCATATAAAAATCTAAAAATGTTGGGGTTTGTTTATATTTTTTTAACACTTGGAATGCAGAGTTTTATGCATTTTTTATTTTTTTCTATGAAAACATACAAAAATGAGATGGCCAATGAATTGGCCATCTTCGATTTATCCGAAAACGACACCAAACTTGACTTTGTATCTCAATTACATCCACTAGATTTTTTTTTCTAAACGCCGGGAGTTCGGTACTTTAACCCCCTCCCCCTCCCCCCTGTCGCGGAGTCAAGGTTGGCTAACGGGCTTTTTCAGCTCAGTTTGACCTGTAGAATAGCCATGCCAAGTGGCATTGCTCGACGCAAAATTGGCCAGGTCTCCATACAACGATGCCCAATAGGACCCTAGCTATCTAACTTTTTTCCTCTTACACGAGCCATATAGTCTAGTGAGGCTGATTCCACTTCTTGTTCTTTATCTTTACCACAGGTACCTAATATAGGTAAGTCTTTACATGGTTATAAAATGAAGTCGCTTTCGCTGTCTGTTCGCTTAGATCTTTTAAATTACTTAACGGATTTTAATGCAGTTTTCAGCAATAGATAGAGTGATTCAAGGGGAAGGTTTATATGTATAATTCATTCCCAAAATTCCCACGGGAACGAAGTCCCGGGCGGGAAGCTAGTGTATTACAAACTTTATTTGTTTATTAAACTTTATCTCGATTTTATTGAAGTCGCAGTTTTATTGCCGAGTCAACATAATACCTAGTCGCAATTTTATTTTCATTGCCCTCCTCCCCCCAATATTTTGGCTTCGACCGCGCCTGGCTGGCTAGAGGATAAACCAATAGATTTGACCCCTCAAAGAATTCATAAAACCATACCATCATACATACCCACAGACAGGATTACTGACCGAAACCTTAGGTACTCCAGCCTACTCCCATATATTATTCGTATTTCCCATGTATCAGGTCGTTGTCCGAAACTCATGAATGAGTCAACAGCTGAGGGTGCAGTGATATGACGCGCACGCCGCGCCGGCAACGGCAACCTGCGCGCGCGCAGTCTCAGTGTGGGCGCCTTGCGCGCAACGCGCATTAAACTTAACCCGCCAGTCGCGCATGGCTTTATCGCGACCAAAGCTCGGACTATGTGAAAGAAGGACGATTTTATCAAAAAACATCGATAAGTGTCGTCTTGGTTCACTTAGTAGTATAAATCGTTTGTAAATGTAAGTAGGTACGGTACTTCCTTAGGGTTTGATAAGTGTTGTTATTGGTTGTTGTCAAATAACAAGCATTATGAAGAGGAGGCTAATGTTGATCTAATCAAAGTTTTTACGTTACAATAAACACGAGATTTTACAGCCCATTATAGTTATAACATTTATTGGCTAAGTTTAATTAAGTTTAGCAAACTTTATATTACTAATTATTATTTATGGTTGCTGTGTATAGTAGCTTGGTAAGTTAATTGATAGTTCCTAACGTTATTATTATTTAACTTTTGATTTAAATTACTATACTGAGTAACTATTAAATAGAAGTATTCAGCTCAATTGGACTGTCACATTAAAGGACAACACTTTTCCTAATTTTTACCAACCTTATCAATTGATAGACTTTTTACTGTCTCAAAGTTTCAGTGTAACTTGATGATGATCAACAGTACAAAACACAAAATACAAAGAGGAGTGATGCGAGATAGAATTGACAAGGTGGCATAGACCGTGTGTGAGTGAGTGTGCGGGCATATGGGGCAATGTGTGTCCCGGGCAAATCCGGGCTCGTACGCCTTTGCCAGGCACTACGACGCCGAAAGCCTGGCCAGCAGCGTCAGCGGGTATCGCGTTAAAAATAAAAAGGTGAGCATTTTTATTTTTATACATTTTATTTGAAAAGTCGAAGAATTTATGCCGATCACCGGTTGAGAATAACACCACCCCATTTCTTTCCGTGGGTGTCGTAAGAGGCGACTAAGGAAACACAAATGAGACCTGCCTCCTATTAATCCACCCCGGGCAACGATACCTCAATTTGTTCTTAATCTGAGGCGGTGTCCTATGGTCTCATGCGTTGTGGTAGGCTCTGTGAAGGGCCGTCTAGTTCGCGGCCACCCTCCTACGGAAGTCCGACGACAAACAGCTTGCTGTGTTTCGTTGGTGCGTGGGAGTACCAGTACCTTAACAGGCATTTTCTGGGTTAACTCACTCTATCGTCGAACTCATCTATGATCTATGATCTTGGTCATGATTGAGGTCAAGAATCCAATCTGGTTCAAAAATTAATAAATACCTATCTGAATATTAAGTAAATTGTTCACGCAAAAGTATTCCATCATACCAACTTGCGATAATTTAGTCCGCTTGCACAAGAGTTTATTTGTTTATACGACATTTCTTCTAAGTTCTTTAACAGATTCAAACTCATTTTAACACCAATTGGATCAATTCTGTTTTTCGATTTTCATCACCCACTGATCAACCATCTGCGCGCTATTGTCATGAATAGTCATAAAGTTAGTCACAAGGCAACAACAAATTACTCAATTCAGAAGAAAAAAAAGAAGTCAAGAAAATATTTTCAAAAACGAAAACAGAACTTCATTATCATATTATACATTTTAGTCAAGATTAGACAATAATTTTAGAAAAGAAGGCAACGTCATAGGTTTAAGGGTCGTACCTACCTAGTATAATACCTTTACTCACGTAATGAATTTTATTACTTACAAATAAGCTTTTTTTGCCTATTTTCCAAGTAATTACCAGAAGGCACATGTGTCGAAGGTAATTAAACTTGGTAGAGTTTGTCTTTTTGCACAGGACGCAGACAGAGCTTAAAAATAGATTGATTGCTTATTCTACGAACAATGAACTTGCTTCTGAGTCCTATCCACCGTCATGGGTGGTCTTCATATATTTATATCTACATATTTACTTCTTTTTCTTCTAAGTAAAACAAAAACATATCTTGCTTTCATCTTTTGATTGAATTTACAATCGGTAGCTGAGTCATGTTCAACTGGTTTCAATCTGTTTCAACAATGGATAAACTTGCTTTTATAGATTTTATAAGTAGGTAGTAATTTTAGTCCTTTGTTCATGTTAACCATCGCAAATATTCAGTTCGATTTATATGGAGAGATATCTTTTATTGATTATTTTGAATTCCACTATCTCGGCGCCCGCCAGGAAAGTGATTCCGAAATAGTGCTCCCCAGGTCAAATAAGTGATCAGTTAATGACTATTATTTTGTTAGTGTAAGGCTCTACACGGTCTTTGACATAATTTTAGCTTTTAAATTATGACAACATTCCTGAGAACCTTCAATCACATCCAGAGCCGGCATTTATTATCAAGATCTCCTAAATTCTGAAAGAGATTCGGACTGTGTTTATTCCATCCCACTCCTTTTGACACACTAATAGACCGTAGAACATTGATTGACATGCACGCACATGCAATATAATATGACAAAGATGTTATAACATTGTTTGTAACGGTCTTAAGCCTTTGTGATTGACTGTTGAAACGATGAACATGGTGATTTCGTAGAGTCATAATGGAATGCTATTATAGTTTACGTTGGCGTTTGCAGCGCAGCGTACACGGAATTCAGATGACCAGCGTTTATCGATTGCCGAGATTCGCTCGCGAGGCGTGACTCTGAATGAATGGAGGCTGTAGTTTGTAGCCAGATGGCTCCACTGATATTCGTCGGGGGACCACAGCTATAATTAATGTGGTATGGGCCTCCATTGTGCTGACGTTCAATAGAGAGCGATGACCGCTAGGCTAAGTAAACCAGGAATATAAAATTCCTTCTTTCTGCCTTCATTACTTGACTAAACTAGATATTTTATTGAATCTTTATTGAATACTAGCATTTCGCTCGGGACTTTGTTCCCGTGGGAATTCGGGAAAATTATGTAGCCTATGTCTATCGGGGATAATTTAGCTTTCTAATGGTGAGAGAATTTTTCAAATCGGTCCAGTAGTTTCGGAGCCTAGTCAATGCAAACAAACAATCAAATCTTTCTTCTTTATAATATGTATAGATGCCAGTGGTCACACTCGATTGAGTAAAATTTTTAAAACATGTTAATTTTTATTAAAATTATTAGTAATTATTTTTAAAACATAGATGTCCAGAAGGAAAAATTACACCCTTGTCTATTTTCTACCATGATTCGATAAATTCGACCTCATATTAATTTAATTAAATGAGACTGAAAGAGCAGTGATTATCTTGATCTGAGAGCCTTTTTTGCTACCTACCCAGCCAATTCTTAAAAACTAAACCGTAATACAAAAAGTTAACGATAAAGAAACAAAATAAATGTGACTTCCTGAAGAGAATGAAACCAAAAATTTTAATTAACAAACTGATATCATACCGTTTTGGGAAGAACGTAAAACAACGCTATTGTGTTCACTTTGTTTAAGTAAAGTCTCACACCTGTGCAACATTTTGATAATTTTTGTTAAGTACAACCATTATTACCTGCGCACATTAAATATTTTGTGTCGTGGTTAAATTTATTTGTCACGAGTGCTGCGTAATGAGCAAAAAATGGCTTAATTATGTATGTATTGTACACACAGCAGCACATCTGGCTACTCCTGTATAGCGCCGGCTTTCGGAGCAAAAATAGCTAACCTGACGTTGTTGTCTGTATGTATTTTTAGGGTTCCGTACCTCGAAAGGAAAAAACGGAACCCTTATAGCATCATCTGTAATTGGTATATGTTTTAGTTAATATCAAAGCTATGTAAAAGAAAATTGTATTGCTGTTGGTTTTCTTAATAGAATAAAATAAAAATAAAATAAAATAAAAATCACTTTGTTGTCCGTCCGTCTGTCAAGACCCTTTTTATCAGGAATGCGTGGACGTATCAAGCTGGAATTTATATCAAATACTCAGGTCTACTGTCCCTTGGAGCTGTGAAAAAATGAAACTTCTAAGCTAACGCAATCAAAAGATACAGCAGTTTATGCCGCAAATTTCCGCAAATTTCCGCAAATTTTCGACACTCGCAAGGGAATCAAAACCTACAGGGTACTTCCCGTGAACTCAAAATTTTGAATTTGGTACGAAGCAACGTCTAATAGCACAGACGGAGAAACCGTAAATTTTTAGTTACATCATATTTAATAAAAATATTTTAAATAACGCGTAAAGGTATTAAATTGAACTTTTACTTATATACCTACAGGTTTGTACGGAACCCTCGGTGCTCGAGTCCAACTCGCACTTGGCCGGTTTTTTTAGAGTGCAAGGTCTTCTTCGGCGGAAGAAGTTGACGGAAGGGAAGACATTACCGCAACGCACTATTGGACCTATGACATATGTTTCATTTCATATTTTTAAGTTACAATTTCTTTCATATACCTTCAGTCAAAAGATTCGTAAGTCCACTAAACTTTTCGATTATTAAAAAAAAATTCATTACATTACAATAATTACACGATGCATGACAAATGATAGCTTGTTAGTTGTCATTTGTTTTCACCATCAACCGGCGAGAGTTTCCGATTCGTCGAGTTGAGTAATAGGCGGTATCGTTTGCAACCGATAGTCCTGTATATATCGTGTTTCAATTGTGGCAATGTTACTGTCTCTGCAGGCAGAGTGAAATATTTATATACCTATCCGACAAACCGCAGAACTACTGCGTTTTGTATATAATTGTAATTGTAATTGTAAGACGGGCTGGTTTCCGCAACTCGACGTCAACATGCGCCTATTTTGCGTGACTTTTGTTTATTAGGATGGCTGTCAGTCTAGCCACCCTAGCTCCTCCAGAAATTGCAGAAGTCCCTTAGGATCCTCCACAACCTCCGGGAGGGACCCGGGTGTGCCCAGGTGTTTGGCCCGGTAGTTGGCCACCTCCTTGCAGTTCAACACGACGTGGGCGGCCGTCTCTTCCTCCTCCATGCATGCTCTGCATAAAGGACTGTCGGTGATACCTAGAGTGTATAGGTGTTTGTTGAACATACCATGCCCTGTTATTACGCTCGTAACCGCTCGAAGTTGAGTCTTCTTTAGCTGGAAGAGCTTGCGGGAGAGACGTGTATTGATTGCAGGTAAGGCTTCCTTTGATTGTCGGCATCCCTTCTGGTTCCTCCAATTGTCGTTACCTTGTACCTTGGTTTGCAGTCTTAGCAGAGATCGAAGCCCGTTAAAAGGCACCGGTACTATCGGTTCCGGACCAATAGCTCCGGCGTCGGACCCCCTTTTAGCAAGTTCGTCAGCTGCGTCATTACCTCTGGATCCACTGTGTCCTTTGATCCATTGTAGAGTGATATTGTTGTTGTTGCTACATACCTTCATTATAGCACAGTAGCAGTTGTATATGAGTCCTGAGTTCATTGTATTGCTGTCTAGAGCCATGAGTACAGCTCGACTGTCTGATAGTATCCTAATTGACTGTTCGGCTATCTTCCTGTCTTTGATAGCCTCCATAGCCAGGATTATGCCCATGCATTCAGCCTGGAAGACAGTATTATACTCACCGAGTGGACGGGAGATGTTAATATTCAGGTCCTCTGAGAATACCCCGGAGCCAGTACCTGTGTTTGTCTTTGATCCATCCGTAAAAATTCTTAAATCAGTCTGATTAAGTCCTTCACGATGGTCATCATGTAATTGTATTTTGTATTTTTTGTCAAATACATACGTTTTGTGTATCCTGTCGTTTGTGGCACCCAATATAGGTAACTCCTCGGTAGCAGTGCGCAGGATAACTGCGTGAGGGGCCCTGCTGTTCTTCGCCCAGAGACCTAGGGTGTTTAGACGTATCGCGGATATGCATGCTTCCTGTCTAATAAACAGGTGTAAGGCTGGTAAGTTAAGCATTACCTCCAGAGCCGCGCTGGGTGTAGTTCTCATGCTGCCAGTCATGGCCAGACAGGCTTGTCTTTGAAAACTTTGTAATTTGGTCTGTACCGTGGATAGATTAGTGCGCGGCCACCACACCACAGCGCCGTAGCAGACCGTTGGTCGAATCACTGCTGTATATAGCCACCGAATGATTTTGGGGGAAAGGCCCCATTTTTTCCCTATCATTCTGCGACATTGCCAGAACATGATACTTGCCTTAGTCAGTTTTGACTCAAGGTGTGCATTCCAACTCAACTTACTGTCCAGGACTATACCTAGATATTTGACCTCAGTGGAGAGTTGGAGTTGAGTGTTAAATAGTCGTGGGAGATTGTAGTTTCCTAGCATGCGTTTGTTAGTGAACATTACTACCTCCGTTTTGGTTGGGTTAACCGATAGCTCGAACTCCCTGCACCATTGTTCGACAATCTTGAGAGCTGATCTGGTTACCTCACAAACCGTACTTGCTTGCTTGCCTGAGATCAAGATGGTGAGATCATCGGCATAGCCTATAGTGTGGTAATGATACCTGTTTAACTGCGAGATGAGGCTGTTGATGACGATGTTCCATAGAAGGGGCGATAGTACCCCCCCTTGTGGACAGCCTTTTACTACCGTCGCCATGCGGGAGCCGCCGGCAAAACGGACGACTCTGTTTCGCAGCATGTTATTGATCCAGTTAATTAGAACATTACTTACTCCATGTCTGGAGAGCGCTGTTTTGATACTGGTGTAGTTTGTTTTGTCAAAGGCACCTTCAATATCGATAAAGGTCCCTAGACAAATGCCTTTGTTTTGAATAGCTTCTTCTATCCTCGTGACTACCGAGTGTAGAGCTGATTCTGTAGATTTACCTGCACTGTACGCGTGTTGGTTGGGGTGCAGTGGTGTATTTTTCAATGCATTGTCCCTCAGTTCTCTGTCACATATTTTTTCGAGTGTTTTCAGCAGGAAGGATGTAAGGCTGATTGGCCTGAAGGATTTTGCACTGGTGTAGTCGGATTTACCTGGTTTAGGTATAAATAGGATGTCTACTTCCCTCCATTTTTTTGGTATATATTCAAAGGCCAGACATGCTCTGAGGATCTGCACGAGTATTTCAATTTCCACTCTACCTGCCCACTGGAGGAGGGCCGGGAAGATTCCATCAGGTCCAGGTGCCTTGTAAGGTGCGAAGCTGTCGATTGCCCAGTTGACTTTGTCAGTACTTACCACTTTATGGGCGTAGTTCCAGCTGTCCTCCGTCGGGCTACCAGTCACCTCTATCCAGTCTACATTCTCAGTGAGACTGCAATCTGGGAAGTGAGTTTGTAGTAGAAGGTCTTCGACCTCCTCCGGGGAGCTGGTGTATGTGTTATCATCTTTGCGTAATGAACCTATACTTCGGTTGTTAGTATTAGCAAGAATCTTGCGTACTCTGTTGGCATGTTCATTAGACTCAATATTGTCACAGAACTTACGCCAGGAGGCTGAGCTTCTGTATCTGATGCGTTTTTTGTATCTGGACTTAGCCTCCTTGTAGTTGTCCCAGTCCAGGTCATCGCTCGTGTTCATTGCCCTGTTAAAGAGTTTTCTGACCTTGTGTCGTAACCTCTCCAGTTCTGGACCCCACCACGATTGGCCACTTTTTGTTCCTTGTGGTGGATCCTTGAGTGGGCATGCTTCTTCGTAACTATCTCTCAGATGTTTGGTGAAAGTAGTTACCTGTAATTCCAGCATTTCTGCGGTGTCTGGTCTACTTGGATGTTCCCAGGACCTGAATTTTGATTGAAGAGATCTCAAGTACACGTTTTTATCCGTTTTCCTTGGATTCCTTCTTGGTAGTTGTGGCTTTATTGGGCCCTGTATATCATACCTTATCCACCTGTGGTCAGAGCAGGACGCCTCCTTGGATACGTGCCAGCCCTCGACTAGGTTGGATACTCGCTCAGTGGCGAGAGTGAGGTCTATAATTGTTTTGCTTCTTTTAGTGACAAAAGTTGGTTCTGAACCTATATTTAGAAGATTTAGGTTTGTAGAGAAAAGGTATTCAACAAGTTTGTTACCTCTGTCGTTGTATTTCTTCATACCCCATAGAGGATGGTGTGCGTTGCTGTCTGTGGCCACCAGGAGTTCCAGGCCTTTTCGCTCGCAGTGCTCCACCAGCCGCTCGAGGTTGTAGGGGGGAGGATCGTCGTCCGCATCCATGTAGGACGAGGCTAACACCACTTTCTGGACGACGTCACTCTGTATTTCCTGTAGCTGTATGGCACAGAGGTCCCTAGAACAGAATTCTGTTAAGGTTTGCGCCGTAATGTTTTTAGAAGTGTATATACAGGTCCTGGGAGTGTCCGGACCTTCACTACAATGTAACTTACCACCCAGGTTGTAAAGTCCTTTGATTTTGCCATGCCTGACATATGGCTCTTGAATCAGGGCTATGGCAGTAGAATGAACCCCCAGCCATCTTCGTAGTTGAGCTGAAGCAAGCTCAGAGTGCTGGAGGTTCGTTTGGAGGACGTTAATTACTGAGGAAGGGGACGCCATCTTGCGACAGCAACACCTCTTCCTCCTCCTCCTCTGCTGTGGAAGGTTGACCCTGTTCCCATACCATGTCGCCCTCGTCTTCGGAGTTGACGGACAAGTCCTTCATCTCCTCATCCAAAGGCGGCCTGGATGGTCCCGGGGTCGGTTCGGTTGGCCCCGTCGCCGTAGCCGGAGCCTTGCCTCCCTCCGTAGAAGTGGTGTCAAAGTATTTCGGGGGTACCACAGCTCCTACCACTGTACACACAGCGGCGGTAGCGGCGGCATCCCCGAGCGACCCAACACCTAGTTTAGGCGGTGTATCAATGAATTTCCCTTTAGGGCCCTGGAATTTCACATACACCGACCCAAAGCCAAAGCCTAATCTCCTTTCCTCGAAGATTATATTGTGTATGAGGTCTTCAGGAATGCCCACAACGAGGAAGAGGCCCCCTTCCTGTTGTTCTGCTGAGTACAGCAGCCAGCGGTCGACCCCTGCCCATGGGTTCTGGTATGCCAGAGTAGCAGCGATACGTGCTCGCCGCTGCTCCTCCCAGACCCCAGGGATATGGATCCCGCATCGCACCCTTCGGACGTCGGAAGGTCGCACAAGGATCAACCCATCGCCTGACGGCAGGGTAAGGCCCTTGACGACGTTTACGAGCCAATCATATGTTTTGGCGTCGGTGCACCACAGTCGGAGGACTCCGTCCGCGTACAGAGGTTTCCCCCGGAAGAGAGGTCCACTCCCACCAGACGGATCCCCCAGCTTGGTAGCCGCCTCTTCAAAGAGGATATCGGTGGCGCGTTCCAGCACCCAGTCAGCCTGCTCTTTAGTCAGCGATTGGGTCTTGGCAGAGGCAATGCCCACTACCAAGTCCTTTTTCGCTGCCTCCGCATAGCTGGTGGCTGCGCTTGCTCTGGCTGCCTCAAATTTCTGCCTCTTGTGTTCACCTCTCGGAGACGAAGTCTCGTCGAGGCGAGCACGTTTAGCAGCGAGGCGTTGTTTTTTGCCAGGACGTACTCTTTGCCCTTTGTCGCCTTTGAGTCCAAATGGACCTGGGGCAACTTGGGGCCTAGGTGGCTGGTTAGGACCAGCAGTCTGTTCCCGCTCAGCCCTTGTCATTACCTGGTGAGGCCCAGGTATTATGCCAGGGTGAATCGGTCCCGGGATTATCACCCGAGACGGGGGAGCATATCTAGACGCAATTTCGGCCTGCGCTCTTGCTAGAGCCTGAGCCTTTCTGCGTTGTTTCTTGTTCTTCTTTTTGAGTTTCAGGTTCGGGTCCCAAAACACTTTCCCGCTAGATGAGCCCACAGCAGGCCCGCTTCCCCCCGGTGTAATCGGAGGTTTGCGAGACTTCTGCTTCGTGCCCACCAGGGTCCAGGTTTCGTTGAGACTCGAGCCCTTCCCTCCGCCCGGAGTCCCCACTGGAATTCCAGCAGTTTCCCCCGTAGACGCCGAAGAGGTGCTAGGTTCCGAGTCAGTCACCTTCGGTACGGCCTGTGGTGACACCACTGCTTTCCCTTCGGCTTCCGCCTCTTCACCAGGCCTCCTCTTCTTTTTTGAAGTATTAAAAGAGCCGCGTCCCCTAACCAGATGAGGAGAGGCTACCGGGTGCAGTCCCTGGGATAAACCCCTGGCCTGCCCCCAGACAGCCCCCCTACCGATCAGAGATCCACGGCCCCTGTTTGGATACGGATTTATGCAACTCGGGTAAGACCCTGTGTTGCCACCGGTTGTCAGTGATGTTGAGGACCCAGCCACAGGGACGAATCCTGCAGCGGTTCCTTGTTTTGATGCGGTTTGCACCGCCCCAGTAAGATCAGAAAGGGATCTATTGCCATCCATTAATGTTTCATTATTTTCATCCCCTCGGCTTCCCACCCTCCACGGAGCCCGCAACGTTGGGAACGTCATGAAAAAGACGTTAGGATTACCGAGAGAATATAGGTAGACAGAGTTGGGTCCAGTCGCGACATCAGGAAATCGGGTTGAGGCTGTTGGCCGGCGTTGGCAGATCCCGTGCCAGCCCCCAGTGACTCCCCACCCCTTTCTCCATCAGCATGGACCTTCCCCACCCACAGGATAAGCCTGCAGGCCTCCCCCTACCTCGCCGACGACCCTCTGACGGGACGCCATTGACCGTTTCCTCCCTGGTGGCTAGCCAGTGAGGCCACCGTTTAGCTTGAAATCCGGACCAAAGAGGGCGTGTTGCCTAACCGCATGTTCTGAACCTCATGCGGCTCGGCTCAACCCCCCAGGATTCCTTCATCCCCGCGTACGGCGCTCAACTGCGCAGGCCCTAGCGCAGGTGGGCGTTATAGTCTACTGGTTACACCCACGATCACCAGCAGAACCGAGTAGTCCTTAGCCATAGCTAGAAAGAAGAGTGGAGGCAAGCCCCCATTCCAGTCGCTAACCATGTTACCAGGTGCACCGGGTAGTGAGAAAGTCATCCAGTCGGGGTTTTAAGTCCTTCTGGATCTCTTTCCCTCCACCACACTGGGAGGTAACCACTTAGCACCCATCATATTTAATAAAAATATTTTAAATAACGCGTAAAGGTATTAAATTGAACTTTTACTTATATACCTACAGGTTTGTACGGAACCCTCGGTGCTCGAGTCCAACTCGCACTTGGCCGGTTTTTTTAGAGTGCAAGGTCTTCTTCGGCGGAAGAAGTTGACGGAAGGGAAGACATTACCGCAACGCACTATTGGACCTATGACATATGTTTCATTTCATATTTTTAAGTTACAATTTCTTTCATATACCTTCAGTCAAAAGATTCGTAAGTCCACTAAACTTTTCGATTATTAAAAAAAAATTCATTACATTACAATAATTACACGATGCATGACAAATGATAGCTTGTTAGTTGTCATTTGTTTTCACCATCAACCGGCGAGAGTTTCCGATTCGTCGAGTTGAGTAATAGGCGGTATCGTTTGCAACCGATAGTCCTGTATATATCGTGTTTCAATTGTGGCAATGTTACTGTCTCTGCAGGCAGAGTGAAATATTTATATACCTATCCGACAAACCGCAGAACTACTGCGTTTTGTATATATACTTGCATTGCATACGTACAGGACATATTTTTTTCATAATATGTATCTCAATCCAACTTCTCGTTCTAACGCATAGTTAGCGCGAAACAATTAGAATTACCTAGACACGAGAAAAACTATCTTAGCCTAGAAGAAGAAAAAACGCGAGTATCTTAGCCTAGCAGAAAGGAAAATTATCAAGGCTCGTCGAAATAAAATAAAAAATATATCGCGGCAATCTGTACGGGACTTAATTGATTTAATTTCTAAATGTAAATATAATTTACATTACTCATACTCAGAAAGTAGGTCTGAAGTTGCCTACGAAGCGGCTTGAAAGTAATACTTTTCAGGCCTAGGGAGAATCGCTTTCAACTGACAGCTGTCATTCTTACCAGCCCATATACGTCCCCACCGAGGGGCACGGGCCTCCTTTCGAAACACGAAGGGGATTTAGGCCATAGTCCACCACGCTGGCCCAATGCGGGTTGGTGGACCGCTCGTCTTTCGAAAATGAATTTTCTTGGACAGGCGGGTTTCATCACGATGTTTTCCTTCACCGTTGAGCAAGTGATAATTAGAAAACCGTACATAAATCCGAAAAGACGAATTTAGTGGTACAGGCCCGCACCAGGATTTGAACCCACGACCTTCGGATTACAAGTCTGGCTCATTACCAACTGGGCTATCACTGAGCTGTCAAATAAAGTATTAAAAAAACATGTTCCAACTTCCTATATACAGCCATTCTGTTACATTGCGATGTAAAATTGAAATAATAAAAGTTAAGTATTCATTTTAAAGAATACTTTTTTAAATGAATTTAAGTTTAATAGTGTACTTTTAGCTATTTCTTTAAAATAACATAGATTTTGGCAAAATATTTACCATTTTATTTTTTTCAATGATGAAAATGAAAAATAATGGCTGAATAGCTGGCCAGATACAGAAAAAAACATAGTACACACATCAAAAAAAGTTTACGATCAGTAGCAAAATCAGGTGTATTCTTTAAAATATAAATTATTTAAAGAAACTGTTTACGTTTTATGATTTTATAATGAAAATGCACTAAGTAAATAAAAGAATCATTATTAATTATTTACTTTTTATTAACAACAGCTAGGAAATGCAATTTTGGCTTAAATGTAATGTAATGAAAAATTTGAATTAATGAAAAAACAAACAAAATTTATTACGAAAAAATTATTAGTTAGTATAAAATGACTCCTCCCCTGGCTCGCACACATGCGGAAACCCTTCTGGGCATGCTAAGAATTAAGTTATCTAGCATTTCTTGTGGTAACCTGTCCCACTCTTCAATAGCAGCTGCCCTGATTTCTGACACTGTTCGCGGAGGTGGCTGACGGTTCCAAACAGCTCGCTTAAGAGCATCCCACGCATGCTCGATCGGGTTTAAGTCAGGCGAGCCGGCAGGCCAGTCTAACCTGGTGATGTCGTATTGCTGGAGAGCAGCATCAACACGTCCGTTTCGATGTGCGGGCGCATTATCATCTACCATTATGAATTGGCGCCCGTGGTTGATGCGGAATGGTCTGACGTATCCATCGATTGCAATCGTTTTGTACATGGCTCCGGTCATGGTGCCTTAATACGGGATTAAGGGCATCCTAGCCCCAATCATTATCCCGGCCCAAAAGGACACTGATTTCCCGCCCTGCTGAACGGTTCCAGTGGCAGTTCTCTGCCTTTCAGAGTCGCCAGGTCTTCTCCAGACACGGACACGTCGGTTATCTGGATGTGTACTGATCCGCGTTTCGTTAACGAAGAAGCAGTTCTGCCAGATGCTTTCGTCCTCAATTTCTTCATTTTGACGGAGCCTAGCCCATTGCAATCTGCGCCGCTTCCGTTGCTGTGAGTTCAGAGGTGCTCGCCAGGATCTCCTTGCTCGTAATCCAGCTTGGTGTAAGCAATGGTGTAAGCAATTTCTAATCGTTTGGATGCTAACTTCGCGGCCGGTGGCAGCTCGCAGCTCTGCTTTCATTTTAGTAGCGTTCATTGTTGGGTCACGGGCAGCCAGTAATCTGATATATCGCTTCTGAATTGCAGTAAGAACAGTTGGGCGACCACTGCGAGGTCGATCAGCTAAATCTTCCATGCCCTGATACCTCTCCAACGTGCTCACCACGCAGGATTGGGATACATGAACTCTGCGTGATATTTCCCTCGTGGAATAGCCTTCTCCACTTAAAGTTAGAATTCTGGCTCGTAAAACTGCAGTTAATCCTCTCGGCATCGTTACCAACTTAATTTTTTTTGAATAAATTGAAAATATTGATAAGTTGCGACTATGTCAGATTTCTGAATGAAAGCAAGCAAGGGTTGATTGTCTTTTTAAATGAAAAAACATTTGAATTACGAAATTATTTTATATTTAAATTTCATATTTTTAAATAAGGAATCAAAAGATAAAAAGTGATTAAGTTTTATTCTTCTACAATAAAAAATATTAGCACTTTTCCAAGTGATCGCAAACTTTTTTTGATGTGTGTATATACGAACGTAGTGGCATTCCGATCTTCATTTATTTTTTCGAGTTGTAGAGTTTTGTGACTTTCGCATAGCAGCAGGCCGAGTACGATAGTGACAGCACCGCGACAACACCGCGGTCCTATGTCAAAATGTCAACATTGACAACGCCATAGGGCGAGCAAGCCTTTGCGCGGGACCCTCGCGCAATCAAAGAGAAGTTTCAGCGTGAGCCGAGCGCGAGTTTGTCGTTATCGTGCTAGAGCTGCTGCAATGAGTTCAGCTTATTCATGTTTTTATTTTTACTTTCTTTCTACCTATTCGTAATAAAAAGCACTGTGTTTACCTCGGGTGAAAGATTTATTTAGTCCCTCGAACTATTAGCTCTCTCGCTACGCTCGGTCGCCAAACCCCGATTTTACCCCTAAAGTAACAATGTACTGTTTAATTCAGTTTTAATTTATGTTATTTTGAAAACCAGCTGATCTACCTGATGATGCTTGTTCAGAATCCAAACTGCCGACTTTAATAGTTACACATTCAGTCGCCTGATTTTTCCCGTCAAAATTTATCGCATCGTCGAGACCCAACTTATGTCAACTTAATATTTTAAATTAATAAGTAAATCACCAAAATCAACCACATTCGGTCTGTTGGTGACGTAATCGTAGAACCTTTAAGTATACATATTACATAATTCTCTGAAGAAAGGAACCGCTTTCTGTTCTCGACATAAGGGCGAAGCATGAATTAATCGACTCCCACTTCAATTACATAACATAAACCTTTTTATAGTTGTATTTCTTTAACTGTCGATTAATTAATTGCACTGGCAATCAGACCCGCTCATTTTTTTGATTACCGCTAAAGATAGAAAAACCTTTTTAATGGCGGCCGCCGGCCGGCGCGAAGTTTTTTGTCACGAGATGATTATTCCCTTGATCAATGGCGTCTCAGTGACTATTTTATCCGTTGAGGTGGCTAAATAAATAATATTTGATGACGACTGTCTTGAATGTAGTTGGCATATTCGATTGGCAGTGGCGCTGGGCATCAGGTGTCGGTAGTTCTAAATTTCACCACTTGATCGGATAAAACGGTCACCATTGTCATTTCATGGCCATTGAGACACCTCTGATTAGTGGAATAGCCGCCCAGCATGGTGTAATGAATGAATCAATTACTTTTATTTTTCTCTTGATTAAATAACCAATCGCAGGAGAACACTTTATAACAGTACAATTCAGAAAGCAACTGCTTGTTAATTGGTACTTAAATTATTATTAAATTATTATGAAAAAGATACGACAATTTAATTTTTGAAATTAAATGAAGGATTATTGATTTTGCCTCGTTTAGAGATGCTGATCAAGGCTTCTTGGGCCCATTCCCGACCGAGGTAAACCAGATGTAGGATGTTACTTTTGCATTACGACTGTAAGAGAGTAGAAATCCAATATTAATACAGCTTATAAAATTCAAATAGATTGAGCAACGGTGGTATCGCTATTTCTTCCTAGTATACAGGGCTTTAGGTAAATCTCTTTCAACCTCTCAGGTGGTTGATCAGTCCATGAAACTGAACAACTTTCCCCCAATAATAGGTAAAAATACGAAAAAAAAATTTGAGTTCCCATACAAACTTCATCAGCCTATAGCGCATTTTGTATGGGAGATGAATTTTTTTTTTTCGTATTTTGACCTATGTTCCTTGGGGAAAGTTGTTCAGTTTCATGGACTGATTTAGCACCGCAGAAGTTGAAAGAGATTTACCTTAAGCCCTGTATAAGTGCAAGCCTAGCACAAAGCTTTCCTTATAGAATCGAATTTTCATTTGTGATCTGACTTTCTCTTCTACTAGCTATTGGTTTGACAAGACACAATGCATTCCCCAGTATCGTGAAATAAAACTACCTCCATTGATGTATACAGCTGGATTGAGTTACATTGGTACTTGTTCTTGTGCTTTCACACGGCATTAGGTGACAGTCCAGTCAGAGGTTCTGGAAATTTGCCAAACCGAACTCAAACTATTTGTTTTTAATCATAGAAAGTAGATTGTTAAACAGAAGTTCCTTTTCCAGGATGTCATGTATCTTTATCTCTACTAATATGTTTTATTATAGCTACAGTGAAAGTGTATTTGCTTGTTCATTTTAATCCCCAGACAAAAATGAAAATACTACATTTTTCATAAACAAAAATTGAGTTCTGGATACTTTCAACGACGATTTTCTTTCATGAGACTTTGTAAAAAAACGTATTTGCTCCAAGCGCGGCATGCCCACAACCCTAGTAGACATGTGACGTCACACTTTCGGGGTTCATTGAAGTTGATAGGCTTCTTCTTATAAAGTATATAGATGACGAGTGAGTTCATACTCCGACTCGCACATGATTTCGCGGTGGTAGCCCAGTTGGTAATAATAAGCCAGACTTAGACTTGTAACCGGATGGCTGCGAGTTCAAATCATTTGCAGGACTGTCCCACTAAATTCATGGATTGTTCATTAATTTTCACTTGTTAATTCCTTTTCGAAAGGCGCGGGCGGTCCACCAGCCCGCATTGGGCCATCGTTGTGGACTAAATCCCCTTCGTGTTTTAGAAGAGAGGCTCGTGCACCTCGGTGGGGACGTATATGGGCTGATAAAAATAAATAAAAGCATGTCTGTTTTAGTGTTTTTTGAAGGTGAAGTGATTAATTCAGTAAGATCTAGTGAAAATCTTGTAGGATGTGACAAAGTCACATACCTATTGTGCTAGTTGTAACAATATGCCACCTCTATTTTACTATTTGTTTGTTTACGCGTGTGGTTGTATTACTCTCATCTATAATGTGAATATCTACAACGACTTCTGTTTATGACGCCAAAAGTAATCAGTATAAAATGCACGTTACTGGATTGACCGTGAAAATTCGTGTTTCCACCGTTAAAAAATGCTTAATTTATGGCTATGGAACCAGTGCTGGAAAGACTATTCTTGATGTTATAAAACGCCCATTTGAAAAACCTTCATTTTTTTTCTAAAAATATTCAATTTATATTTTTACATCTTACTGCTGCTGGCAAAGCTGGACAAAAGTTTTAAAGCAAGTATCCTGGAAGAAACTGCCATTAAGAACTTTATCACATCACATTTATTAGACATTACTCCAACCTTGACGCGGATATGGTGATCACGGATAGTGCTTCGTGATGAAAGGCCACAGAAAATTTAAATAATCTATCTCTGTATCTCTATACATATTATAAAGAGGAAAGATTTGATTGTTTGTTTGTATTGAATAGGCTCCGAAACTACTGGACCGATTTGAAAAATTCTTTCACCATTAGAATCCTATATTATCCGGTATGGACATAGGGTACATTATTTTCCCGAATTCCTACGGGAACGAAGTCCCGAGCGGAATGCTAGTCTTAGAAAAACGTTAAGCTTAGGCTGCCTAAACTATTACCCGTATGTGACGGAAGACGTCACGGTAACCTTTAAACATATGGAAAGTTCAAGATCCAAGAACTCTTCTCAATTAGGTTTTATATGGCAGACACATGAAGTTTAGCCAAATCGCTTTTGCCAAACTTTATTATACCTGTTAACTTGTATTGGTGTGATCTGGCATCCGTTCGAGATTCGCTTTGGCAATGAATAATTTTAAAGTTTGTTGCCTCGTATTATTTGGATAAATTCGGATAACAATTTTCGAACTGCAATAACTAGCTCGAAACTATAATAATATTTTCATATTTATTATTCACAATATGCAATGTTATAATAAATTACAGGAAGACATGCGACTATGTGAATAAAGTTTCATTAATTCATTTATTCAATGGGAAGTGTGCCTAGGTGCTTGTGTTCTTTGACTGACTGAAATACTTTTCTAAGCTTTCACAGATAGACATAAACTGAATGGTCCGCGTTTGCCTCTGAACACTCTACAGTGAGCAAAGGAAACGCCAAACCAACGCAAGCAATGTTTACAGACAAAACTCAGCTAACCACCACACAGTTGAAGAGCAATTTGCCATCTAATGCCTCCTTATCCTTACTCCTAACTAATATTATAAACGCGAAAGTTTATATCTATGGATGTTTGTTACTCTTTCACGCTCAAACGGCTTGACCAATTTTGATAAAGGTACGGGAGTAGCTGACACCCTGGATTAATACATAGCCTACATAATTCTCCCGAATTCCCACGGGAACGAAGGCCCGGATGGAAAGCTAGTAAAGAAATAGTTCGCGTCAAAGTCCAAAGTGTCTAGATGTATTTGCTCTTAAGTGTACAAGTAGTACAAACAATAAGTCAAATCGGTGCGTTATTTATTGGTTTTCTCCGAGTGCACGACCAAAGTCGTGACGAGATGTGATTCACGACCGCCGTACTTAGTACCTGTGAATCATTCATTTTGCCACTTCCATCGTTACTGCCTTTCTAAATGGGTCAGTTTGAATATTAAAAGCTTTGGTTACCAACCTTGAGATTGCTCACAGCAAAAAATAATTTTCATGAGCGAGATATCCCCCTAGTGGTCTATATTAATATGGTCAGTGTTATCAGGGCCACGAATTTGAGATGGTAATTGGTTTATAGAACTGCTAAATCCTGAATCATCAACGGACCTTTCATCCTTTTTTAGATCAAGCCAGCAAAATATATCAGTCCAGTCCAGCTATGCTAGCATTACGCGTGTGACATAATTTTGTCATATGCCATCTAACAGATAGCGAGCGGTACGGAATAGTTAGAATGAGCGCGCGACAATGTAAATCTTACGAGTGTATGCTAGCCCCGCTTGGGAGGCAGTCCTGCCTGCGGAGGTCTGGTAAATGTATTGCTAAATGTTTTATTGGTAAGTTTGCATTCATATTTATACGATAGATTGGGACCAATATTAAAATTTTACAAAACTGACAATATTTTTCAACTCTTAATATTAGAAAACTCTCACTGAATTGCAGTTATGCAATTTCATGTTGAATTTCTAGTTGTTTAAGTTCCCTAAACGTTCCTTTCACCAATATACCCAATTAACAAAACTATTATGACAAACAACTAGCCAACGAATATATCCATGACTTCTACGAGAGAAAATAACAAAATTCCGACTTCCAAATTCTTACTTTCTTAGCATAAAGCTATATTCTGGCGCGGAATCTCTTTCTAAATTTTGTTAGCCATCCGTGATAAACACAACGCATTTTATTACCCAAGTATAGATGTATCATACAAATTGCTATATAAACCGGAAAACTCGAGAATTCATCTTACTTTCACTTTAATCAGACAGTTACAATGTTTCATTGTTCTCACGTAAATCACATTGTTGAGGAGCAGGACAAAAAGTCGGATCGGCAATCTTCCAACATCGGATCGACAATCTTCCGACTTCCCGACAATTTGTAGCCATTGTGCGTCTCGGTAATGGTAGGAACCCCATTGCTGTGTTTTGCCCTTTTGGTATTTAGCTATGCACCGTTGCAGCGTCGTTGAGGTGAATGTAGCATTGTTGCTGTTCAATGCCTTCATCTACTTCAGTGATTTCAACATTCTTTGGTGCCTATGGTATCTTACTTTTTGTGTTTCTATCGTGCAGAGGGATATTAGGATCTGGGCGACTGTTCTTCTAATCAATTAAGTATGTATAAATGGCATTGGAATGACGATGGAACCGTTCTATCAGGTCAGGTAGTAAGATCTATCTGTACTTGTACATTAATTTTTCAGTGAACTAAAGTGGAAAACTTAATACTGTAATACCTAAAATACACCAGCGAATCAAAGTCTATAACCACAGAACTCATAGCGCTTTAGACGCAAGTCACGTAAAAGTAAATTAAGATAATCCCAGATAACCTGAGGGCTTATGGGCATAAAGAAAATTCCTTATAATCGTGTACGTTGAGGCTTCTTAACCATTAATGATGTATCCAAACATATGGTTAAGGAAGATTGCAAGCCAGTGTTATCAAGATCATCTGATGATATGGAGAAAGTAGTGAAATTAGTTGCGGAGGACGCTAAAACGTGGGATTACGGTGCTACAAGATATTTATGAAACGTAAATGGTTTAGTTTAGTTTATTTTTCGGAATTTGTATTGAATTAAACTACATGGGTTTCGAAAATAGTAAAACGCTTCTAGTATACATCAGGGCTTTAGGTAACTCTCTTTCAACCTCTCGGGTGGTTAATCAGTCCATGAAACTGAACAACTTTCCCAAGGAACATAGGTCAAAATACGAAAAAAATATTTTGATCACCCATACAAAATGCGCTATATGCTGATGAAGTTTCTATGGAAACTCAAAATGTTTTTTTCGTATTTTGACCTATGTTCCTTGGGAAAGTTATTCAGTTTCATGGACTGATTAACCACACGAGAGGTTGAAAGAGATTTACCTAAAGCCCTTTATAAACAGAATGAGACTGTCTGGGATTGGCGACCTGTGAGAGTTAAGCATTATTTATGTTTGTGTTGCACTGTTTAATGAATAAAGTGTTTATCTATCTATCTATTTATCTTTAGAACCTGCAGATTAACTATATTGCACCTGTTTTATTTTCTGTATTAACATTTCGTTAGGTCGTTAGAAAACACTCACTACTTTACTGGCTCCGACACACCACAGACTACCTTTGTAGACCCACGAACTACAACATATCTTAGAAAGCGATTGACTTACGGCGCTCACAATTTGTAAGAAGGGCAGGAGCCTTAGCCCCGATTCTGTAACTTAAGTTGTATGTCGATGGAATGGAGGCCGTTTTATCTGTTCAGGTGGCGAAAATGAGAACTATTTAATTTTCATACACTTGCTGACAGCCACTGCAAACTACCTACCAACTGAAAATTTAGTTGGCGGTGGCGCCACCAGTCAAAGCAGCCGTCATTAGATGCATGAAACTTTGATAGTTCTCAATTTCGCCACCTGAACGGATAAAATGACGACCATTCCATCGACACAGAACTTAAGTTACAGAATCGGGGCCCTTATGGTGTGATATGCAATTGAAGGCGTCCTCACGACTGTAAAGTTGCAGCTTTCGATTCCCTTTCACCGGTCTATCCTATGCATATTGAAGCACTATTTAGTCCACATGTTTGGTAATTTATCTATAGTAGGTAAGTGTGTTTAGGTAAGTGCAGATAATAACAGATCTGATGAGATTTTTCATAGAAAAGAGAAAAAAAATATTACTGAAAAGTCGCCAACTAGACGAAACGTACAGGGTAACTTGGTGTGTTGTTAGCTGTACTGTGTTGCCGTATTTTCTGGGGTGAAAGGCCAAGAAAACATGAGATGGGTTGGGTAGGATATTTTCAATTTATTTATTTAATTACAATTTGTTTGGAAATAGCAATATTATTGTCCAATAACAAGAAACGGGGACAGCCGTATATGTTAATAGTCTAAAATGTAGTGTCATAGACCTGAACTGTAGGTCGCGTATGTGACTTAGCACAATAACTCGTAGTATGTAGTTATAATTGAAAACGTCGTGTTGTCCATGCGAATGACTGTAAACGGTAAAGCTGGCAATTTTACGGGCCTTACCGGGTGTAAGTCGACAGAAAAAAACCCGTTTCATGTATGAGGTTCTGCTACTATTATCAACTCTTTTATTGTTTACTAGCTTTGGAAAAGTAACCCATATCACTTTCCAGTCTTCCAATTATCCCTAGGTACAAAAAAACATGTTGGTCCAGAAACATAATTTTAGGATGTAAAAGAAGGACAAACAAACATAGAAACATACTACTTATCACATTTATAATAAGAGTAAAGAAAAAGATTGTTTCATGCCTGTATACAAAAAAAAAACAGGAAACGAGTGCTGCTACATAGTTATCAAATTATGACCAAACTTACAAATATTAAATTTTCTCAACATCATAATATAGCAAGAAGGCAATCTTAATAAAAGAATGTTGTAATCCTCGATGGAACATCTTGATGCGCAGGCGCAACGCAGAACGCGTCGTAATTAATTAATTATAATTATACAATCACCGAGCACGCGTAGGTATGTGCTATGTTCCGTAAGGCAACTAACATTTTACGTAACTGGTGTTGTCGTCTGAAGCCTTTTTTAACCCTCGACAAAATAGAGGGGTATTATAAGTTTGTCGTGTGTATCTGTGTGTCTGTCTGCGGCATTGTAGCTCTTAAACAAATGAACCGATTTCGATGCGGTTAATGTTAGAGTTTATGCGGTGTTATCCACACGAAAATTTAAATTTGTTGAAGGTACGGTCTGTAATTTATCCAACTCAATAAATAAAAAGATTAGAAATCGAAGATTTTTTTCTTTTAATTTGAAAAAAATTCTACCTTAAATTTTAGGAACTACTTAAGTATGTGATAATTGATAAAACATTTGGAAAAATTACCAAATAAAAAAATATTTATTTTACTAATTTACTTTTTGTGTTTTTTTTGTAAATAGTGCTAATAAAGATGATAACAGAAAATAGTTATTGTTATTAAAGATACGTGTGTGGTAAGGAATGAATAGCGATAACACGTGTAAAGTTCGAAGCTTACAAAATATGAATCCGACTCGCCAACTTTACCTACCTTTTTTGTTTAGTATTTGCTTAAAGTGTAAACGTAGATAAATAGGGTTGGGATATAAACATCAACACTAAATAACCTGCTATAAAAGCAAGTGCACTCGATAGAGACAATACATACCAATCGGTTACAAGGAAATCAGATCAGACAATAGCAGGTACGCATTGTGCGGATTGTCCCAGATTTATCTAGCACAGAACCAATCTCATCACCCTGTATCACTAACCTATATTGCGATGTCTTAGAAATATCTTCTCTGAAACCAGATCTGTGCGAATTTCTCATAGTGGTAAACAAACTACTGCTATCCATTTAGCATTACTTTCGTAGTAAGAATCTTATCAGTATCGCTGATATTATAACTGTGAAAGTATGTTTGTTTGTCCTCCTTTTTTTACACAGGGAAAGTCAGAGGGCTATCCCTGGTCCACACAAACGAAGTTATAAAAAAGCCGAACTAAAATCCCAACTACGTTAAGGGAAAATGGACAGACGAAAAGAGGCGTAGAATAGAATAGAAAAATCTTTAATTTATAGGACATTCAGGATGTCACTTAAAACAAGTCAAGATTACAATGAAATACATAAAAACATACATTAAATTATTTAAATACATACATACGCATTCGTTCTTTTGATCCTACTGACTCTACGCCTATTCGCAAAGGTGCAATCTTCCTCAGAGATGCTTGTCGGTAAAGTACATCTAGATTCTAGAAATTAAAAAACGAAATCATAATGTAGTATTTTTAAAACGCTTACCCGCGTGAGGGATAATCACAAATAATTTTAGGGAAAGGAAAATGTTCGGAGCGAATGGGACTTGAACTCACGACCCCAGGGTTAGATCTCCTGGTGCTCTGACATGCCTTCAAGTCAAGCGTCGAAATTCATAATAGTAAATCATAATAGTAAATCATAATAGTTTTAAACTCAACAACAAGTGAATAATAAAATGGATTAGGTAACAATGTAAGTTACTCAAATCGTTTCAAAGAGCATCTAGTTTTTCTAAGAAAAAATTGCATTTAATTAAGGGATGCAATGTGCAATTAAGGTTTTTAAGAGCGTCTGTGTAACCACAGAGGCGCATCAACTTGTTATAACCTTGAAAATTTCGAAATTTCGCCACGCACACGTAAAAGATTGAATTACGATAAGATGTTGGCAAATATTGGATTATTAAATTGTATAGTGACCGCGTGTCGGTTAGCTAACCACTACTAACATACCTAGTAGCGGTATTAACGCTGTTTAAGCAGTAATGCACTACACATCAATTAATCTTTACGAAGCTGCTGTAAGAGATTGGTTTTTGTGTTGTCTGTCATCTAGAAAATGTATTTCTTTATTGTGTGCAATAAACTCTATAATCAGAAACTGGTAAACTTATTCAACTATACTATTGTGTCTCTTCGGAAACATAAATAAAGATTTATTTTAGTACTAATAAAAAAGTAGTGCATAAATGTTATAATAACACTTAACACAATCACTTTAAATAATGTTTAATATTTAAATAATGACATTAAAAATTGTCTAACAGGTTTAATTTTTACAAAAATAATTGCACAAAATAACATAAACATAAAAAAACTTAATATTGTAAAAGAAGTCTTAAAAGCTTTGTTTTGTAAATAGTACTTGTAAAAGCTTAATTTTTCCACAAATAAAATAAATACCACTGTAGTAGGTTCCGTGGACTTCGAAGTAATTGATAACCTCTACAGTTACGTTTTAGTGAAAATACAAGTTTTACTATCAGTTGTCAGTGACTCCATACTGCAAGTAGAATCGTGTTATTTCTTAAATCATGACGACGTGCTTTCGTTACGGTTTGACGGCATTTCGATAAAGCAGACGATTTCATCTGACGCCTGACGCTCTTCGTGATCGGTTATTTATAAAATGAATCATTGATGAAATCATCGATAACGTGAGATACCTACATGATTTTAAAAGGCTAATATTTTCGTACTAATTCGATGAGTACGAGCAACGTAAATTTTTCTTACTTTTGTATTTATTTAAACTGTACATTTTCCACTGACATATAAAAATATACTAGTAGATTTCACATCAGGTTACCCCACTTTGACTTTGGGCTCGCCCTTACTGCGCTGGTAATAGTGACTATTTTCGTAGTGCAACTGTTTAACCTGCTGTTGTGTGTACATTGGCACGATGAAAATTTATCAGTAGCCCATGCCTTATTTATTATTCCATGAGGAATTTTCCCAAAGTACCTAACTCTAAAAACTTCGCATAAATCACTGTTCGTTGTATTCAAAACGGGGACAGATAGAAAATACCCCAGAAATCCTGGAAATATATTTCATATCATTAAATAATATCTTCTCGTGGATGTTACCCCAGCAAAATTTAATAAGAAATAAATGTTATTTGTCAATTCACACAGCGCTATTTTGACATACACTAAGCAAGGCTTGTAGTATGGGGGCTAAATAATTGATATTCTAATAAACTTATGAACACTTTTCGTGTAAATCTGAGAAAATAGAAAATACACGAGGGTGAGATCAGTTTACAAAAACAAAATAACACCACAATCAAGCAATCAGAATCCAATCCGTATCAGTGACAATCACAAAAAGTGCTCCCTCTCACGCAATCATCATTCCTGTCAGAGATTAACTGGGGGACTTGCGCTTGCGCACTGCGGCGCAGGTTCAATCCCCGAGAGAGTATTGAGTGAGACTCGGAATGTGGTCGTACGGGAATGGAATCACATTATACGCAGTTCAAAGCCTTACCTTTATAAGAACGTAGTAAGGTATTACAGGATACTCAAATATTGCGTGTGAGTGTGAAGTTAATGCCACTGTTAGGTGTTTCTTAATGGATTATTTTACTAGTAGACTAAGATAGTAGATGCAGTGAATAACAAAAGAGTCAAAATTAACAAAATTTGCTATACAACATTTTAAATGTATTCTATGCAAAATTATTTTTAACACGCTTTTATTAATTAACACGCTTTTATTAGCTCGGGTTGTATGTATGTATGTATGTATGTATGTATGTAACGGCATCTTTGAGCCTAATTTTCACTGGTTTCTAGACGTCTGATCAACTTGAAACTTTGCACACGTGTTAAGGGCCGATGACAATGCAATAACCCGATAAAAATTTTCCATTATCCTGATTAGGATCGTCAGGATTAATAAATCTCTTCGCGGATCCTTTGCATGAGAGTAACAAAGACAGAGCGTGTGAACTGCGTAGTTTTGGAAAAACTAAAAAAACACGCTTTTATTGCTAACCGAACTAAAAAATGGAAAATAAATAATAGTTAAAAAAAACTAAAAAAACACGCTTTTATTGCTAACCGAACTAAAAAGTAGAAAATAATTTTAATTACAACCAGGATAATTCAATTCAGAGTAAAAAATAAAAAAAAGAAAGCGATTGACTTACGGCGCTCACAATTTGTAAGCAGGAGCCAGGGCCCCGATTCTGTAACTTAAGTTGTGTGTCAATGGAATGGAGGCCGTTTTATCTGTTCAAGTGGCGAAATTGAGAACTATTTAATTTTCATATACTTGCTGACAGCCACTGCAAACTACCTAGCAACTGAAAATTCAGTTGGCGATGGCACCACCAGTCACTCGTAGCAGATGACTATGACTGGTGGATTTATTAGATGCATGAAACTTGGATAGTTCTCAATTTCGCCACCTGAACAGATAAAATGCCGACCATCCCATCGACACAGCACTTAAGTTACAGAATTGGGGCCCTGATGGTGTGATATGCAATTGAAGGCGTCCTCACGACTGTAAAGTTGCAGCTTTCGATTCCCTTTCACCGGTCTATCCTATGCATATTGAAGCACTATTTAGTCCACATGTTTGGTAATTTATCTATAGTAGGTAAGTGTGTTTAGGTAAGTGCAGATAGCAACAGATCTGATGAGATTTTTCATAGAAAAGAGAAAAATTTTATTACTGAAAAGTCGCCAACTGGACGAAGCATACAGGGTAACTTGGTGTGTTGTTAGCTGTACTGTGTAGCCGTTCTGGGGTGAAAGGTCATGAAAACATGAGATGGGTTGGGTAGGATATTTTCAATTTATTTATTTAGTTACAATTCCATATTTCTTTATGCTTTTGTTGTTTGGAAATAGCAATATTATTGTCCAATAACAAGAAACGGGACAGTCGTATATGTTAATAGTCTAAAATGTAGTGTCATGGACCTGGGTCTAGTGTATAACTATTGTTGTCTTAACACAATAACTCATAGTATGTAATTACAATTGAAAACGTCGTGTTGTGCATGCGAATGGCTGTAAACGGTAAAGCTGGCAATTTTACGGGCCTTACCGTGTCTAAGTCGACAGAAAAAAAAATCGTTTCATGTATGAGGTTCTGCTAATATTATCCACTCTTTTATTGTTTACTAGCTTTGGAAAAGTAACCCATGTCACTTTCCAGTCTTCCAATTATCCCTAGGTACAAAAAAACATGTTGGTCCAGTAACATAAGTTTAGGATGTAAAAGAAGGACAAACAAACATAGAAACATACTACTTATCACATTTATAATAAGAGTAGATTGTTTCATGCCCGTATACAAAAAAAACAGGAAACGAGTGCTGCTGGGTATAATTTTACATAGTTATCAAATTATGACCAAACTTACAAATATTAAATTTTCTCAACATAATATAGCAAGAAGGCAATCTTAATAAAATAATGTTGTAATCTTCGATGGAACATCTTGATGCGCAGGCGCAACGCAGAACGCGTCGTAATTAATTAATTATAATTTTACAATCACCGAGCACGCGTATGTGCTACGAGTATGTTCCGTAAGGCAAATAACATTTTACGTAACTGGTGTTGTCGTCTGAAGCCTATTTTAATCCTCGACAAAATAGAGGGGTATTATAAGTTTGTCGTGTGTATCTGTGTGTCTGTCTGTGGCATTGTAGCTCCTAAACAAATGAACCGATTTCGATGCGGTTAATGTTAGAGTTTGCGGTGTTATCCACATGAAAATTTAAATTTGTTGAAGGTACGGTCTGTAATTTATCCAACTCAATGAATTAAAGAGATTAGAAATCGAAGATGTTTCTTTTAATTTGAAATAAATTCTACTTAAAATTTTAAGAAAACTACTTATGTGATAATTGATAAAACATTTGGAAAAATTACCAAATAAAAAATTTCTTTATTTTACTAATTTACTTTTTGTGTTTTTTTTTTGTAAATGGTGCTAATAGAGATGATAACAGAAAATAGTTTATTATTATTAAAGATACCTACATGTGTGGTAAGGAATGGATAGCGATAACACGTGTAAAGTTCGAAGCTTACAAAATATGAATCCGACTTGCCAACTTTACCTACCTTTTTTATTTAGTATTTGCTTAAAGTGTAAACGTAGATAAATAGGGTTGGGATATAAACATCAACACTAAATAACCTGCTATAAAAGCAAGTGCACTCGATAGAGACAATACATACCAATCGGTTACAAGGAAATCAGATCAGACAATAGCAGGTACGCATTGTGCGGATTGTCCCAGATTTATCTAGCACAGAACCAATCTCATCACCCTGTATCACTAACCTATATTGCGATGTCTTAGAAATATCTTCTCTGAAACCAGACCTGTGCGAATTTCTCTTAGTGGTAAACAAACTACTGCTATCCATTTAGCATTACTTTCGTAGTAAGAATCTTATCAGTATCGCTGATATTATAACTATGAAAGTATGTTTGTTTGTCCTCCTTTTTTACACAGGGATAGTCAGAGGGCTATTCCTGGTCCACACAAACGAAGTTATAAAAAAGCCGAACTAAAATCCCAACTACGTTAAGGAAAAATGGACAGACGAAAAGAGGCGTAAAATAGAGAGATGCTTGTCGGTAAAGTACATCTAGATTCTAGAAATTAAAAAACGAAATCATAATGTAGTATTTTTAAAACGCTTACCCGCGTGAGGGAATCACAAATAATTTTAGGGAAAGGAAAATGTTCGGAGCGAATGGGACTTGAACTCACGACCCCAGGCTTAGATCTCCTGGTGCTCTGACATGCCTTCAAGTCAAGCGTCGAAATTCATAATAGTAAATCATAATAGTTTTAAACTCAACAACAAGTGAATAAAATGGAGTAGGTAACAATAAAAATGTAAGTTACTCAAATCGTTTCAAAGAGCATCTAGTTTTTCTAAGAAAAAATTGCATTTAATTTAGGGATGCAATGTGCAATTAAGGTTTTTGAGAGCGTCTGTGTAACCACAGAGGCGCATCAACTTGTTATAACCTTGAAAATTTCGAAATTTCGCCACGCACACGTAAAAGATTGAATTACGATAAGATGTTGGCAAATATTGGATTATTAAATTGTATAGTGACCGCGTGTCGGTTAGCTAACCACTACTAACATACCTAGAAGCGGTATTAACGCTGTTTAAGCAGTAATGCACTACACATCAATTAATCTTTACGAAGCTGCTGTAAGAGATTGGTTTTTGTGTTGTCTATCATCTAGAAAATGTATTTTTTATTGTGTGCAATAAACTCTATAATCAGAAACTGGTAAACTTATTCAACTATACTATTGTGTCTCTTTGCGGAAACATAAATAAAGATTTATTTACTAACAAAAAAGTAGTGCATACATTTTATAATAACACTTATCACAATCACTTTAAATAATGTTTAATGTTTAATATTTAAATAATGATATTAAAATGTGTCTAACAGGTTAATTTTTACAAAAATAATTGCACAAAATAACATAAACATAAAAAAATTTAATGTTGTAAAAGAAGTCTTACAAGCTTTGTTTTGTAAATAGTACTTGTAAAAGCTTAATTTTTCCACAAATAAAATAAATACCACTGTAGTAGGTTCCGTGGACTTCGAAGTAATTGATAACCTCTACAGTTACGTTTTAGTGAAAATACAAGTTTTACTATCAGTTGTCAGTGACTCCATACTGCAAGTAGAATCGTGTTATTTCTTAAATCATGACGACGACGTGCTTTCGTTACGGTTTGACGGCATTTCGATAAAGCAGACGATTTCATCTGACGCCTGACGCTCTTCGTGATCGGTTATAAAATGAATCATTGATGAAATCATCGATAACGCGAGATACATGATTTTAAAAGGCTAATATTTTCGTACTAATTCGATGAGTACGAGCAACGTAAATTTTTCTTACTTTTGTATTTATTTTAACTTAATGTAAATTTTCCACTGACATATAAAAATATAGTAGTAGACACAAAAGCACATCAGGTTACCCCACTTTGACTTTGAGCTCGCCCTTACTGCGCTCGTAATAGTGACCATTTTCGTAGTGCAACTATTTAACCTGCTGTTGTGTGTACATTGGCGCGATGAAAATTTATCAGTAGCCCATGCCTTATTTATTATTCCATGAGGAATTTTCCCAAAGTACCTAACTCTAAAAACTTCGCATAAATCACTGTTCGTTGTATTCAAAACGGGGACAGATAGAAAATACCCCAGAAATCCTGGAAATATATTTCATATCATTAAATAATATCTTCTCGTGGATGTTACCCCAGCAAAATTTAATAAGAAATAAATGTTATTTGTCAATTCACACAGCTCTATTTTGACATACACTAAGCAAGGCTTGTAGTATGGGGGCTAAATAATTGATATTCTAATAAACTTATGAACACTTTTCGTGTAAATCTGAGAAAATAGAAAATACACGAGGGTGAGATCAGTTTACAAAAACAAAATAACACCACAATCAAGCAATCAGAATCCAATCCGTATCAGTGACAATCACAAAAAGTGCTCCCTCTCACGCAATCATCATTCCTGTCAGAGATTAACTGGGGGACTTGCGCTTGCGCACTGCGGCGCAGGTTCAATCCCCGAGAGAGTATTGAGTGAGACTCGGAATGTGGTCGTACGGGAATGGAATCACATTATACGCAGTTCAAAGCCTTACCTTTATAAGAACGTAGTAAGGTATTACAGGATACTCAAATATTGCGTGTGAGTGTGAAGTTAATGCCACTGTTAGGTGTTTCTTAATGGATTATTTTACTAGTAGACTAAGATAGTAGATGCAGTGAATAACAAAAGAGTCAAAATTAACAAAATTTGCTATGCAACATTTTAAATGTATTCTATGCAAAATTATTTTTTAACACGCTTTTATTAATTAACACGCTTTTATTAGCTCGGGTTGTATGTATGTATGTATGTATGTAACGGCATCTTTGAGCCTAATTTTCACTGGTTTTTAGACGTCTGATCAACTTGAAACTTTGCACACGTGTTAAGGGCCGATGACAATACAATAACCCGATAAAAATTTTCCATTATCCTGATTAGGATCGTCAGGATTAATAAATCTCTTCGCGGATCCTTTGCATGAGAGTAACAAAGACAGAGCGTGTGAACTGCGTAGTTTTGGAAAAACTAAAAAAACACGCTTTTATTGCTAACCGAACTAAAAAATGGAAAATAAATAATAGTTAAAAAAAACTAAAAAAACACGCTTTTATTGCTAACCGAACTAAAAAGTAGAAAATAATTTTAATTACATCCAGGATAATTCAATTCAGAGTAAAAAGCGTGAGGTGCTTGATGTATTGAATGTTAAAATTATTCTATTGACAACAATCTATGATGAGAGAGTTATGAAAATATTGTAAAATGCACCCCACGCTTTTAACTCTGAATTGAATCCTGATTGATTATCCTGATTGTAATAAAAAATTATTTTCTACTTTTTAGTTCGGTTAGCAATAAAAGCGTGTTTTTTTAGTTTTTCCAAAACTACGCAGTTCACACGCTCTGTCTTTGTTACTCTCATGCAAAGGATCCGCGAAGAGATTTATTAATCCTGACGATCCTAATCAGGATAATGGAAAATTTTTATCGGGTTATTGCATTGTCATCGGCCCTTAACACGTGTGCAAAGTTTCAAGTTAATCAGACGTCTAGAAACCAGTGAAAATTAGGCTCAAAGATGCCGTTACATACATACATACATACATACATACAACCCGAGCTAATAAAAGCGTGTTAATTAATAAAAGCGTGTTAAAAATAATTTTGCATATAATACATTTAAAATGTTGCATAGCAAATTTTGTTAATTTTGACTTTAAACTATTATTTATTATTGGGTCTGTTTGAATACAAATCAAACCTATAGCCGTAATGCTAGCATACGCACGTAGTATATTTTTGTTATATCACTCCAATATCTCATTCTATCGTAAAGCGTTAGTACGGAATAGTAACAATTACCTCGAAATGTCAAAATTATCTCACACTTGTATGATATAGCCATGGGACTATTAGTTTAAAATGTAATAGAGATATTTATGTATTCTATACCATCATAATATTTTCACATACTTACATATCTAAAGCATACCCAATACCCAAGAATGCAGTCTCACAGGAAATGGGAATGACCGCAAAGTCGACTCGACGTGCGACTTAGTACTCGTACAAAGAAACTCGTACGCAGATTGCTAAAGTCATTAACGCAATGCGAAAACCATTCCAATATCCACTCTCGATTGAAATATCTAGTATGAAAGTCAAGTTTATGGAGTTATAGACCATTGGTAATGAGTGGTGTTGGTCGTTTTATATGGCATGGAGAAGAAAACTGTTTTAGTAGTAAAAAAGTAAAGAAAAAAAGGTGATCTGAAAGAATGTAGGAAAGGTGACCGCAAGTCTTACTTCTTACTCCTTAGCCATCACTGTCATAAAGAACATGCTGTCGAAAATAGGGGCTCTACTCTTTACTACCTACCTGACGGCCGATAAAATTGTCACTACATATGTCATACACGGCAGAGATATACTGGGGGTGTACGCCGGTCATAACATCTTAGTGCGCCAAAATCGTCATCATCCTCGCCTGCTAGCGGTGCATCCTGCTGATCAACGGACAAGGCTCTATACAAGGGCGGATCCAGCTTTGGCGCCAGGGGGAGGTCACATATACGTGGTCAAGTCACAAGAAATTATAATTTAATTTTGATGACATAATAATATTAATAATAGATACAAGTATCGTGGTCTGGATCATTATTGAAATCGCCGCATAGAACGATTGGAGTCTCCAAATCTGTGTGAGAGCTCGGTATTAATTTGTGATGTCCGCTGAATATGGCAGAAGTGATTGATAAAATCGAGGAAGTGTTCGCGGAATCGGCGTTGTTTACTGAACGTTTGAAACGAAGGCGTTTTACGTCAAAATATATAAAAACCTTTTTTTTAAATAATTTTTATTAGTGGTTCGCCTAGGTCCTGGACCCAGCCCACGGGGGGTCATGACCCCCGTGACCCTCCCCCCCCCTGGATCCGCCCTTGGCTCTATATAGCGTACTACAACCCGTAAAGGTTTTCTCTACTTAACATCGGTGACTTTAACTTTCAATATTTTTATAGGTACTGATTTTGGCAAAATTACGACATTGTAGACTGAATTCAAAGATGTACTGACATTCGACGCTTCGAAATTTCGGTCGTAGTACAGCGAGTATTACCTAGAGCCCCAGACAGGAAACTTCACACGCCTTTCTATTCGTATAACCAGCTGTTTCTTTGCATTTCATGCAGATTTCTAGATAAGACCAAAAACCCTTGTGTCGATCAAACAATAGGATGGCAGGGTATTGTGATGTGTCACGCACCCAGCACGCACAGTTTTAACGTTTACACGCTCCAGGTAATCTAGGTCCCAAGTTACATAATACTAGAAGACACTCAGGCCCGAAAACAGGTAGACTAAACTTTAAAATAGATCTGCGATTATTATACGTTCCAATCGACGCGTTTATCCTATTGTCAATATTTAAGTTATCCATTTTCTTAATCGATAATATAACCACAAAATAAATGATTAATTAAAACATAAGTCCTTTCCTCGCTCACTCAATGACTCACACTAAGCCCGATCTTGGTTAGATAAGCAAAAAATTAATAAAGAATTTTCTCTACAACACGAAAGACGGAGTAAGCTGGGTGCACCAAATTCTTACGGCAATATGAAGTCCCGGGTGTCCTCTAATATATTATAAAAATGATTTGTGTTTTTACGAATGGAAGTCCAGACCAGACTGCCTAAGCTAAACCCATTGTCCGTGTCAATAACTCTAAATTCAGATTTAAGGTTTCATAATTTCTACTAGATTGGATTCTAGTTTGTAAACTTTTGGTTTTGTAATTTAATTTACCTTAGTTTGTAAACTTCGACGCCGAGTGTACCGACCACAAAAACAATAGTTCGGCGACAAAGTGACAGGATGCGACGCTATTGCACTCAGGAAAGCTGCATAATGATTACTGCATTGCATCGTTCGTCGTTTTGCAAACAACGTAACATGCAATCATGGTATGTTCCACGAAAACATGTCAAACTCTGTACCATAACCCCAGAAGCCTTATCACGGAATTGAATGTTTTTACATAAGTATGCCAATAAATAGTTCCGGAAATTGTGATAAATAGTGCTACAATAAAATAATTAGTTCCTCAATTCTTTTCCAGTTATAGAAAGGTGACGGTGATGAGGCTGCTGGAATGACGTCAGTCCAGAATCCTCACCTCCGTACGCGAGAACGGCTTAAGCTAGCGACATGCTGTTGATCTCAAAAAATAGTTCTGAAATAGTTCTCCCCCTGTGCCAAATCTCAAAAATAATGCTTCAGGTAAACCAGAGAAATGAGGTTTTCACAAAATCTCGATATCCGCTAACTTTTTCTTGTCGGAATTATTCTCATCAAAAAATAGTTCTGAAATAGTGCTCCAGTTTGCATATGGTTTTTTTGTCATATAATACATAAAATGTATCAAAAAATGACAGTCAAAGTTCTACATAAATTTTTGTTGTGGTACAGTCGTGAGGATTCTGGACTGACGCCATCCCACCTCATCGACAACTGTCTATAACTGGAAAAGTATTGAGGAACTTATTTATTTATTTATTAAGACGTTCACAACAGTACACAATTATATAAACAAATAAAACATACATATGTCTGTCATAGTTCTAAATTGTGAACCTTGGGCGTGGACGTACAGCTTGATTAATCAAATAGGCTTTTAAGTAAGAGATACTAAATTTAAACAACATGAAATGTGACTTAACGTACTAAAGCAAGAAGATACTATTCTATGTGAGGTTGAGGATCTTTGAAACAGATTTTTATTCATTGTAGCACTATTTGTCACTATTTCCGGAACTATTTATTGGTATATATAAAAACGTTCAATTCCGTGATGAGGCTTCTTGGTTTATGGTCACCAAATTCTATTCCTATAAGAATTTACTTTTCGAAAATCTAAACCTTTACAAAACTTGTTTTGCAAAACTAATAACTTGTTTTGCACAAGTTACTTTTTATTATGTTTAATAATACTTTAATAAAAAATTATTACCAAAATCCCTGCTTTCGTAACTATCAAATACTGGCTGTCCCGGCCAACTTCGTAACGCGTTTTTTCCATATTTTCTCACCTTTTAAACCTTCCCTGGACTTCCACGAATATTTCAAAACTAAAATTAGCCAAATCGGTTCAGCCGTTCTCGAGTTTTAGCGAGACTAACGAACAGCAATTCATTTTTATATATAAGAAGATATAGGGATCGTATAGGCTCCTATAAGGTTAGAACGATGACATTATGCATACATTAATGTTTTCTAAAACCTAATTTACAACAAAATAATCATAATATTTTAAGGTCGATTCAATCTAACGTCTGAACTTTACCCTTAACCTTTCTTCTAGCCCTAGTGACCCTTACCAGCTTATTACGTAAACTATAATCAATAAGCCAACAATTTTCGAGCACGCTACACTATGACGAAAGCACTTATCTATAGCTACCAACTCCTTTATATTATACACATTTGCCGGTTGAGTAAGTTTGCTTTTGGAAAAGAGAAGTCTATACTTTTACTTTTAAATTGAGTTGTTTCATTGTTTGCCAGCACCATCACGCACAAAATAAAAGTACGCTAAGTTACCTACGAGAACATGGTTTTGCTACAGATAAAATCTTTGATTCTATATGTACTAGACTAGTGGTTCGGTATTGGCTTTTGCAGAACCGGAGATCACGGGTTTGTATACAATACAACTTGAAATTTTAAGGCGACTACAGCACCTAAATTACGATTTTATGATGCGTAGATAAGCATGACGCACTGCATTAAATCGAAGAAAAAAAATACTACGGTAATATTCAGGACATAAACTAGATAAGTAGTTTGCTGAAAACATGATTCAGCGCTTTTGGTTCGATAGAAAAAGCTCACAAAGTCACCTCTAAATACCAATATTGTGTATCTTTTAACCTGTAAAAACGATAGTAAAATGCACACAGGAACTTGAATTTGCTATCAAAATGTTCGTGATTGAACACTCTCGATAAGTAGTTAACGCATTTTTCGATTTAAGCTGTTACCTTTCCATAAATCTCATTTTTCTAACTTTCGAACATGTTTTTACGCACGCACGCTTTCATAGTCCGTAAACTTCGTGTATCGACACTGTTCGCACTGCCGGCCCAGGCCTGTTGAGAGACGGAGATGGCACTATTCCTATGTGTGCTGCCTTTATCGGGTGTTGTAGTCGCCTTAATGGTTGTTCTCCCGTCGCGAGGGGGCTCAGTAGCGTTATTCGAGCAAGTTTTACTATGGGAACACTAGTGAAATTTCGAAAAAAAGAATTCAACTTTCCATAAAAGTTCACTAGCTGGGCCGGACAATTTGTATGGAGAGTCGAATTTTTTTTCAAATAGTGTTCCCATAGTAAAGGTTGCTTCAATAACGCTACTGAACCCCCTCGCGACGGGAGAACAACCATTAAAATTTCAAGTTGTATATAAGTGAGGGTTAAATATAAGTATGTGAGGTGAAAGACCCAGTCACGGGTTTGTACACAACCTACAAGTGAGGGTTATTAAATACGTGAGGTGATAGACTCAGATGGATGAGTGACCTTAGTGATTCAGAACCATACAGTATCATCTCAGAGACCTTACCAACGGTTTATAATACACCGTCTTCGTTGGCAACAGAAAGGTTGAGCTTATTTTTCTCGAAGCTCTACTATTTACTATCTACGACAGAAATTTCGAAGCGTATATATCTGTCTTGCGCTGTACAGATATAACGGTGACAGATAGTGATAATTATCAGCCGTCCGTCGATCGTAGATAATATAAAGTAAGCCCTCTGAATCTACTAACCTAGCATTTAAATACCTATTCTATAAAATTACTTGGTTACATACTGGCTCAACTATAGAGAAACCATTGTCAGAATATGAATGTATACCTTGAATGTATACCTTTGTTTACCTAACGTACGTGACTCAATTAGAATGTTCGAAACATTAACACGTCATAACTTCCAAACTTATGCATTTATTATATTTTAAAATATCAGCAGTATTTGATGTTTTCGATACAAAATGTGCAGCTGGTTAAAACAATATGTTGAAACTTATTATGAAAGTGGTTCTCAAGTCTTTTTGTATTTTGAGTGTTAGCAGATAAAGTTAGTTTAGAAATACTGAAATCAATTAACATATAAATTCGCCTCTGTATTTTTTTTTAGTTTTTCTTTGTTTTCATTTCATTCTATTTCTATGTGAACCATGGAAATGATGTCTTTCATTGGTTTACTACAATTGGTTTACACTGTGGATTACTACAAATTATTTTTTATTCTAACATAATGGCTAAGTCGATCACTACACAATAGAGTTCTATGAAGAAGCGATAGCACAAAGTATCACTTTAAAACTAGGTAAGTTAAGTATTTTTATACGTTAACGTACACGTATTAATTTACAGGCAAACCTAATTCTTGATCATTTCAGAGATCTTTTAAATACATAGTAGTCTTAGACAAAGTTATTGCACATTGCACATCTTGTTACAAAAAGTTTAAAAGCCTCTGCGTTGGTATGGTACGACATAACAAAACCCGGTTTTCCTTGACATTTCGGCAAATCGTATATCGATGCACGACTGGCAGTGAGATACTTGCCTTGTACAATCATCATTTGTTACATTTAATTGTATTGGCTAGTACAGATAGTTTAAAGCGATAGTCCGACGAGCGTGTATGAAGCGAATTATGAATGTAGTTGTAGGTGCGTCTGGATCGTAGCAGGTAGCAATCTGTGGTCTCTGTCTACCCCAATTGTACAAAGGCGTGTGCTTGTGTGTGTGTGTGTAAAGCATACTACTATGCTCACGTGTTTTTAAAAGTGATTTTGGATATGAATGAAATATACCAAAACTAACTGTCCTCGTATAAAGTGAGAAATGAAGAAAGAAAGCAATCACTTCAGATTTACTTACTTAAATTAAAAAGTTTTACAATTATATTACTTTGATTTCTGTTAATTGTGAAATTAAATTAAACTTAAATTACGTGTAATGTTTGTGTAATGTTTATAACTACTTCTGCAGGAATTTATACGTATGGGACTTTAAATTAGTTAGAAAAAACCAAGGATGTGAATCGGCCCACGAAACTGAACCACTTTCCCCCAGGAACCTATAAGAAATTCTTTAAAAAAAATCCGACTTCTCACTTCCCTAAACGCAAATCAGCTGATTGCACAAGTTATATGGAGAGGCAATTTTTTTCTTCATATTTCGACCTATGATTCTTAGGGAAAGTTGTTCACATCCTTGATTTTCGTCAACTAATTTAAAGGCTTCCCATATTCATAAAACAATCTAGGAATTTAGACCGAGCATCCTATCATACTATTTTTACCAATAACAAACGTGAAAGTTTGTAAAAAAAATAGCAAAACCTACTTAATATATTATGATGACATTTTTTATATATACTAAAAGGCTCCGAAACTACTGGACCGATTTGAAAAATTCTTTCACCATAAGAATGCTACATTATCCCTGATGAACATAAGCTACATACCTTTCCCGAATTTCCACGTTAACGAAGTAATATATTAGACTATATATTAAGAGACATTTATTTCAAACTACATTATTAACAGGACTGTCCTGTTTATCTAGGTAGCTTTTTCTTACAACATACCTTCCCTTCTCGATTCCGTTTCCACGCGACCTCGACTACTTAACTTTTGCCTGCAACTTTTAAAATATGGAAACTCACACAAGAAGAGCGATTTTACTTCTCGAGTATACGAAATAAGAACTAGCGTTAGAAAATCCAGTGTCAAGAAGTCTTGAATGTCAGCAGCACGTCAGGTTACACTTAGCACTGCAAAAGCCGGCGCTATTACGAGCGACCAATGTGTATAGCCTGATGTTTTTCCGTGTGTCTATAGGAATACCTTAACGTTAATTTTTTGCAGACAAGATAAGAAAATGACCTAATACATCTTTTTTGTTGTCTTACATTTAAACTGCACCAAAATGATATAAAGTGCGGTTCGAATAAATGAGAAAAGCATAATCGTGACGTGACCTCTGTCGTGATTACGTCAACAAAAGATGAACAACACCGATACTTTAAAACAGCAAACCAAAAGTTGTTGCAAATAACATTCACAGCGGAATATAGAGAACGTGACTGCAATAAGTATTAGTCGTTATTGAGGCTTTAGTTCTCAAGAACCGCTATAGGCGTGGATTGGCTGAATGCCAAGAGCTATAGCTCTATAGGGCCAGAAAAACTAGATGAAAAAATACAAAATGTAGAGTTGCATCATTCTTTACGTCTTCGGATGAAACAACAGAAAAAACTATTCGTCAAAACAGTTGTAAGATACGAAACTATTTTCCCATCATACAGCGTAATAGAGCCGCTTTCTACCTTATAAAGGGAACGATATTCACATACTTTTTACTTCATGTGCTCGACCGTTTGAGATAATCATAATAATGAATCCACACAGTAAAACAAGAAAAAGTGTGAGAACGCCTTTTGCTTTGGTTGATGCTTCTGTTCTTCTAAAACATTAATGCAATTGGACAAAATGAAAGCTGCTTTATTAAAATTTTTAAAAATGTACATTTGTAATCACGTGGAAAATGGTCTAGACTCTGTCAGGTTAAAGTACGGATTATTAGTTCTTTATCTACCAAAAAAACTCTCGCCTTTTCTAAAGAATCACCAGCATGGAACATGAAGGCAGAAATAACCTACAAAACGCAAAAAAAATATGCAAAAAGTAATTATTATACAAGTGTGCACGAAGTCGAGTTAAGCACTCAATTACTTTACGTAATTATGTTGCGATTGTTGAATACACAAGTGAAAAAGCCGCTGGAAAAAATAAAACAAAAAAGAAAGGATTCAATTTTCTTGTCTTGCAAGCGCATTTGTGTCAAGTGCCCTTCGAGCACCCTCTACAAACACAGACATTTTATATGGGAATATCTGAGACGGAGTAAATGTCAAAACAGTGGTTTTGGAGACACATGCGCAGTGGAGGCTCGATCAATGCACCCGGGGATGCGCGCGCCACCTTTCACCCCTCGCCGCGGTATTACGCAGTTCACAAAAACATCGCTGAAAAAGCAAGTTCGCTCGTCGTGGCGCCCTTGAGTGATAAAACAGCTATTATTCGTCAGTTAGTGTGCAATATTAAAGCGCGAGTGATAGACCTTACCGATCTTGATTGAGCTGGTTAGCCACCTACGCGCCTGTGAGCGGCAGTCTAGCGTGCTCGGTACAACGTGACTCATCGGATTATCCTGAAGATTTCGATCGTGTTTGGTTGTGTTGTGACTGTTCGGTTGTGTCTGAATGCCGGGACTCCGGCTGCGAGTGGAATGAGGCTTGCCCCGGGCTGGGAGTGAGCCAGTAACTGCAGTGATGGACGAAGCAGCAGGCATCTTCTATGACGACGACGCTGAAGCTCAGTGCGATATGGTACGTCAAGCAACGCTTCCATCTTGTGAAGTTTCTTGTCTTCTTTTTAACCTCTCTGTATTTTTCGATGGTATGGAAACCTACAGGGTTATTTCGAAGGTTGAAATTTTTTCCTTCATCCATGTTTCGAAAACAACTGTCTTTATAGAATATACCGAAGATTGCTTAATTAAAATTTAATAATCGTACCTATCTCATTTCTGAAACAGTAAGATTAAAAAACTGTAAAATATGGTCGTGGTATTCTAGACCACGACCTCATGTTACAGTCTTCACGCAACGTAACAAATTCTTTGGTTCTTTAGCTATTCATTGGTATAATTAAATTAATTTTGGATTTTGATAGTAGATATGTAGCTGCAATACAAGACTGTATCCCCCGATTTGTTATCTTATCATCAATTTTTCAAATTAAGTCCCACTATGGATATGGAAGCACAACAGACGTATTCGCGTTAAAATACCTTTTTCAGAACCGGAAGGTATGTAAATTAAGAACAAAGCCAAGATCCTTTGTAAAATGCCCAACTTCACCTTGACAAAAAAACCTTCACTGTATACTTTACTGTTGCAATTTTTTTTCAGAACAACTTGCAGTTATTGTTTAGAAATTAATCAATAATGTCTACACTGTTACCAAAATTTTCTCACTGTTTCTATTAAGTGTTACTAAAATTTCTTAGTTGTATTGCCTTTCAAAGTGTCATAATTCCATGAGTGTTCGTATTTGTCTTTATGTGAAAATGTGGGCCTTTGGGTGTGTGTAGCGTTTATAAAAATTAATACATGGACAAAACCTAAGATTAGTGGATTTATTTTTTTACTCGTAGACTACAATGCCTAAACATAGACATAGACATTAGACAAATTGCCTTAACGTTAAAAAAATACCTATATCTAGGCTCAACTCTACAGTCATAATCATAAGCATTGTTTATGTTCAGCCTAATAGCTTAGAGAAAAACTTATGCTTACTTCATAAAGAGAAAGCCGACAATAGTAAGCGTGAGGTGGAAAATTAATCTTCATTACGTCGTACTGTGCTGTACTATTGCACCCATTCTCGACATCACGGTCTTATTGATGATAGCAAATGGACTTAGGTTGATGGTGATGGCAAACGAAATAGAAGACCGTAGAAAAAAATCGGTTTACAAGTTATATCAATTAAGCTTTTTTCAATTAACTTAGCGTTGTTATAGAACCGTATCGAGTTCGAATTGCAAACGAAAATTCATAGTAACAAATGAAAACAAACTTAAACAAATGTTTTTCAGCTGTTAGGATAGTGTATATGTATTTAAACTCTTACAGACTAAAAGAAAAAACACATAGCTATTTGCAAAGACGGACTAATCCCTGAAGGGATCTCTCCCAGTCTACCTTATTAGAAATGGTAGGAGAGAAACCAGAAGTGGGCGAAATATAACGCAAGTCTATTTATTGTCCCTGTGATTTTTTGTTTCGGAAGCACATAAACCGTCATTCTATCATCAATAAATAAATAAATAAACGCTACACACTCAAAGGCCCACACTAAGGTTTTCCCTTGTGTAGTGGGTCCCTTGGAAGTCTTGGAACACACATAAAGACAAACACAAATCAATACTGTTGTCTTTCTTGTCTATGGTCAGTCAGACCAAAGCCAGTCTGATCTCTGAGTCTGATCTCCAGGGTTAAGTTTTGTGTTAAATAATGACAATGCAAAAACCTTCATAGAGACAAAGCAAGACTGAGCCTTTACGAAATTGGTACTTGCCATTGACTGTCAATAACAATAATGACATAGGGTTTTTTATTCTTAACAATATCCAACTCAAAGCCTCCAATGATCGTTCTTTTAAAGATCGATGAATAAGAGGGCAATTAGTTACTTATTGTCTGAATAATTACTTGATCTTGATTACTGTTCTGAGAGTTATTTATCTACGATTAGCAGTCCGCTCGAGACTTCGTTCCCGTAGGAATTCGGGAAAATTATGTAGCCTATGTTACTCAAGGATAATGTAGCATTCTATTGGTGAAAGAATTTTTGAAATCGGTCCAGTAGTTTTAAGTTTATTTGTTACATACAAAAATACAAATATAGATATAGAGTAGATATAGCGTAATAATGGCTCTGGAATTGTGCTTTGTTTAGAAAACAAATCTGACGATTTGGTTGTCCAATTCTGCGGGAGATAGCCTTTTGCCCACAATATAGAAAATCCTCACATACTAACTCCTTATACCTATTAGCAGCTAGCACATTCAAAGTTTTTCATTAACGGGAGTCCAGCGTGGAAGTAAAAGATAGGTAACCAAAGCTATAGCTATGGTATACCATTAAAAAGTTTTCCATTCGTTTAGCATATTGCGTCAGTACCTAGTACCTATCACCACTCGCTTTGGTACTATATTGCACCATCACCACTCACCATAGAGACGCAAACAAGTACATTTTATTGGATCAGGCCACTGCATTCACTAACCACTGCAATGCCATGCCTTTCCCATAGCTTATCTTGGATTAATAATATTCCGCAAGAGAGATACAAACTTACAAGCTAAGAGAACAGTGATACAAAAAGATAACAAGCCATCATCAATTAAATAGTTGCAATGAAATGTGGTTTAATAAAATTTTTATGACCGCTCATAATAATATTAGTACAATTTGCTAGAAATCCTAACGGGCAAGCCCGAGATGAAAGTCACTAGTCAGAGTCACAGTTCATATATAAAATCCGGTAAAGAAACTCATTGAGTACTAGTCATACATATACGAGTAACATGAGAAAAACTAACACCATATTTTTGTTGAGTACTTACATTTTTGAAGTGAAAATTTCATTAGCGGCGTTGTGCACTTTTTGGATGGGCAAAAAATTTTAAACTCGCGTCAGGGTCACGTGACCCTGATCGAAAATTCGTAAGATGAAGTGAAAACTTCTTAGACCGCAAGGAAGTAAGTAATATATGTTGGTTCAAATTTTGTCTTCTGCCGGTACGCCCGGAGTGTGACCCGTTGTTTTTTTTTCAGTATGTAAGTCGTGTTTCGACTTTTTGAAGGTTCGTACCCCTCGGTGGGAACGTATATGGGCTAATAAAAATAATGTCATAAGTTTGTCCTAACTCCAAATAATTAATTATGTACAATTAAATGAGTCTTACCGTACACACTGAAAAGTCGAATAAACCTTGGATTTTGTATGAAGACTGCAATATGAATGGTTGATACTGAAAAAAATTGTGATGACGTCGGTTGCTTTGAAGAACAGTGTTTATTTTCTCTTTTACATTGATGTGTTTTGTACCAAACAATGTTGTTATTGTGTTTTAATTTTAATAAACCTAATTTTACCTTGATCTCTATTGTAGCTCTAATTGCTTGGAGTAGTATCGATTGTCGATACACCGACCGGCGACCGTAAACTGTGTTCTAGCTCGGTTCTATCGCAGTTACCCTTATTTTATCGACATCCACCGATGTTAGTACTGCCGTAATGAGAGTTAAAGGAGAAATTCCCAGTTAATTTGCTGCTACGCAAGTGCTTAAGCTATACTTGCAGCAAACTACTAGTAGTATCCATATATTGTATAGTCACTATAGAATACATTAAAATTTAGATAAAATTGATAGCGCGGAAAAAACTGATTAATTTACAAACCTTATCCCCAAATTAACAATCACAACCTAACCTACAGCATATTTTCTACAAGATAAAAGGAGCATCAAGAGTCGTAGAGCCGCAATAGTTGAAGTTTTTTAAAATGAATAGGGTATTTGCCAGCTTCAATTATATTTTTCTGTCACTTAGGTTAGCTAGAAGAGAACACACTCTGAGTTAACTCGCCATAGTGTATCACTTTTTCTGTAAAAATGTATAGTATTCTTGTGTACAAATAAATAATAACTATACAGTAATAAGTGGAATTGATAGGTTTTTAGCTTTTCGTCCATACCTATACAACTTACAATAGAGAAAAACCACTGTGTTTTTTGTTAATTAATAATGGATATCTCCTTAAACGTCGCGTCGCTCAATAGCATACAGGAAAATTAAAGTTGGATGATTAGGTAACCTCAACATTTTTTCTGTTATTGATTGAAGACTGAATCTGATGTTCTTATTCTAAAAACCTAGGTATATATTCTAAAACCTATCTCTAATACGTATTACAACAAAAACGGGTAGTGGTCTCTGCTGTTTTGTCGGAGGAATTACCGTTAAAGAGTGTGTTAAAGTGTAATAAAGATCTCAAAGGCCGATGTTAACCGCAGAACGACTATTATGGGAAACTACAAGTAAATGCCTACTTAAAGATACTTAGTGTGATTACTTACAAGTTTTATACCAACGTTTGTTACTATCCAATTCAGGCTGACGTTCTGATATCGAAGCCTGCTAGTGATTTTAAAGCCTCTAATCGGTATTCGGTAGATGTAGAGTCAAAGATCGTCGTCATCATCTTAAGCCCATTTAGAGCCAAAAGTACTTGGCATAATTAATTGCTAGTAGCTTTTGCTACCACCCAATCCGTTTACTCTGACTCTACTGTTTGCTTTAGTTTGGTGAATTGAATTGTAGAGTTATGATTTTATTGAAAGGAGGTTTTAGAATTATCGTTTGAATATTCTTGCGATTTAATTGAAAAGCAACTACATATTAGAATTCTGTAAAGTAAGTTAGTTTGTAGGTTTGTTGGTAAACTTTGCTCTCTGATGTTCAATGTTCAGTTCATGTTAACTATGGAATAAGTAATAGCACCCTAACGTGGAACAAATTCATCATGGGTTCAAATAAAGGCGCACCGTTAGAGCTTGTGAGACCGGTTGTGATGATGCATTTTGTAACAGCTAGCTATTTCACGGTATGTTTGCACTAGTATAAAAGGAATATTAGATCAAAACAAGCGTTTAATCGAACAAATTCTCTCAATCGTGCAGCGAGATTTAAGAAGTATGTGTTTCTATTTGAGAAGAATGTGTTAAATATCTATCAACAGTTTTTTTTATTTTTTTTTATTATGAGATCGGTTAATTCTTGACCTCAATCTTGACCAAGCTCATAGATGAGGTCGACGATGGAGCGAGTTAACCCAAAAATACCTATTCAGGCACTGGTACTCCTACGCATCGACGGAACACAGCAAGCTGTTTGGCATCGGACTTCGATAGGAGGGTGGTCGCGAACCAGACGGGTACCACACCACACCACATGAGACCATAGGACGCCAACTGGAATTCAGAACAAATTGAGGTGTCGTTGCCTGGGGTGGATTAATAAAGGCAGATCTCATTTGTGTTTCCTTAGTCGTCTCTTACGACACCCACGGAAAGAAATGGGGTGGTGTTATTCTCAACCGATCACCACACGGCACAAAAGTTGATCATGAACTGAGAAATTTTGTTTAAGAAAATTAATATTTTTATAAGACAAAATTTTTAATAAATTGTGCGGAGAAAGGATGAAATTGATTAAATAGTTTGCCCCTGAAGTAGCAGTTCGAAGGATTTTTGGGGTGGAAGAATGCTCGAGGGCGATCAAGTACATAGATAACTTTCATTGCAGTGTAAGAGAAGACGCAGTGTATAACGGTTATTGTAAGGTTTTATATCGACCAGAATATTTCAGTTAGTGATACCAGCACCAACTTTCAGGATGTTGTTAAACATGTTATTTTATGTAAAAAACCGTCGGGACCCCATCTGTAAAGTACTTACCTGGATCCGGAGATATGACGTCATCTTTTTTTTGTATGAAAAAAAAAAAAGTTCTGAAACCCATCGTGTGTGGTATCGAAATAAAGGGCGTTTTGAGCTGATTCTAAAAATATATCTCACATTCCTTGTTCCTCTTAGTGGCTCGAAAATAACTTATAATTTGTGATCGTTTTAGTACCTCACTTTGCAAAAAATGAAAAATTAAAAAAAATTACTAAATGTTAGTATTTTCCAAATCGGTTCCTTGGGGTTCTATATGAGGATGTTATGTATCATTTGAGGTATATATCACAAAAAAATATTGAACAGTGTCGCATCTGCAGTAGCCTAAACTTGGTATGTTTTAAAAATTATGTTTATTTTTATTTTAAATTTGTGACTATAAAGTGATGATGTGATATATTTTCAGAATCAGCTCAAAACGCCCTTTAACTTGATACCACACACGATGGGTTTCAGAACTTTTTTTTTTTTTTTTCATACAAAAAAAGATGACGTCATATCTCCGGATCCAGGTACTTTACAGATGGGGTCCCGACGGTTTTTTACATAAAATAACATGTTTAACAACATCCTGAAATTTGGTGCTGGTATCACTAACTGAAATAATTTCACCTAACAATATAGACTAGTATAGCCTCACACATTTAGATGGTCTAATAAAGGTCAACGGCGCGGCGCCTTCACTTTAAGAAGAAATACATCACTTTTATAGCGAATCAGTGATAGTAATATTTATTTCTAATTCCTTGCACCTATATTACAATCTATAAGAATAAATTATGGAAGTTATAGTATATAAATTATCTACATACCAAGATATTCTGTTATTTATGGTTGAGAAGGGCCGATACGCGTTCCGCGTTGCAGTTCAAGTCAACAACCGTTTATCTGGGTTCATTTCAAAGGGCTGATAAAAAGACATAACAATAAAACAACCGCTCCCAACCCGTGGTCCACCTCACTAGTTCACCTAGGTGGATCATTAGCAATGTTTTTTTTTCCATTGGTTCACCTCAATATAACAACATCAAATACAATACAACCTTGGTAATTTTTGTAACTCTGTGAGCTAGCTTTTATTTTCACTTTAAATGTATCGAAGTTTTTAATCCAGTCTCTGTTTTTAATCCAACGAAGTTTTGATATTAATAATTTAATATTTTTGTGTATTTAAACATAGAGCTGAAGACCTATGGGTGAATACTGATTTAAGAACTCGTTGATCTTTACTTAAACTCGTTTCTTCTGAGTCACTGTTTTCACGGTTACTTACGAGGCCGAGTGATCACAAAAGATTGGAGACATACTTACATATTCAATGGTTGGGTAAAATTCTCTATTTCCTGCTTCAATATTTGCAACATTCCATGCAGGAAAAGATTGATTTGATCACGTGCTATCATAAAACATAATACTGCAGCAAAAAGGCGCGCGCGCGAGGGTGATTCTGAGAAAAATTATTTTCTTGATAGTGGATACTTAAGGTGGTTAATACCTTAATGTGCTGTTATGAATATGTTCATACGATCATAGTTAACGGTCGCAAAATATCCTCAAATTTTTATCTATGGTTCTTCGTGATATGATTTCGTTAAATGATTTCGTTAAATCGTTCAATTCCGTTCCGTTCGAATTAGGTATAAAAAGGTACAAGGGTTTCCTAACTCAATCGGTAATAGTCGGGCCATGCAGACTAGCAGATTATATGATAAATTTCCCTTTAGGACTTTTTAGCTTAAATTGAGAATAACTCTTCAAACAGCATTTATTAGCCGGAGGCGGATGCGAGACGTGGCTTGCGGCTGATCTGTGGTCGCCATTTAATGCACACACTACAATTTGCACTGCACCCGATACTGTATAACTAGCAACTACCCCTGGTTGGATCCAACTTAAGTATTACCTGTGAGAGACGGCAATTCTTGGAGATTATACCCCTAGACTGAGGTAATGTCTCATTTTGTTATCGTTTGTCTATCGACGTTTGAGAGGCGACCTCCACTACTCCACTAATCAATGGTGGTGGAATAATAATGGTGACCATTTTATTAGTTCTGGTAGCGAAATCAAGACCTATCGAAACCATATACATTTGATGACAGTAACCATGACAGGCAGCGCCAATGCCAACTGAAAGTTAACTTGCTGAGTAGTTTGCAAGTTAACTTTCAGTTGGCGGCGGCGCTGCTGATCGGACGGTTGTCATCCAGTGTAAGAGATAGTTCTCAACCTCGCCCCTGGTGAACGGATAAAATGGTCACCTTTGTCATTTCACCGCCCTTGAGATGTTAATAATTAGTGGACTAGTCGCCCTGGATAGGTGGCTGTCTTATATGCAGATGTAGCAGCTGGATCAAGTGGGGCTGGTTACCGTGAAATAATAATTTTCAGCTTCCAACCCTTCTTAGCTTTTTAGTTTTCATTCATTTTTAGCTTCCAGTCTTACTTAGTTTCTTAGCTAGGTAGAGCTTAGTTTTTTAGTTTCCACACGGCTAGAACATTGGACGAGTGGCGTTTGTTATTTACTATTGTTGTTTACTATAATGTTCACTATTGTACCTACCCATAACCTGTTTTCAAAATCTCTTTGTAAGGTTAGAGAAGACGATCTAAAACCATCCAAACGAAAAATTTTGTAGGTACCTAACTTCACAATCAATTTGCGATCACAAAATGCCTATTACAGTTGTATGACTTGCATTGTCAAAATCTCGTTACTTTCTCCTCTACTTCCCTCGCCTTTTTTCTCTTGTCGGCCGCGAAAGGGCTGACACATTGAATGATCTATCGAGCACAAATCTAATTTTATTGTGGCGTCGTGAAAAAGCGATTGTGAGAGCTCTTTTACAATAGAGCCAATTTATCAGCACAAATTTGTTATACAGGTGGTTTGATTGGACCACCGTGAGATACTTCATATATTACGAGTATGATGTAGAAAGGTGTTACATTTTAATTATAGCTGGGAATTTCGGTGCCCTAGAAATAAACCATGCAAAAGGGAAAAAATAAGAACAAAACTGTATAAACTGATCTTAAATACTTATTGTAAGATTATCAGTTAAAAGTACACTAATTACATTTTAAGTTTTGCAACAAAGTAAGTACTTACCATGCGAGTATTATAAGATTTGTTTGATTTCTACATCGAAAAAAGCCAAACGGCAGATAAAACGTATTAAATCGCTAAACTCCTTGGGGTACAAAGGATTTATACTCGTATAGGATACCTGCAGGTCGAGTACGATAGTGACAAAGCCGCGGCAACACCGCGGTCCTATGTCAAAATGTCAATATTGATAACGCCAGAGGGCGAGCAAGCCTTTGCGCGGATACAAAAACTTTAATGTAAGGTTAATGCAAATATTAATGAATGAATTATTTAAGTTCTTACCTACTTAGTAATTGAATTAATTTGTTTAATTTAAAACTTATGTATTAAATTTGGTGACTTTAAATTAGCTAGCGAATCCTAAGGATGTGAACATAGGTCGAAATATGAAAAATAAGAAAAAGCCGCTTGATCTCTTCAATCGCACGGGGTTTCTTTTACTATATATTGTCTAACAGTAATAAAACCGCTACGTCATGAAAACAAAATAAATTAATTGGCACATAAACCCTCGTTAGCAATGTCATAAAAGTACCTTTTAATTAGCATTGGCAAGATAAGGGCTATTGAACTTTTGTATACGTCCGTGGGATTAAGTCTCATTAACATAGAACTATCGCAAGCTGATGCGAAATAATACCAAATAGTATGCCGTATGAATAAATGTATGAGCCACTGCGTAACTCCTGAGATTGGATCAAGTGTGGGACTGCGATACGTTGCAAACAAACAATGATATCTCGCGAATCACAATAGAAAATTATGCATTCCTTACTAATCTCGTATATTCAAACTGTTCTTCGCTTAGGATTCTTGATATGCTTTCACTGCCTTGCTTTGATTTTAGTTGTAGATTCGAGATTTTTAAAATACTTCCAGAGCGGGCGCGACGGCGAACGTGGCAGAGCTTTTCAAATCCTGAAAATCCAACTACCTACCTACATCTTCGTGCCATTCGCAGTAGAAACCTTAGACCTTTATGAAGAGCCTCTCTATGCGTCTCATTAAGGCAACGGGTGACTCTTGTCTCTTGAGCTGACATCAGTTATTTTGCAGAACGAATAGGTTTGGCCGGGTAACGCGGGAATGCTGCCAGTATCTTGGGCACGTTGCCTCGATGTGGCGTTATAGATTAAACAATTAAATTTTTTATATAAAAAATAACGCGACTTTGGTAAAAGCTCATTTGATTGCAAAACTAAAGAACGTCCAGCAAAATAATGCAATTCAATTCTTTAAAAATAGCGTTAACAATGTATTTTAATCAAAATTGAAATATATGATGGAGAAGTCGCCAAGTATCGAGTTAAAAAACTCTTTAAATCCTACGTCAGTGCCTCGTCTGTTGATGAGTGGCACCGCTGGTAGGTTAATATAATATAATATATGTAATATATAATATAAATGTTTATTTTCTCCAAAAAAGTTGTACATAAAAATTGAGCACATAGAGAAGTGGAGAGGAGTTAGGATGACGATGACATACATAAAGCTTTTATGAAAATATCGCCGCTTTTTTTGTTGAGGGTTACAAAAACCTAATTACTCCAACTCGGCGATGCATTGAGAGTCCCAAAATGAGACAACACGAACACTCTAGGAGCAATAATTATCATTTTAAAGTTGTTTCCTGATATTTTATTCATATAGTTACCTTACTCATTGTTTGCTGTATTTGTTTGGTCAAGGTTAATGGCAACAGAGACTATGTTTAACTATTCATATATACCTATCCAATCCTGTCTGTGTAATCTTGTGTTTTACATTATTTTTAACGGCATTTAGTAAACATTTTGATCTTTTGCCTTGTTCGAAATGTAATTACTTTATGTCGGTCATACAGAAATATCCCCTTCTCGTAACGTGCCGCTCTATTCACTGAGTAAAAGATCTTTTGCTTTCAAGATGGACTGGGAGTGAAAGAAAAACTTAAAATGTGCCATCTGCCAACTTTTTACAAGCATACTGTACCCTTCAGTAAGTGTGATGATAGTTTTTTGGTAAATTATCTATTTTAAAATTATGTTTCAAACAACGTTTTTTTTTATTTTTTTTATTAAGAATGGGTTCGCTCTTGACCACAATCTAGCTTAGGGCAAAGATGTGGTCGAGGATGTAGCGAGCTCACCCAGAAGAAGCCTATTCACTCGCACTGAACGTGACGTATTCTGCCTACCTCGATAGAGATGAGAGGCATAAGAGTATAGATGGATGGATGAAGATATTTTGCTTACTATAAGTAATTTAAATAACTTTTAAGTGTAGGTTTTTATTTACCGTATTAAAATTGATGTCGTAGACGTAAATTAGCCCTTTCTAAAATTAGAGAAACGTTAGTGTTTGCACTTTGTAAAATAAAAAATACTTAAGTTCACCTGTTGCATAATATTGGCAATCATTTCCAATCTTTTGTTCCCTCCCTCACTTACTATATTATAGAATCAAACAAAACATCGTTATTATGGATTAAAATTGTGAATTAAGGTGGCTTATCGTTGTAAGAAATTAGAGACTTCTACCTTTCAAAAATTTCTCTTTACTTTAGCTCACTTCGTATGGCACAGAATGGAATCACGTCAGTTGACAGTCACGCGATACCTTTATTATCCCACGGTTTTATCGTGCAAATCGTGGCTTTTCATTACCTTAGTAAAACCTGCATTAGGTAAATTAAATCTCGGCGAATATACTTTGTATTTCTATTTAAGACTATCTTCGACACAATGCTCATGTTAGTCTTTGATTGGTTAAAATCCGGAATTACCGGTTAAAACAAAACTCGTATAGGAAAATAATTTCTAAAATGCCCAATCAATCCTTAAGCACTTTTTTTTAATTTAACCACCTAACCTTTTTTTTATTTTTAATGAAAATAAACGCTATGAACTCAAAGGCTCACACTGATATTTTCCCTTGTATCGTGGGTCCCTCGGAACATACATAAAGACTGATACCAACACCCATGGCCCTAAAACAAACATCTGATTTTTTACACAAATATTTGTCCTGAATGGGAATCGAACCCAGGGCCCTATATGTACATGCCAAGGTGGACGGCCGGTTTGGTCGTGTTTGTGTCAGTCTTTATGCATGAACTGAGGGACTACCGAGGCATATAATCCAGTCTGTAATATTATATTCTAGTTTTCTTTGTCCACAGGGTCACTCTGAGTCGAAGGGTGCGAAGAAAAGGGACAAGAGCGTCGGGAACGGCAACAAGCCAAGCCGCGGGGTCGCCACTTCCTTCGGGTTCCGGCGAAGGCCCGCCAGCTCCTCACGAGCAGACGACAACGCGCGCCGGAACAAAAACGACAAGAACGGCAATGGAGGTATAATTTTGACTTAGTAAAGATCAAACAGCCACTCAATCAGGATAAGAAGTTAGTTTCTTTCACTAAGAGATCTGTCGCCGACTCACCTATAGCCCGCGCTTATCACCTAAACAAAAAATTCAACAACGGCAATGTAAATACAAATTGTCCTCAGAAACTCTATTGGCATAAAAAGCTCAGAATATGCTGATATTCATTTTCCATTTGTGTTCTAGCTTGATCCCTCCCTCGGAAAACAAATGACAATCGAGATAAACAGCTAAGATAAACAAACCATTAATTTGCCTAACCAGTTGAAATAAATGTCGTTAGTAAATAAAGGTTTAAAGAAGAAATCACCAATAAACAAGCCTTCCTACTTTCGATTATAGCTCAGAATAAGGAAAGAACTGGATCGTGTCTAGGCGGTCTCGACTCTATAGACTAGATGCTAAATCAATCTACCTCAGTAATTAAACAAGCTACCGTAAATGAGAACTAAGAACGAGACCAGAAATGATTGTCGCACACATTGATGTTTTTTTGAATGTATTTTTAATTTTTAGACTGGCCCTATACCCATTACAACGAAACGTTGCTTACAAATCTGAAGGTTGGGAATTCGATTCCCGACCAAAATATACAAAATATACTGACGTATGTAAACAAAAAGTATATAGTTATCTAGCACCCATACTTAGTATGGGGTTAAATGGCGCTGCATGCAAAAAACGTTATTTTTTTGCTCGTTTTTATAGATAATGGTCACCAGGCATAATGAACCGTGATAGTTAGATAGTCGTAATTTTCACAAATGATGTATTGCTGTTGCCGCTATAATGAAAATAATAAAAACAAGATTTAAGGGGGGGGGGGGGGGCTCCCATACAACAAACGTGATTGTTTTGCCGTTTTTATAAATAATAGTACGGAACCCTTCGATGCACGAGTCCGTCTCGGATTTGGCCAGTTTTTATTATTTAAATCTTACAGTAAGGGGACGAGGGTTTCGTTGTATTATGAGCGAAAGGTTGACAACCTCTCATTATTATACATCTTGTTTCATATAATAACCCTCAGAATTTATGACAAACGTGGTATCAAGTGATTCTAGACCCAATAATGCCCTGCCTACTCCAATAGGGATTATAGGCGGGAGCGTACGAATGTAAATCTTACGAGCATTTTGTTTGAGGATCAGATTGTTCATGGTTGTCTGCTCTGTTCGTGAATAAATTTCGATTAGAGTCAGTAGGACTACGAATTGAGTTAATTCAAATGTTTTTTTTGCTAGGTTCCACGGAGGACTTACGTCCAGAAGAAGTGCTGTCAGGGCGGTCGACGCCGCTCGCGCGTCCGCGCAAGGAGAATGCCTCTCAACCTTTACGAACCAACAGGTATTTTTTATTGTGCTCTTAGTTTTTATTTTATTTTATAGCGATATAAATAGGTACGTCCACAAAATTTTAGATTTATATCAGTACCATAAATGACTTTATTGAGTACATCTCTAGTAGTCTACTACAATATTATGTAAACTAATTTGTTTATCCATAGATATTTCCACCAACTTTGGCAACGACCGATTAATTATTTATGTTATTCTCAAACTCCTGATATTCAAAATTAACCCATTTATGTTTTTTCTGCCCGTATTAATTGCTCAAATAAAATCTAAAGGCGCATATCGAGACTGCGCTGTATCGTTACATGTTTAAATTTACACCTGGATTACTACCATGCACAACACTCACTTATAATAATAGCATATTCGTACATACAAGACATACTTACATGACATTTACATTTATCTGTGAACTTACAACCTTATTTTATTACTACCGTAAATCATTAAATATACAGTCTTAGTTTAAGGTTATGTAGAAGAAATATAATAAACTAGTTTTATATATATTTTCGTTATTTGATTATAGGTTCGGTTTCAGGCAACCGCACAGCAAGACTGCGAAGGTGGGGGACGTAGGCATCGCTGCTGAACACGCCTTCACCGCCACAGCCAAGGATAAGGAGACGCACATTAATAATAATGCTTTAGGTAAGTAATCATTATAAATGGCTAGGTAAACGTTGAATATGTCAAAGAGGCAAACAGTTTACGGCAACTCCAGTTAAAACTCCACAATAAACTATAATAACAATTTTGAAACAAAAAATGAGACAATCAGCAATCGCTATGCCCACAGTTCCACCTCAGCTCCTATAATTTTTAAATCGTTTTGAATTATTTTATTGGTGTGCGTGGAATAAAACTCTGTAACTAAACGTCGTTCATTTTTAACCCCCGACGCAAAAAGAGGGGTGTTATAAGTTTGACCGCTATGTGTGTGTGTCTGTGTGTCTGTGTGTCTGTCTGTGGCACCGTAGCTCTCAAACGGGTGAACCGATTTGGATGCGTTTTTTTTTATTTACAAGCAGGTTTTTTGGCGATGGTTCTTAGATACGTTTTATCAAAATCGGTTCAGCCGTTTCAAGGTCATCAGCTCTTTTGTTAGCTGCGGTAGGGTTCTTAGACTCTTAATGTGTATTTACTTTACTTTCAAACATACATGTGACCTAAAACTTGAAACACTCATGTATGCTTAATAACTATGCAGGATTATGGAACTCTTGGTCTGATGCTGCAGCCAGGATATCCAGAACACTAGCACACTCTTAAAAAAATAATAGCAGATATGTCGTGTTTGGACTCGTTTTGTTCAGTATTTGATTCTGCATACAATGCAATGGTGGCAACACGGTGAGCTGATGCTGCGGCCAGGATATCCAGAACACTAGCACATCCTTGAAATAAGTAAAAAATTTTGAAATAAAAATTAAATTAAAAATTTAAAAAACCCCCCCCGCAAAAAAAGTTGCTCATTAAAATGGCGCTATAATGTCGCGTCGTCGGGGTACCGCTTTAGTGAATCAGACCCAATCAAATGAAGGGTCAATCAAATGAAGGGTCTGATTCACTAAAGCGGTACCCCGACGCGACATTATAGCGCCATTTTAATGAGCAAACCCTATCGTGCCATCCATCGATTTCGATAATTAAAATATATATAGGTATTTCTGAAATGAATTTGATGGCCTTACGAAAGGTATTATTTTTTACTTTTTAAATGTCCGCTTTACTTTTTTTTAGTACTTACTTGAACGGTTGGCTTGAAAGGTTTCTAAATCATTAGATTCGATACCTAGAGCCTGAAAGGCGCAGTTTTCTTGCACTGTATACAAGGTATTTCAAAAAAAAAACAAAAAAAAAGAAATTCCTAAATTTAATTTTAAAAGTGAAATAGTCGCAACTCTAGTAATCAGTTGCACGGTTTGACATCTTTCAGAATGAAATTTTCATGTAATTAATATGACATACTTTTCATATTTGTAATAGAGCTGCGCAATAAGCTAAATTTTAATTAATGTTGAAATATCTTTTTTTTGGGTTTTTTGAAACACCTTGTATTCTATAAAGATGTCAGTGACAGGTAGTTTTGTCGAATATCCGAATCAAACTATCGAAGTATATAGATAACGAATGCCGTCAAATATTTTGGATACGGAGCCAGATGACAAAGTCGTCGTGTCAGGTAGTCTTGCTTTCCGGATCTAACGAAAAAGGGTCTTGTGAATATCGAAGAGGAATATATATTGTAGTAGGTACCTAAATAAGCACCTAAGTTTAGTACGTCTTATTCTGATCGCGATGTTAGATTCTATTTCGATGTCTAAACTTTAGAACGGTAAAATCAAGACTTTCCTAGTTCTAGTTTATTTATTATACAAATCGGTTTAATCTTTTTTAGGCCTGTGGGATAACATTAGCTTTATCCATAATTTAATTTATTTTGTTTATTTATTCTAGATAAAAAGAGTACAAATCCTCAGTACAACAAAAGCCTTGGGCTAGTGGCCACCCAGGTTACTTCAACGGGGGTAGCGACCGTCGTGGGCGCAGGGGGGGTGCCAAAGTCAGTCACCAAACAAACAGTCATCCTCACTTACCAGCCACAACAGTATTCCACGCAGGTGAGCATATAGAACCCTTGTCTAGCCTACGCTGTCTCAGTGCTGGACGAAGGCCTCCCCCTGTTTTCCCCTTTCGTCCCAGTTGCTGCAAACTCCCATCAGTTCCTCCGACATCCAGTGAGGTCATCCTGCCACCTCTTCTATACAGGACCCTTATGACTTTAGTATTAAGATGTTGCTTCCGTTTCAAACCTTCTAATCACGCATTTTTTTATTCGAAACACTACTGTTAGAAGCGTCTGCAAAAGACTTCGATGGTAAGATACTCTATGGTTCCCGCTCACAAAGAACAATATTTTAAAATCATCTCAAAAATGTCGTTTAAGGTGACTTATTCATCGGCCTACCTACCAAGCGTAACAATAAAGGTATATTTCTTCCAGTCATTTGGTAGTTAGAAGCGTCTCCAAGCTAAGAGGTTACAGGTGCTGATGAGGTCAGATTCCTGTTAGGAACCAATATTGCATGTGTGGTGTTCAATGTTTTGTCTTATACATTATAAGATGTAAGGGACAACTTAGCAAAAACTGAAACCCTGAATTCAGACTAACATTCTGATTGGTTTTCCAGTGGAACTTTCTTCAGGAAAGTTTTCATTTTATTTTCATGTTTTATTTAAATATTTTTTGGTTTGAAATATACTTGGTTTCGCGTTAAACTGATGCGTAACGCAAAAATAGGTAAATAACGAAATCTCTTTAACTTTTCAGGGTAAAAAAGTTACTTGCAGCCGATTGTAGTTATGGGTACATTTCACCATTTAAGTTAGTACATATATGCAAAGCTGTCCTTTACACCCAGTATTTCCTTTACATATCTCTATGGTACGGTAGAAAGAGATTTGAAGCCTCTTAGTGTATTACGTTGTTTTGTTAAATCATAACATTTGGTTAAATATATTGCTTTTTTTAGGATGGCAGACAAGTGCCAAAGACAGGTGCACAGGTCCGGGCCGCATCAGCATCAAGACTGGGAACCATTGACGGACAGAGACCACCCGGGAAATACACCTTCCAGACTAACCAGCTGCCCAAACCACAGTACCCCTCGGTCAAGAATATTGACCCTAAAGCCGCTAAACAGGTAAGTCTAATCTAAGTGATCAGCTATTCTATATCTCTTATGTGGATGAGTTGATTGTTCATGTTGTATTTATTGTTTGATGTCTCGAATGTTTATGACCTTTTAAGAGGTACACCTTCCGAACTTTCTCTCAAATGTCGCAAATCCGTTATACAAATCTCCTTCAAATTATCAGGATTTTTTTACCAGACTGCGCGACGCTAAGGAGGGTAATGTGTTTGTCAGCCTATGTATGTATGTATGTATGGTTTGTACCTTTGTGACACTATTTAGACCAAACGCGTGGGCCGATTTTGATAAATGATACGTCGTTGGATTTTTCATGACAGCGCAAATGTCATAAAAAGTATAAAAATTTGGAAAAATCAAAATGGCCGATTTTGAACGCCATAATGTGAAAAAGAAAAAATGGAAATCGACGAACTATGTCAAGTGGGGTATCGTTGAATAGGTATTTGAAAATTATTGTTAGGTTTCTCATATCGTTCTTTAATCAAAATAACCGTTTAGGATCTATAACGCTTTAAAGTTGGTTAGTAAATTCGGAAATTATTATATTTTTATGCCAGTGAGATAAGTATAGCTAATGAAAAAATCAATAAACAAATATAAATATCTGATCCTAACTAAAAAGGGTACAAAATAAAATAAATTAATTTAAAAAATAAAAAACCCGACTGCGTCATAAAAACTGAAAAGAAAAAAACAAGTAAGTCCAGTAGTCGAGACTTGTGTTATTGAATATTATTGAATATCCTAACGATTTTAACAGTGGGGACCCAGCAAAAATGCAGCTTCCTAATAATGAGACCCGATTGTTAATCGTTATCTATCTATACATATAATAAAACTGTAGAGGTCGAATTTCTGTACATAGAAAAAAAATGCTAAAAACCGAGTCAGGGGGATGTAAGAAGAGAAATAAAACAAATCCCGATTTTTTTTTAATTTTTTGTTTCTCTGTTTGTCTGTTTATCTGTTTGTCTGTTTGTCTGTTTGCACGGGCTAATCTCCGAAACTGTTGGACCGATTTAAATGAAATTTTGCATGGTGGTACCTTATATCCCCGGTCAACATTTAGGCTACATAAAATCTCGAAATTTAGCCAGTAAATATAAAATCAACAACAAAAACCCCTAAAAAAATTCAAAGCTAGGCGTTTTTCAGTACATTTTACTCATACCATAGAGATCAACGTATTTTTGACATACCTACATGGGCTAAAAGCATGGACTGTTTTTTAAATTTATCTCTTTCGAGCAAGGCAAAGGAATCTGTGTCCATACAGCCAGGTCTTCAATATTATGTATGTATAATTGTATGTCTTCAACTTATTTCTTCACTCCTCTCATTCTCCGTAAGCCAATAGTGTTTTGTTTACGAAGAACTATTGCGGCGAGAACACTGCCGCTGGATTTTTGTCGAAACCAAACGGAGCGGATACACTGTATCACTTGAATTACTTTTTAACCAACTTCCGAACAGAAGGAGGTATGTTCGACTATATACAGGGTAGAATTTTGTAATGCCACCTGAAGGGAAAGTATTCTTAATACTGTAGATAGAAAATTATACTCAAAGAAAACATTTCTTTATTTTTGAAAAGAGAGAAAACTGCATTCAAGGATTTTCGAAAATTCGCTTGCCACAACCGGGAATCGAACCGATTAAAATCTGTAAAAATACCCTGTACTTTTATTGCGTCGATCGTTAGGGTCAATTATAAGGATAAAATCTTTCTAACAAACTTGGTAAATTAAATGAAAGAAAAACCATTAAATCTGTGAAATCCAGACTTATAAATTCAATGAGCCAATACCAATATGCTAAATTCAATGGTTTAATTTAAGATTTCATAGTTTTCCTTTCGTTTAATTTACCAAGTTTGAGTCAGAGAAATTTCATTCTTATAATTGACCCTAACGATCGATGCATTAAAAGTACAGGGTGTAATTCTTACAGATTTTAGTCGGTTCGATTCCCAGGTGTGGTAAACGAATTTTCGAAAATCCTTGAATGCAGATTCCTTTCTTTTCAAAAATAAAATGTTTTCTTTGAGTAAAAGTTGAGTACAAAACAATTGAGTACTTTGATTTTCTATCTACAGTATAAAGAGTACTTTCCCTTTAGGTGGCATAACAATAAGTGAATCGAAAGAAATTAAAATTATAGTACCTAACTGACCCACAAATATTTAAAAAAAAACATTCTGTGCTGAACTGGCACTGAACAAAAAAATTGGGATGTGCCAGCTGCCAACCAAATACATTGTATTCTTGGTACAAAGGCCAGCGCATCAGATTACTCCATTTTTATTGTAAAACCGCTCTTATCACAACAGCACAGAGTGCACGCGTGTGGTAACCTGAGTTGGGGCCGTCCGTACATTGCAAAATTTAGACAACGTATCAAATACTCATATACAATAATTATGCCATTTTTGAAATTTTCATAAAATGTAAAGTTATGTGACTGTAGAAACATTTAATATCCTGTTTACCCCAACAAGGATTATAGGCGTATAATATCTAAAATATCGAGACTTTTTTCAGCTTCCCCATTAATAGTTCGGTCATTCTGCACTTTATGAACGAACCAAAACTAAATACTTAATACAGTGTTAATAAGAACGAAATTGATTAAGTATTTAGTCTTCAAATCTCAATTCGGCACTGTCGGAGAAACTAAGTAAATGACATTATTCTATCTTCAGGATGTCACTTTTTGAAAACAATAAAACGGCTTATTTTTATTTTTAAGCAAAGTAATCTATGGCCGTACAGCCGGTGTTTTCAATCCTTTTCTTATTTTTAAGGGCGGGAAACTCAATAGAAACTGGCAATTGACATTTGTTTTATTAAAACCACTATGAATATGGTCTATATAGGTTTGATCTATGGCTTTGATGTTCTGACATGAAATAAGAGCTATTTATTGATTTTAGCGTAGTATTGCGTATATAGTTAAGCCATGGATAAATATAATAATATATTACGATTCTATAAGTTTCTTAGTTTGGATCAAGCACTGACACCTTTGCTTATTTCTACAAATGTCCATTGAAGGGAAAAGCTTAGTCATTTCTAACTTAAATTTAAATGTGTATTGAATCATTTTTACACAGTTAACGCAAAGCCCAATTAAAGCAGCGTGCTAGCTGAAATCTCAAATGCACGGGGGTTGCCTTATCTTAGATACTGACATAGATGACCTGTATTAGAAACTTTTATTCCACTGAAAATCAAAAATAAGTCCGTAATCAGTACTTAGGAATTCGTGTGTCATTTATTGTACTTACCTAAGTAATCGGTCTTTCAACATACAATTTCGTAAATTTTTTACTCCACATATTTTTATTACTTATATCAAAATTGATTTTCTATACAAAATCTTTACGTTTTTCACAGAAACGCGAAATACAATATTAACCACTTTTTGTGAGATTGTTAAGACAACATAAAACTTTTTAAAGAAGTTTTAGAGGCACCTCTAAAGGAGACTCAAGTGTAGAGTTAAGTGTTGATTGTCTATCTCTCTCACTATCAAAATAACAAAAACGACTGCTACTTAAGTATAGATCAGAGTCTGAGTCGCGTTCTGTAATACGGACCTTAATCTATTAAAAGCAGCAAGTGTAACAATGGTATAGAAAATATAAGTGATAGAGGAAACAACTATGTTTGAGCTTTGTTTTCAGATCCAAAGTAATGTATTAAGTATCAACCTTATATGACATAGTTAGCCAAGTTTTCAAGTAAAAAATATTTTTAGAAATTGCTGTTCCTTAGTTATCAACAAACGAAAATATTAACGAAATAGTTGCTTTAATAAAAAATGGCAATTCATGTATCTGTAGTTGTGTCAGTGTACAAACTCGGTCTATAAAAATACATACAACACGCAGACGAAGTTGCGGGCATCAGCTAGTATAAAATATTTTTCTTTTCAGTTTTAATGAAGCAGTCGGGTTGTTTTCTTTATTTTACAATTTGACACAATTTTGACAAATATTGACACTTTCCGAATTTAACTTGATGTAAAAAATATTAAATTGTGTATTTTGCTTTTTTTTTAAGCATAGAGGTAGAATATTAATATTTATGGTAAGTTATGTAAAAAAAAATATTCGTCGAATTATACTTAGAAGTATTTAGTAAAATGTTAAATAAAGGAAAAATCTAGTAATGTAAGTACGCACCTCTGTTAGGGGCCATTCATTAATTATGATGAAAACTTTTTAGTTAGTTGAATTAAATTTCTAAATCGGGAGAGTTCCGTATCATAAAAAAAATACAGCTTTTAAAAAATTACGTCACAACTATAGAAAGAATCCACAGTTACGTCATAGTGCCACTTTCCAGTTGAAAGTGGACTTTTCTCAAAGAGACAAACGAGTATTTTTTCCACGCTAGAGGAAATGGGTCAACACCATCTATTTCGACGTCGCTGGATCGGATGCTAGAGCGCGTCTGAAAATATCATCGTACTGCAGTGTGCATTTGTCTTCAAGTGGTACACATGAGATTTTCCGGTTATATATTGATTTCTGGATTTATCTGAACTCTTTGATTTCTTTTTGATTTTAATTAGAGCTGTAATATCTGTTAAAATTTTTGCTTTCATCGGTCAATATTGAGTTCAGTTTTAAAGCTGTAGGAGTACTAGATTAAATAATAAGCAAACAATAAGTAAAAATGTTGTAACTACATAAAAGTGTTACGATTATTAATTTTTACTTGCAAAAACGTTAATACCTAAGCAGCAGTAGCGTTGTTACTTTCATTTATTCTAGATGCTTAGATATACATACTTCGTTTCTTGCGTAAAATACATATTTTGCATTATATCTTAATGAGAACTCGACTTAATTACTGTGAAACACTTTTTCTTCGTCTTTGACCGTAACATGACGTGTTTTGAAATGTGTTCCCCTTTATTTACTGTGTTATTTTTATAAAATTTAAAATGTTAAAATTAAATCCACAAAAATATTGACGTTACGTTTTTGTAAACATACTTTCTGTTTAGTATAAAAAAATCATAAATCGTCAGATTTATCCGAGGACTCGATAGCCGGTAAGAAAAGTCGGTTATTTTTAAACTATTAGTTAACTGACGTGTTTAACTACGACATTTCGACATCGGAGATGGTAGTAAAGGGTTCTTGCCCTGTTAACTCGTGTTCAGTGATGCTGATGCACTTTGAAGAGCTGTATCAATGCAATGGTCAATATTATTACTATTTTACGAAACATTTTTTATTTCATTAGACTTAATTGTAAAATATAATAGAATCGGTGTCCGTTTGTTATGTGTAAATAGTGAAAGTTTGTGTAATCAGTGTTTTTTTCTTCTTTTCATAGGTGGTAAATAACACTAGGAAGGCGGTTGGATCTGACGGGTGGAGGGAAGGTGAGTGAATATTTTCATTTTATTTTTGAACTGTAATTGAATTATTTTTATGTAAATATTCAGGCTGTTTATTGTATGTATATATATTCTTGATTGTATTGTACAAATGTGCGGCGACTCACGTCTACAAAATGGGGAGCTTCACCACAAGTTTTACGGACAACTGGCTTATCTCTCGCCTTCTCGGCTGGCGAATTTGCATGCCCGGTATGGGACCGCTCTGCGCATGCAAAGCTTGTGGACATAGCCCTAAATGAAACTTGCCGGATCATCACTGGTTGTTTGAAGCCGACACCGGTCAAGTTGCTGTGCCCACTGGCCGGTATAGCGCCCCCAGATGTCCGTAGAGTTGTGGCCAGCTCCCATGAAAGGTTGAAAATGGATGACGACGCACGACACCCACTGAGTGGCCATACACTGGTGCCACAAAGGCTTAAGAGCCGAAAAAGTTTTGTGAAGTGCGTCAAATCACTGACCACCGAGCCGTCACAGGCTAGGCACCGCCTTTGGCGAGAACGGACTGCCCTCCCAATCCCCTTTGTTCCGCCCATTGAAAGTCTCCCGCCTGGACACAGGTTGTCATGGCCGGTCTGGAAATCATTAAATAGACTTCGGACACAGACTGGCCGTAGCAAGGATAGCATGTTCCGGTGGGGATTTACCGGAGACGCGGACTTAGGTTGTATGTGTGGAGAGGTGCAAACTATGGCCCACCTAACATCATGCAGTGCGTGCCCTACCACCTGCACTCAAAAAGATCTAATGGACGCTACTCCATCCGCCGTCCAGGTGGCTACGTTCTGGGCCACAACATTATAACGACTACTTGCCATCGATTCGCTAAGAAGAAGATTGTACAAATCAAGAATATATATATATATATATATATAATTTTACATGTTTACAATAACACGAAGTTTACAAAGGCGCACTTATCCCACGAGGGGATTTCTTCCATTCAACCTAGTGAGAGTACTAAAGAGAATAAATAACTAGTCGGCATGTAGATAAATAATTTGTAAAATTTTTTTTTTTAAGTAGTAAGTTATACCCCATTAGGGATTACCTATCGGCGTAAGCGTATGTAAAAAACAAATATAGTAATATGTCAAAGTTTGTTTTGACCTACTCGTAACTTAGAATTTAATACTTGGGTGTACCACCCTGTAACTATCCACTCCCGTACCGACTAAGGGTACTTTGATGTCTTCGTATCAGACTTACAAGAGATAATATGTTTCTTTTTCCAGGAGCAAGTTCAGCGGTGTCCACAGACTCAGGGGTATGGACGGGTGGGGAGGCGGGGGAGGGGTCCCCTCGCTCGCGCCGGCGCCCGCGCAACTTGGAGATGGTGATGCGGGGCACGCACTCTTTCCATCTGCGGGAGCTGCAGGTTGCTGACTTAGATATTATGGGTATGTGTCTTTTTATTTATTTTTCACTAGCTTTCCGCCCGGGACTTCGGGAATGAATTATACACATAAACCTTCCTCTTGAATCGCTCCAACCATTGGTGAAAATCATATGAAAATCCGTTCAATAGTTTTTGAGTTTTTCGCGTTCAGACAGACAGACGATAGGGTGGGGGACTTCGTTTTATAATATAGTATGATATGATACTTAAGAGAATTTCCGTTAGGTTTTAGGGTTATTCCATCAAAACAACTAACTCAGATTATGTTTAGTTGTTTTGTTCACATCATCACAGACTAGTACATAATCTGTGACGATGTGAAACAAGGGTGGCAGTATGTGTGGTATTACAAATCCATTACAACACACGCAATATGTCACCAAATTCTTTCTCATGTAATTTAATAGATCTATAAATATTATTCCTAGCAATAGTAACCACTCCATAAAAGCTCTCAACACAAATTAACTGAAATAAAATTTAATTTCAGACGAAGCGGTCGTGACTGGTCATGCAGTGATTCCTCTTCCTAAACTACCAAGCTCTTTCGACGACCAATCCTCTCCAGATTACGACGCCCCGGAGCCTACTTACCGTACTCCTTCGCCCATCTTGCCCAAGCCCACTCCCATTGAGCCTCCAAGGCAGTCTCCTATGTCTACACTGGAACGCTACCGCACCAGAGCCAGGCCAAGCAGGATCTTGACTAACATGGACAGGGATGAAGAGAAGTTCGTCCTCGACAGAGCGCAACCGGAGCTTTTGAATAAACAGGTATATTTTAATGATGACTGCTTAAGTTATTGGCTTTTTGTGTGGTTTCTCTAATGACTCCAATTTTCAGTGAGGTAGTCAGTAAATGTCCCATTTATTCTCATTCTCTGCATGTTTTAGAACCTATACAGCTGACATAGTGGCGTGAAATAATTTTGTCATGTGACAGAGCGAAACATACGACAAAATTGTGTCATGCGTCTATGTTAACTATGCTGCAGTCGCGAAGAACTCATGACTGCTGGTGCCAATGCCGTAAATGTAAAGCACTGGCCCAAAGTAATTTGTTGCCCTCGACACAAAAATTATTTTTCCTTTGCGTTGGTTGTTGTGTTTACAAAATAAAACGCTGAAACTTTCAAAAGCCATTTTTGACGTGCATGGATGAACAACAATCTTTTATTTTATAAACTCGTGAGTCAAAGTTCAAAAACAAACAAATTCAATACAATACAATACAATACTCTTTATTGCACACAAAAAACATAACATAAAAAAAAACAAATGTTCATCATGTAGTGTTCAATGCATGTAGTGTACGTGTTAAAATGTAAAAGAAAATATTGTTTTAAGTATTTTGACAGTATTCTTTTTTACGGTACTTTCGAGATATTTTGGGTAACACTAAGCTAATGTCCTAAAATTTAAATTCATTCCAGAATTCATTCATCAAGTCGTCAAGCGGCGTTGGGTCACCACCCACCGTTAGCTCCAGCAAGGAGTCCAGTCCTTCATGCAAGAGTGAAGAAAGCCACTTCGGCAACAGCAGCGCCTGGCAAACCCATGCTGCTGGAGAAGCCATGGCTACGAGGTATTTATTTCAATTTCATAATGACTTTTTTATTGAAAATTCATTTATAGCAATATTTAATGTAATATTTAACGTTAAATATAAATACAGAAAATGTCGTATAGGTATTTCCTGTATAGGTATGTACCCTTTCATTGGTATATCAAGTGGAAGACGACAACTGCTAGTCATACAATCTTTTTCAAAGATCTTTGGCACATATTTCGATCTTGGGCCTAAAATCATGAGAATTTAAAGGACGACGTGGGAGTCCCACGGATCTAGTTGATTAGAAAAAAAATGTATCAAAAAATTAATTTAAAAAACCTTAATGTCTTATGGTTACTTTAAGCAACTAAAAAGCAAAAACACGAACTTCGCAGCGCGCTGAAAAACGGCATTGTTGTACTAAAGTTTTCTACGAGATATGGAGGGTAATTAGGTAGTTTGAAAAGTTTAATCAATTACTTAATCATGTACCTAAAGGAGTGGTTTTACAAAATGCCTAGATCAATCACGACTGGCCAATTCTGCTAATTTTGACATAAAATGGTATAATCAAAAAATTACAAACATTTATAACTGCCATCTTTAGGTCACAAGATGATGTATCCCTCGCTCTGAGCGTGTCAAGCTGCGAAGATGATAAGTCAAAGCTGGAAAATAAGGAGAAACAGAAGATAGAGGAATTACCGAAGAAGACCATCGTCATCCTGGACGAGCCTCCAGTTCCACATCCTTTGCTGATGAAGTCCATAACCCTCAGCCATCACGACTCGTTACGGGGAACCATGATGGGTAAGTCAATAGTGAAAATATACTTAGGGCCTGAAGTATTAATAAGTACAAATCAATAATGTGAAATCCTGATTCCATATTAATAATAACAATATAGGTACTTTATTGCACACAAACGTTACATAGAAAACGAGATACAAAAAATATAAAGGACCAATAAATGTTAGGTACAAAAGGCAGCCCCATTGTTACAGTTCATACGTAAAAATAAGAGTATATACAGGGTGAAAAAAAACCTCCTAGCTATATTCAAAATCCTGAACCAGTATCACTTACCGAACACTTTTTTTTTCGGTGGGATTTTTTTTCCTAAACGTAGACACCACTCAGGTGCGCCTCCCGAGCGCTACCCGCACTCCTCGCGTGCCTGGTGTAGGAGTAATGTCTACGTTTAGGCAAAAAAAAAATCCTATTGAAAAAATATTTAAAAACAATTTTTTTTTTCATAAATGTGTTCTTTGAGTGATACTTGTTAAGGATTTTGAATATAGCTAGGAGGTTTTTTATCACCCAGTATAAAAATAAAGAACGTAAGACGTATCATAAGATTGACAAATCTTGTCAGTACTGCTCACTAATTTTATCGTGGTAGAGATTAAAAATTATATTAGACAGACATTCGAATAAGAAATAGAGGTCAATAGTTCTTATATTTACAGGTTCAATGTCCAGCTCAAACTACAGCACAACAAGCACGTGCACAAACCCAAGCGGCGATCACCACAACTTGACCCTTACCTTAGAAGAATCCAAGTTCGACATGTCAGCTCTAGAAATTTCCACTCAAAGTCTCCTTGACGACGAGACTTCACCTGCCGACAGTCTTATCTCTTCAACGAGTACCAGTGACTCCAACAATGAGCTGGTAGAAAGAGAGCCTACAGTTTCAAGTTCTGCCTATCAAACCGCTAACACTAAAACACGGTCGCCAGAACCTGATGATGTGGACGGAGAAATGTTGCAGCCGGTGAAAGAAATAAAGTAAGTCAATGATACATACCGATTCCAAAATGAAATTATTCTTAGGATCAATATCTTGACCAAATACGAGTTATTTTTTATTGCTATTATGGGTGGTACCCAATGCTGAGTATAGGTTTCTTCCATTGTTCTCCAATCTCTTCTATCTTGAGCTTCAAACTCTTCTTTCTAGCAACCTTAGTAAGATCGATAGGCCATCTCTTTGCATTTGTCTTTAATACTCTTGACTGGTCTTTACAGTATACTTTAGTATGCGAAAACTTTCTGTAATGTATATTAATATTCAAAGGCGTACAAATAAACAATAAAATAATACAAATAAAATAATACATTTTTCAATAAGAGTCAGTGAAACTGGAAAAAGAGTCAGAATTAGTATATTTGTTAGTTCATATTGTTTCTTCTAAGAAGAGCGCAAAGGAGAATAATGGTACCTAATGGGACATTAAAGCATAGGAAAAGATGGTGGAATACCGAGTAAGTTGAAGCAGACAAAGTAATGTTTCTTTTTTTAACAGTGAGGTCCGAAGTACGGGAACCAGTGGAGAAGCCAGCAAGAACCGGACTCCGGAGTCTCCGGGCACTCCAACACACGCGTCAGGAGAGCTGTCACTCTCAGACGGCAAGGATTTCTTCGATGATGAGATAGCTGACCAGCCGGCCTTGCTCTTCCGAAGTAAGTTTTTAATTCTTACTTCCTTTTCATAGTGTTTGTTTATTTGTTTAACTTTTCTAGTCGTATCAGAGAAATGGATAGACTTTATTTTTGTACATGGATAGATTGAGGGCTGGAGAGTGACATAGGCTACTTTTCCTTGAAAATGAAATTGCAAAAGGAAAGCTACAGACTTCTAAAGCTAACTGCAATATTCTTTCTGTAAGTCTAAACCCGACAATTTTGAGTATTAGATGTCATAATCTTCCTAACGTTATAATTATGACAGTGACAACAGGCTTGTCGAACGTCCGATGATGTTCTGAAGTATCGAGTTTTTAGACAAGATTGACGTAAATAATGTCACAAAATCACACGAAATAAATGCAGAGATTTGGGTCACTTTTAATCAGCGAAAAACAAGGATATAAATTAAATCACTGAACTGAACTACTTTCCCAAAGGAACTTAAGTATAAAATTATATCATAGAAAAAAAAATAGTTTCTTCATACATTGTGTACGATTAACTAATTGCCAGTGTGAAGAGGCGAATATATTTTTTAAAGTGACATATGTTCCTTGAGAAAAGTTTTCAACGGAAATACTTCGTTAATTACTGTACAATACAATATAATTTATTGCACTGCAACCCAAATAAGGTACAGTTACATTTAATTATGTCAGGGTACAAAAGGAAGCCCCATTGCTAAGAAGTAATATATTATCGGCAACCTTTGGGTGTGGAGAAAAAGTAACAAATCGTATAGATGTAGGTGCAAATATAATACTCACTTGCATACTTAGTACTTACATAAAATAAATTAATTTGTCGTAGAAAACACAGACGGCAGCCCGTCAAGCAAAGCATTGGATTCAGAGGGCGGAAAGCAGATGCGAAGATCAAGAGAAAGAATTCCTGCAAGCCCACTACTACAAAGGAATCGAAAGTGTAAGCAGAATACACCCAAAAATTTTAAAATACTGGCTGCTTATTACTTCTTAATTTTAAATGGTTTCAAAAGTCATACATTTTCGTTGCAATAAGTTTTGATCAGCGGCATATTCATCTACATAAAAACTCTTTGCTAAGCAAATATTTATAAACAAGTAGGTTTCGTTTTTGTTTTTTGGTGCGAGATACGTTTCTTAATTCAAATTGTGAAAATAGTACGTTAATATTTTATATCTTAATTTGAATTAGTATTTAATTTCGTAAAAAAATATAACCATAAGTACATAATTGTAGTTAGGAATATTAATAGTTCTGTTGAAATGTTAGTTTGGTTGATTTTTACTTTTTTATAATACTGCGTAGTGTGCGGCCGTGCAACAGAGAGGACTGCGTCTCTGGATACGCTGTCAAGCCTGGCTTCCGATGATCTGATGATGGACAACGACTTGGCACAATCTATCACTTCACTGCAGAGCGTAGACGACTATATTGAAAGGTAATAGAAGTGTACATGTAGTGTATGTTAAAAATACAATGTATTATAAACAGTAAGTCAGCTATTACAAATGGTGATAAGTATTGAACACTTTTAATAAATTAAAAGCCTTTTCAGCTAAGCGTCAAAAGAAATGCAATATGCATTAGTTAATAATATTTTAATTAAAGTAAGATGGGTGAGCAAAGGACATTTACCTACACTAAAGTATTTATATGGTAGGATTGACAGCAATATAGAAAATAAATATAGGTATAAAAGAAAAATGCCAACAATAAGAATGAAAAACACATACAATTACGTATTTTGAATTCTGATTGAATGACAAAAAGTAAACATGATAATTAAAACAAACCATGAGGAAGTCATTTCTTCTCAGAACTTCTTCAGTCTTATTAGCTTATTCTCGTGACACAAATAAATTTGTTGCTCTGAGATAGGTATACTGTGCAGGATACATGAATTAATTGTCCATTGTTTGTGTGGAAAAAAAAATTTACAAACGGAATAGGCATTTCGAAGAGATTTCTCTAGCTGTGAGTGTGATTATAACTGCTCATAACCTCATTTTTAAAATCAAAGGAAGTAATGGATAGTAAATGGCTTCCTACGTAACAATTGAAGGACTAAATAAGACAAATGGTTATCAGCAAGATGATTCAAATCCGGGGGTGGGCAAAACAGTGTTTGTGATCCTTAACTCTTTAATTTATCAGAAACTCTCACACAAAATTGTGTCCTTATAAAAAAGGTAGGAAACTATTGGAGAAAAATTAGAATTTCCCGAGGTATTCAAGTTAAACCTGCGAAATAAAACGTTTTGTCCATAGGTTGGACACTTCCCTTCGAAGTGGCCTGAACTCGCTGGACGAGAAGCATCTGCGAGAGCAGCTCGCTTCCTCCAAGACGGTGGTGCGCCAGTGGAGCCAACTGCTGGAACAGAGCAACATGCTGGACCGACAGTTGGCAGCCATTTCCACGGGGAAACTTGGACCAGAGTCACTCTCGACGAGCACCACCAGTCTTACCAACATCGGGTGAGTTTTAATATTAACTAACTTATTACTCTGAGGCCCGTATTACAGAAGGAGACTTAAGTCTTGAGCTATACTTAAGTATTGATTATCTCTTTCTCTCACTATCAAAATGCCAAAGACGACTGCTACTGAAGTATAGATCATCTGAGTCGCGTTCTGTAATACGGACCTAAAATTAAAAATCTTGTATCACCTCCAACATCGCTTACAAATTTAGAACCGCTAAATAGTTTTTTTTAAGTAATACTAAGAACCACTTCGATCACGTTAGCTGTCAAACAAAGGAAACCGCAACAAAATCGGTTTATCCGTTTAGGGGCTAAGATGTCACAGACAAACATACAGATATACATATACACACGTTAAACTTATAACACCACTCTATTTTCGTGAAGGGTTAAAAAGCAATAAGTTTTTGGCTACACTTGTCGGCTCGCGTGGTAAAGAAAGTCGTCTTCTAGCGAAATGTGTAAGTAGTCACTTTTCTTCCGCTCCAGGAGAGTGACCGATGTAGGATTTCATAGGTTGAAGAGAAACTATCTTTATGATGGTTACCGTTTAACAGCATATTGCAGTTTTGCAATATTGCAGTTTTACTCATAAAAATAAAAAAATAAAAAATAGCACACTTAGAGCGACTTGCACCAAAGCTATTAACTTATTTAACAGCCTAAACACGTTTAACTCGGTTGTCAAAGCAACAAAATCTGTCAAATTAATCAAAATTAGTATCGCTAAATACGTTTAGCACTTTGGTGCAAGTGCTTAAAGCGCCTTTAGAAAAATAAATTTCTGGAAGCAATTAATTAATTATCATTGTTAGAAATCGACCATAAAATAATTAGTATCTTGGGAAAAGATAATGTTAGAGGTTTTAATTCAGGGGTGGCCAACCGGTCGATCGCGATCGACCGGTCGATCGCGACTGTTAGTCCAGTCTGGGAAGGCAAAAAAATAAAAAAACATTTCACATTTAAGTTTTTTCTCTTAATATAATAAAAAAAATACTACATGATTGTGTACTGAACTATGCTGTTTCATTTAAGATTTCAAAAAGTATGTAATTGGTAGATCGCACAGGGTTTCGTTAGTAAACAGGAGATCTTGGGTATAATCAAGTTGGCCACCCCTGTTTTAGTTAGACACCCATGTGCAAGAATCTTCCTTTTTATTAACAATACCATGCCAACAAAAGTATAGCACGATATAAAAGTAAAAAGTAATTTAATGAAACTAGGTTTCTCATATTCCATTCTTTCCTATAAAATTCCAATGGTATTCTATTGTTATTCACAAAACTATTCTCTACATTACTTTAGTCTTTCAATACACAAAAACAATTGGGGTCATATGTTATGGGTCATACATGCTCTCAATAATGTTGCTATGGTACGGTCAATACATTCCACGAAATTCTTAATTAAACAAACCCTTCTCCAAATAACTGCATTGTCTTTGGGACGAACACAATACAATATACTTTATTTGCACATACAGTACAATTAACAGAACATAAAACATAGTACAATTAACAGAACATAAGGCGCTTATTGCGAGGTAGCAATTTCTTCCAGGCAACCTTAGGGTAGGACAGCATTGTATGTAAATACATATAAATATCTACACATTTAAAATATCTACACTACACATTTGTAAATAAATAGTTTATTGCATAAAAATGTCAAAGTTACAAAATAACAATGTCCAAAATTATCAATCAAATAACCCGCCCCTTGTCATCCTTGGTGCAAAAGGTGCCCATAACACTTGCAGCATTACCACGTTGAATGGCAATGGACAACCTTCGCACCAAGTATGAACCGGAGCGGGGGTCACAGCTCTTATCCCTTTCTTAAGTAGGTATTTATATGGGTAATTTTAACCAATTTTGTTATCCGGAAAATGGGTTTTTCGTCACTTAAAAGTTTGGTCAATTAATGTGAATATTATGGGACAAGTTGATACGCTGGACTCTATACGTAACTTTAGAAAAATTACGAATGTAGGCACAGTTGAAAATCTGTTTGATGTCTGTCATAGGCAGCAAGTATGCCAAGTTATGTGTCAAATTTGCTTCTATATCACCGCAATTGATAATTATTAAATCCTCGCAAATTCTGGATAATTGAATTGGTTCAATTTGAATTTCTTTAAAGTGAATATTTGAATTTTTGAGATTTACAGGACTGAACTACTCGTATAGGTACATCGTATGCTAAACTTACTAACAATCATTATATATAGATACATACATACATACACTCACGCCTTCCATCCCTGTTGTGGTAGGCAGAGTATCAAGTGGTTCTTTAACCACTTCAAATCAAAATCAAATGAAAAATGTTTATTGTTTTAACAATATTACACAGTATATGTAATGTAACATGCTGGGGCTAATTTTCAAGCAAAAAGCCTGTGTTAAGAAGCCCCTATACTTGACGCCACGTTTGGCATACATTCTGAGGGTTTTTAGATGGAACAAGAGTATAATGGTGATAAGTTGTAAGCCTTTCATCCACAATAAAATAATACCATCACATCCAAATTACTGGACTCTTACAGCATGCCTGGGAAGAGTTGGCAGCCGGAACATTCTACGTTTTTCTTTTACTCCCAGTCCAGAGTGGAAGATAGATAATGTAAGCGTATGCGGAAAAGCCAGTTTACGGCTTATGTTATACTGTATTTGTTCACTGGGTAGGTACTTTACTTATTATATGCATATATAATAATTAATATTTAACAATATATGGCTGTTTATTTCAAAATAAAAGGTTTATTTCAAAAGAAAGGGCAAAGGTCTATCATGAATATCAATCTGTAAATGATAAGAATAAACTGCGTAACGGTAAAGGCGTCACGCTTGCACTTCTATTTCCAGCTCATGCACAGCTTAACCGACTTGCCACAGAATTTACCAGCGAGATGACTCCTGGAAAAAGGTTTCACCTAACGAAGTTAGATAAACTGGTAGAAAAAATTCTATATCTATAAATTATTTTGAATAATAAGTCTAGGAAGCTCGTTGATGTCTTTTCTTAGGAGCTGCATAGTAAAGACATCATTAATTAATTTTTTTCTTACAAAAAGAAAAACAAGGTATTTTCAGAAATTCTACAGTCAAACGCTCTCAGTAGAAACATTCAACTGCGAAAAGCGACCCTAATATTTTAAAAATGTAAGCATGTAAGTAATGGTAAATAATGTTCTCCACGCGCCGTATCCGGCTATGGCGACTCCAGGATGTTTAATTCGGATTGATGTTGTCGCGAGATGGTACGCTCTAGTGTGGCTTGCAAATCCAAATTTAGTCCTACTACAAGGGATGCAGAAGAGCTGGTCAAAATTGTTATACGTGTACGTGTCCTTTAGCTTAGGGCGAGTCTTTCTTTCTGCGCGTTTATAGCGTCAAGATCTTCCAATGGTAAAAACTAGTGCAGGTTGAAACTAAACGTATGAAAAATATCCAAAAATGTTAAACGCTCCCACTCTAAGTTCTATGTAAGTTTATGTCGCTGATGATCACAAATCAATTATTTCGCTCCGTGACTCGCGCCGGCAATCCATTTCTATGCTTCTTCCCGTAATCAACATAACTCTTACCATTCCCTGCATTTTTGTAAAAGTAATAATGGAATTTAGTTAAGCATTTACTTCTACTAATGTACGGAGGGCCGCAACTCAGGTTACCACACGCGTGCACTCTGTGCTGTTGTGATAAGAGCGATTTGCAATGAAAACGAGCACTAATTAAAGTCATGTACTTTAAAAAAAGATTGTTTCCTTCTGAGAACTTATATGCAATTTGTAAACTGCTCTCTGTAAGGAAATTATATATTGTGCTCTCGATTATAAAAAAGCACAAATCCCTACCATACGATGCCTCCCTAATAACCAAGAGACGAAAGGATATTGTTGCTAGAGTCCCAAAAACCAAAACGACGTTTGCTAGAGCTCAATATAATTCACAGTCGGCTTATCTATATAATAAAATAAATAAACAAATATATATATACGACAAAAGCTATAGAGATTGCAAAAAACTTTTAGTCAAATGGATGCAGCTTAAAAGTTATCATGAAACAGAGTCCTTACTGGAACATATAGCTTAAAACTTGGTCGCTTACCAGATAAGTAAATATAATAATGGTATACTTGAATAAAAAATAATAATAATAACAAAACAACAACATCAACACATTCATAAATACAGACACACACACACACATTCATTTATTCACATAATCAAACCATCTCTTTTGTGGGCGAAGGTGTTATTGTTAGTATTGTTAGTATAATGTAAGTTAAATATGCTAAATTAGATAAGGAAGTAGTGTTAAATTTGTTTTTATTTACAACATACCTATAACATATAAATGTTTAAAATAGCAGATATAAGTATGGAAGAGCGGTTCCTCCTAACACAGGCTTAACAGCTTACAAGGAGGTACCAACCACTATGTAACATGAGCTATTAAGCATGGTGAAAATTTTTTTTTTTTTAATGGAGTAACCTGATGCGCTGACCTCTGTACACTGGAAAATTAGGATTAGCAGTGTATAAAATGATTTCTGGCCTGTGTTCGTAATCCAAAAAAAGTGGCCAGGTTCAGAAGTAGAATTTTACACATAATTTTTGTTGTACACCAGCGGAGTTACATATATTTGCATCTGCATCCCCACTATATCGGAAAATCTAGAAAAAAATCAGAGAAAACTTATTAACTTGCCCTAGAATAGTATATATCACGTCAGTATACAATATGATACGATACCTTCTTTGAGTCAAATAAATACAAAAATATCAACTTGATTTCTCCTACATAAAATAGAAATGAATTTTCCGAAGATTTTCCCTGCCAATTTTCCGCTATATCATTTAGCGAGCAAGATGGTTAATTAGATTGTGTTGTGGAGCGTTTGACAACCTCCAAAATTATAGCGGCTAGTGGAAAAAATAGTTCATTGAAATTAAAACTAAGCTGTATGATAAAGACGCGATGACGCCACAAATTGTATATTTTATTTACCTAGAAAATTTTCTGGGAAAATGCAAAAGTTCATACTTAAGTATGGCAGCTTGCCAGTACTGCAGCAAATTTTGAATGTACCTGCTTAAAAAAGAAATCTCCGATTGTTTTAATCACTGCAATTTGACGTAATTGGCCCATTGCAGTATATTTGATGTTGCCTGTTTTGCTACCGTTATTTAAATAGTAAGGACAACGCAGATCAATCAAAACAAAGTTCAAAACAGTAATATCAAGGACATTGCATTGTTTTACGCGAATGAATGAATACCTTTCAAAAATATATTGAATTTATTATTCTTCGTGAGTTTCGTGACTTGAATGAGGAAATAACTGCCGAAGGCAACAATAACTTCTCTTGAGAATTTTGGACCTTCAGTCTAAGGTTTCAAAGTAGAAACATGCAAATCAATTAAATATATAGGTACATAGAACTATGTACTAAATAATGATGACTTATAATTAAATTCTAGGCGTGTATAGAAACCTTAATTGAATGTATCCATTTTATTTTGAATTGATTCTAAATTATTTATCAACCACGTATTAATGAATTTAAAAATCTATTATGTCGGGATATTATGATTAATATTACCTCATTTAAAGAGGGTGATAAAGTGATAAATTTCTGGATTTTACTCTAAATAACATTTAGCTAATCACCTCTAAGTTCTATCATGAGAATGACAAATATGATTCTTATGAATTATATATTCTACATTAAAATTATACCTAGAAATAATTAAATAATTTTTCCTTATACTAGCAATGGACTCCAAAACAAAACATGAGTAAATAATCAAGATGAGGTGGCACGTTTGTGCAACAGTTAGGCGTAAAAATAAGAACAAAGGCAGAGCACCGTTGGGTCCCAATTATCAGATTAATAGTGGGTGCCTCGACCTCCAGCAGTGTTCCTGTGCCGTGACGTGACAATACAATGGGGTTTCTAGTCTCTCACTTCAATGCCGCTGGGTACACCAAATACGTAAAGTACTACCAGCAGGGCAATCGCGCTAAAAAAAGTGGATTGAATCGCAATTGAAACGTAGCTGGGGGGCTACCACCTAAGCGAAGCTGATGCTGATTGAACGAATGGAATGATGTACATTGCTGTGTTTGGTTCATGTCGTTAATCAAGGTCTCCTTATAAAGAAGCAATCGAAAACGTTCCATTCGTTTACCCAGCATCAGCTTCGCTTAGGTGGTAGCATCAAAGCTACGTTTCAATTGCGATTCAACTCATTTTTTTTAGCGCGATTGCCCTGCAGTTAGCCTTGTGGAATTATTTCTAAAGTGAAATACCAATTTAAACGGCTAACATTCAATTCAAAGTTTTCTATTGGGAGCATCAGCACTTGAAGTACCTATGTACCAGGGAATAAATGTTCTGAAAGTTATTTATAGAGCACTTGAATAAATCATGATTAGAGTGGTAGATAATAGGTAGGAAACCCTGAAATATCAGTTTTAATAAACTGACTATAATTTACACTGAGATAGCTCTAATTGAAAACAAAACTCAACGTAAAACAGAAAAAAAACTTTTTCAATTGGTGGGTGTAACGAAATGGGAAGCACCAAAAAACAGTTTGAAACGTTTCAAAACATCATTTGGTTGACAGAATTAACGATGTCTTTCGCAACCGATTTCGCGCTTTGGGTAGCAATTTTCAAGGTGGATTTTACGGTGAGCTTTATGTCGTAAGGTCCTTGCTCTGAAGTAATCAGATAAAGCGAGCGGGGCTTCGGGCGCGGTGGCGAGCATCTCGCTGTGCAAGCGCCGGATATTAGTCGAGTTGTCGGCGCGCGCGCGGTTAAACGTACCCTGTCAAACAACGGGTCAAATAACACGTGTTCTTTTCCGATACTCATTCAAACAAAGGTCATCGATCGTTGGAAATTCGAATCCCGAGCTGTACAAGTGTGTTCCGTATTCCAAAATTGAATTTCTGAAGCCTCATGTGTGGTTGTGTTTGGTATATATCAGAGAATTCGTTTAAAAAACAATACAAAAGTTTTTGTGCACCTGGACCTATGCAGTGTTATTCGAGTTATTTAACTAAGTGAACACAAAACTAAGTCATCTAGGTTATTGGATTCGCTAGGGCAAATCAACATGCTCACTTCGTTCCATTTAACTATTTTATAATACCATCATTGTTTGTACAATATGCAACGAACTAAATTGATTGTTCAAATATTAGAGCTACGGGCGTTGACTCCTCTTTATCACTATCAAGGACCGCTTTTGTAATGCTAATAAATGCAATTAAATATTAAATTAATTTTACATTTACAACACAAAAGATATAACACAACGGATGTATACCAAATAGCAGTCGTTTGACAGGACCTTTAGTTACATTTAAATCCAAATACTGTTGAAACAAAATGTCAAGGATTCGCAACCTTAAGGTATTAAATTACAAAGGTCAAAGAAGGATTAACTACGGGCATGAACCTTTGTCCCATTACATAAAAAAGACACGATAAAAAAAGACTTCCTTTCATAAGTAAAGAAATACATAATATGTATGTTTTCTGAAGTTTTTTTTTGTTCTACACTTATGCATCACAAGTGGTGCAGGTGTGACATGAATCGAGAAGTACCCCCAATACTCACGCAATTTTTGCATTATCTAATCGGTTATTGTTCTGATAACAACTTCGATAAATGTTATTGACTATAACTTGTACTAACTCACAGCGCTCAACAAAAAATAAAGTAACACTCTCAAATGTGATGCTCCAGATAATAAAGGACAAAGATTTTTCATTTTAAAACGTATTAAGGTTCACCTGGCACTGGGGTTGCCAGCCAGGACACGATATTTCAATGTTACGCTAGTACTTTTGTTGTCCAAATTCTGTAACCATAGTTACATTGAATAGCTTTTAGCTTCTTTTGCAATGGCGTTACTGTGTACCGAACATACGTTTTAACTTTTTAAATGACTTTTAAGCAGTAGTTATTCAGGTACATGTGTACCTCACAGTATTTGGAATGAGCATTAGTGACAATGAAGGCGTTGCTAACTGTACCTCGTGAGTGTTAATTAAGAAACATAATCTACCTACTTACATCCTTTGTTATGCTTTCTTTAACTCGAAAAACTATTAATTTTTAAATAAAAATCTAGTTCATACTGGATGAGAGATACCGTTTCATCATACATTGTAAGTAATTAGCTAGAACTTGTACCTATCACTCAGCTCATCACGAGTGGACTTTTTATGATTTCCACATCATGCGCTAAAGTTGCTGCTATAGTTAGCTTTTTCATTTAAAAAAATCTTATTTATGTTTATGACAAATCAGGGTTTTGCAATATACTTAACTAGCTTCCTGCCTGGGACTTCGTTCCCATGGGAATTTCTGGTATAAATTATACACTTTAACCTTCCTCTTGAATCACTACGTCAATAATTGGTGAAAACCATATGAAAATACGTTCAGTAGTTTTTGAGTTTATCGCGTTTTTTTATAATAATAATAATATATTCACGCTAAATCATTTGTTTTTGTACACGTATTAAGTAGGTATGTGAGTTTTCAAAAAACGTACAATCCAAGAAAGAAAAAGCAGTCCACGTTCACAGGCTTGACTAAAACTTTTACACTACACCGTCGTGCGTAGTTTCGAATTAAAATGATAAAATTTCACATATTTTAATATTCGGTCACGAATTTGTCATTTTCATCTTTTGTCGAAATATTCACGTAAGTTACTCTTACTTTCCAAATTGCAGCGCGACCTTTTGTCACCTGAAACCGCAATTTTTCGCTTTTCATTAGCTTTCTACTTAATGCTCGGTCAAATTTCTCAAAAGTGTAATAAAAGTATGATACTTATTACAATGCAGGACTTTGTAGAAAAATGTCGCAAAAATAGAAACTTGAGCTGTTGAACCTAATCGTGAGAATGATTTACGAAACTCTTTGTTTATTCAGATTCAATGAAAATAGCGTCTTGATTGACGCAATCAATTGTTGAAATTTTAATAAGCGCTAAATTAGGGGTTTCAGCTTCTTATACTACTAATTACTGACTAGTGTTAGCTAAATCTAATCTGTTAGACGTGAATGGGCTATTGTTCGTTTATGTTATTAGGTATTATTTATTACTTTCTTCTATCAGTTAATGTGGCATGTTGTGATGCCCATAAGTATATCCGGATGTAATTATTTTAGATTTATTAAAAAGGTATTTAAGAGTTTCATAGGCGAAAGATGACTAACGTATTTATTTTCAAGAAGACTTTAATACCTATACGTATATATTTATTATCTAGCTAATGTAGTAATTTAAACGATCATTCCGTAATGTACAGACAACAACATGTCAGGTTACCCAGTTACACTACGAAAGCCGGCGCTATTTCAAGCAAGACAAGGGCCACGTCAAGGTCAACATGTATAGCCTGACGTTCTTCTGTGTGTACTAACGTATTACTGGTCAATTGATAAAACATTTATATCTGTACTTAACTGAAAGTTTTCAATTGCCGAAAGTTTTCTTTAAGTGAAAGTTTTCAATCAAATTAGATTTATGGATGTTATTCTCTAATTTTTGTTTTTAACGATGTTCAAGATATCAACATTTGCAATTAAAAGAGGACAAACTCTTTTTGATACCACATTACATTACGAAATTTATACCATGTTAAGTAAGACCTCACAAGACAAGTGCCCAACCTCAGATTTATTATTTTAGTAGTTTGGTTTCCTTTAGCCCACTTGTCACTAATTGGCCAAAATAATGGTAAGCTCTTAATCCAGTTATACAAACGCCTTGCTAAAACCGCTGGAGGTTGTTCTATGCGTAACTAGTGTAAAGTAACTAGATTTTTATTTCTTTTTTTAATAAGTAACGGAACGTAGTCTTCGCAATTAGAACATTTGCATAACTAATTAAACAAGTGTTATTCTTAGAGACGTAGTATAAAGTTTATCATACTTTCATATGCATGATGATAAAGTAACGCTCGCAAGCATCATCATCAAAGACTCATAAATCATTCACAGTGTGTTATGTTAGACTGTGTGAGTGGATATGGACAGTGTAGTGATGATGGAGAAGCCGTGTATGATGTTGGACCGAGAAGCCCCGATGAAGGGCATCGTCGCACAAGTGGTCACTATGCTCCAAGAGCAGGCGCAAAGGTATGTTTTTATATAGTAATAATTACATTTTTAAAGAGAATACATTTGTTGTCTTATAAATTCCATTCAACTTTCTGAAGGCTTAAACACAAAACAGCCTAATCTAGGTAAGAATAACCACAGTTTGAAAATAATAAATTTATGCGAAAAACTATTTGTTAGTTATATAGTTACTACAAATACAAAGTACGGACGGCCGCAACTCAGGTTACCACATGCGTGCACTCTGTGCTGTTGTGATAAGAGCGGTTTTGCAACGAAAATGGAGTAACCTGATGCGTTGGTCTCTGTACATTACATCAAACTGTGCGAGAAAGTACATACCTACGTACATACCTGCTTTAGTTTTCTTAAGTTTTTTATGATTGTTTTATTAATCTCCCATACTGCAGTTAGGTATAAGGACTTTAGGTCCTATAAGTTAATAAAGTAAGACAAGTAGGTAATAGTAAACGGAAAGCGCTTAAACACAAACCTTTAAACATTGTGTTTATGTATGCAATTACATTAAATCATTGCTTTCACATTTCTAGCTTTTCAATTCTAGATAATTGCATTTATGCAATTATGATTTGCATATCTTACACAAAAAAATAAATTATTATTTGCTGAATTTACAATTTTTATCTTGTTTTCGGTAATTTGAACAACTAAAAAGTAGAGATAGAGTGAATAATAATTATGCTGTAATAAATAACACTAAAACATTTAGTATGCTATAATTACACAAAATTGATACACGACCATCCAAAGCTTTTGAAATACTTGCGATTGAAACCTGTCTAGCAACAAGAACTTGCGCAAAAAATTTGCAAAAAGTTCCGCTGTTGAATTCCGAGCTTTTATTGCTTACCGATTCAGATAAGTATCCGTTCAAGTCATCTTGTTACGCAAGAGAAGGTACATAACAGCACTAATGCACCAAAATCAAGTGTCTCATTCATGTTATTCATTATGTCATCAGATTCATTACTTGAATTTCGAGTAGATACCCATTAAATTGCCATTGTCCGACAGCATTTCTACTGGTATTGCGATTTGACACCATCACGTCTTGGTAACCACACAAATGTCAAATGCATTTTGATGATAGATGATATTTCAGCTTAAAATGTTTCGATGTTGTATTTTACTGGTTATGAATACTGTATGGCGAACATAATCCCATCTCTTTCTGGTGGGTATTGCGAAAGCCAATTTACTTCAGACACTTTAGAAGAAAAATGGGCAACATTTCGGGAAAATTCCAACTAAGCTGAAAATTTGTATACACGTACCTTTTAACTCCCCAAATAACCTCTGAAAAGTCCTACGAGTCCAGGGGTGGGTATAACTTTTGACAGCCAAAAAACGGTGAAAAGAATTACCTTTTTTCGGTGTTTTACCTATATCTTCGTTCCTGTCGATCTTACCGGGAGTTTAAATGCCCGATTACGTAAAAACTGTTAGTGTTATCAATAAACTTGATATAATAAATATAATAAACGCTTCACACTCAAAGGCCCAAATTAAGGTTTTCCCTTGTGTCGTGGGTCCCTTGGAACACACAAAGACAGACACAAACACCCATAACCCGAGAACAAACATCTGATTTTTACACAAATATTTGCCCCGACTGGGAATCGAACCCAGGACCCGCCGATCAAGAGACAGCGTCACTACCACTTGACCAAACCGGCCGTGATACACTGTTTTTGTAGATAATTTTTCGTTATTTCTTTTATTAGCACACCTCATAGTGGTAAGATAAACAGGAACGAAGATATTAGGAAAAAATCGAAATACTTAGTATCATTTTTCCTACTGTTTTTTAGCTGTCAAAAGTTATGCTCGCCCCTGGACTTGTGGGACTTTTCAGAGGTTATTCAGGAAGCTAAAAGGCATTTTGTCTGCTTAGTTGGAATTTTTCCGAAGTCAAATAAAATAAATAAATAAATAAAAATTTATTCAACCAAGAATAGCACAGTAAAAAAAAACAACTTAGGGCTATGTGTACAAAATAAAAGGGAAAACTTAACACTATGTGCCTGAACTAGGTTAATTAATATTACCTGTAGTATCTCAGGCGTTGCAGACCTCACACAATTAATAAAATAAACTATCACATGCAAAAGAGTTTCCTACCGATAAGTTAAATAAATTACCTAAATTGGAAGTTGAAAAATTTTGAATTTAAATATACAAAATGCTAAAGTTCCTGTAGTAATTACGAGGTTCAGGAAGACAGAGCAGGCATATTAAAGTATCTGTGTATTTAGGATCTTTATTAAATATGTTTCAAGTACAAAAACCTGTTAAAATATATTTCATGTCATCTTATGTTTCTTTGTAAAAGTTTTGTAAATACGTATCCATTCGTTTTAACAAATAAACCCTATCAATATAGTATGGAATGTAAGGAGGGATCCGTTAAAACCAAAGAAAATAGCTCTATCAATTTACTTACTACGAATTCATGTACTTACCGTAGTAACTTTATCTATTCCTACGTGGCGTATAATTACGGTCCCAGCGATGAACATGAGAAGCTACTTTCATATGTGTTAGAGTGATTTATCAAATTATAAAATGAATACCGGTTATTACCATGTAAGGTAAATGTACCGTTACTTCTATTAGGTAGCGTGATGTGATGCTGATAAATTGATGATGCAAGGAAGGTACAATAAATTTATAAATTGTAAATCACTTTTTATGACTTTAAATTAGCTAGAGAAAATTAAGGGTGTGATTTTCCTAAAAAAAACTTTCCATGATGCAATTTAATAGAGGTAGCTAATTTTTTTTAATCAAATTTCAACCTATGTTGTTCCTTTGAGCAAGTTTTTCAGTTTAGTTAGTGGGCTGATTCACATGTGATTCACATTCTCAATTTTATAATAGAAAGCACTGTACCTTAACGTACAAGTACAGCAGGGCAATCGCACTAATAAATATACATCGAAACGCAATTTAATCGCAACTGCTTCCCAACTTTTTGACATAAATAGTATGGAATACCTGTCAAAAAGTTGTGAAACAGCCGTTCCAATTCTGTTTCGTTGTACATTTATTAGCGCGGTTGCCCTGCAGTGCTTCCATTTTCTTAATGTCTCTCGGCAAGCAGTGTCTGTCTCGTTCTTGTCTTTTGAAAATCAATTTACTAAACGAAAAACGAAATTTGCCGAACCGCAATAAGAAAATGGAAGCACTGTACCGTTTAGTGATTGTACAATCAACAGCACAACAGGTTACCACAAACTTTAAAATTTCCCCAATAAATAGTAAACTCTAATGCTTGGAGGTAAAATTTAAAATCGCTTGAAGAAATTTGACAGTTTTGAATAGCATGATGTGCTGTTGACCCTGTACACATATGGGTTTGTGATAGTGCCAAAGCAAACTGTAAAATAACCAAAAAAGTTATTTTACATATAGGTAAGGTATCGCGACTGCAGTAAATGTGACAGTCATAAAAACGAGATGTTGTTACTAATTTTATATATATTATACTTATTCTTATACACCACTAACCACGAAGCATTCGTGCTCAAAGTGGTGCTCACGTCTCATCAGATCGAGATGGCATATCGCAGCCTCGAGACGCCAACTGCCAATCGTGGCTAACCGCAAAAGTTGGACTCATTCGCTACATCACTTATTTTTATCAAGTTTCTATGGTTAACTGAAGTATATCTGATTCGTTTCTATACTTGTTGTTTGTTGGTAGTAGGTACATAACATTTTTGAAAAAAGAAGTATAAAAACTTCCTTTTTTCCCCCTTCACTATCTTGAAAGGAGGTTTGCGGGCACCTTAGTGGGAACGTACCTTTATCCCATGAAGTGTATGGGCTGATTACAATAATAAATATTTTTTGCTGGTATTACGTCTAGGTCTATGCCTGCTCCTAATTTTCTTCTATGAGAAAAATCACCAAGTCCTTGTAAATGCTTCCTATTTTTAAGCAAACTAATAATCTTTGGTTAATAGAAAAGTCACTATAGTGTGACGAATTACTATAACTAATAATCTTAACTTCAATATCTATGTACAATAATGCAGTACAACGTAAAAGTTCCCAAATGAATATGCATTTGGTATATGTTCATGGGCTTAAAAATAAAATGTTTTAAGATAAGTCTTGGCTTGAGTGCCTGCCTATCTGTGTAAAGCGTTACATTAATTCAATTTACGTTTTATCTTTTGCTTTTGAGTAGGCGTCGGTACCGGTACTGATCCAAAAATGGAGCCATTAAACCTTGACTTCTTTTCAAATGTGGAATATACATATAATTATGATAATTTAAAAATGGTAAATGTCACTATTTGATTCAAGGATCGTGCTTCGACATAAAGTTTTAGCTATAACCTTGCAACGAGAGATCGCGTAGGTGCGCTGAGAAAATGCAACCTCAGGAATCCTCACAAGGATTCGAACAGGTCACACCTAATTGAATAAACCCCTATATGGGACACAGCGAGACCAAGTTATGTAGATTCTGACAAGAAGCTGATGAAACGTCTCTTTATGTAGTAGCAGTAGGAATCGGTACCTTGGAGGCCACACTTTGTGCCCGTTAGGGACATAGCCAGATACGCGGTTGGCATAGGACTTACTGTGATAACAAAAAGAAGGGAACTGTCACAATATATCTGTGAAGGTTGCAATGATATGGGGATTTACGGACTTGCGGGACCCCAACCCCTCGGTCACAAATAAAAATAATATGGACTTGCAACAAATGTAGAGTCCAAGGAATGGACTCTACATTTGTTGCAAGTCCAAGGGAATCCATTCCCTTGGGAATTTCTTAAAATTCTTCCTTTTTTTATTTCCTACGTTAAAAAAGGTTGATGACTCAGTGAGTCAGGACCTGATTTTAAAAAGAAGATAAGATAATACGAAGAGAAGTGTGCACCTTTGTTTCAGTCAACCATAGTAGTACCATAGGTTAGTAGTACTAACCTATTTACATTATCGTTATATCACCGATGATGTTACCAATGACATACTATAATAATGGTTTTGTTTGTTTATCAGTAGGTGCACAGAATAAGCCTATTATTGTTTATCAGAGAAGTAAAACATACGGTTTATGACACTCCTCTGTAATAAATGCTCATACCTACCTATTAATAGTACCATTGTTTGAGTTCGAATACCCTAATAATTCTTTAGTAACCTACCTATCTATATCTAGCTATGAGGACGTATTTTAACAATGATTTTGAGGATAAATAAATACCGTATACTATACTTATATTTTATTTACATATGTATGAGTGCTGATCGGTTAACATAACACACGTTTCCTAAATGCACCATTTGGTTGGTTATGCACATAGAAGCTCGCATTTGGTATAGTATTGCACAATGACTGCTCGTAATTAGATTACCACGTGGAAAGAAGATATTGGGATTTCCTTATTAACGACTACCTACTAACCGTTAACTGTCGTAAAATCTCTAGCTAACATACTCATAATATTGACTGTCTATACATATAACCCTTCAGTAACCCTACATAAGCCATGACTTAGCCAATATTTTAATGCGAAAGAAACTCTGTTACGCTTTCACGCCTAAACTACTGTTAGAAATTTGATACATTTTACCGCGAAAACAAAGGCTTGAAGTGTTGAAATAGGGGATGAATACCTATGTATCACACAAAAATAAAAATGTTGCCCACAGGATGCCACACGTATTCCACGCGGACGAAGTCGCAAAAGCTAGTTAAGAAAGAAAGTACTCATTTCGAGAAGCGAATAATCTCAAACACAAATATTCTCTAGATGTATCAGCAACATAAATTATAGCTTTAAAAAAAACACTATGGCGACCCTATTTTGGACACATTAGTATTCAGATCTTTTCCAAGTAAATTTTTAATGTCGCAAAATAAAATTCTGAAGTTTTTTATAATGAACTAGGTTAAACTGACAGCAAAATATCATGATGTCATTAATTTAGCCTAGCCTTGATTATAATTAATAAATTAGTCGCGTGTGTAAGCACATACTAAAACTACTCTCGTAACATAAAATACTTACCGATTTATCATAGTCGTACCATTTCGAAAAATGCTAATAAAAACAGGAATTTAAATCATGTAGCCTACCTACAGTACGTAGATCAACTTTACGTACCTACGACTTTACGTACCTAGATTAACTTACTAGAGAAACTAACAACTCCAATATGTAACTATAAATAGCTACTATCTACCGAGTAAAATTTTAATTAAAGCTGTCTGACGCGAGGGCGTAATTTCTCCGCATCATAAAATACAATGTAGCTCACTCAAGAAATGTAAATAATCACAAGAGTACATTCTAGACTAATTTATTTTGACCTTAATGAGTGTAGCTATGGTTCAACTTCGTAATTTGTAAGTCATCTTTCCGCTACCACTTTTAAATAAAATAAACTGCACAAAATGCTAGTCGTTATCACCATCAACTCTTCCTTCTTTTAACAGGTAACCAGATTTAAGTAGATAGATGGATAAAACTTTATTTGACTATAAAATAATCAAAACGCACTAGCGAATTTTAGTACTGTTACGAGGTGCACCTATTTTTCTTATTGTCTCCCGGCAAAGTTCGTAATTCTAAAAAAAATTTTGTAGACGATAAATCTAATAAGTAAAAACATGAAAGGACAATAAATAACGTAGTTCTGAATCAAAATTTTATAAACATAGACATTTCTATTCATTTGCATTCGGAAAATCAATGATTGCTGAGACACAACCAACATATTAGAAGCACTGTGCAATTATAGGATTTTGATTTAACAGTCGGTAGTTGTTGGCGCCCGAGGTACATTAACGCTTGTGATTTGTATAAGTCTTGAGTTATGGTATAGTTCTAGACAAAAGCGATATGGTTCGTTGGAACGATGATAGTCACTGACAAACACCTGTCTCGTTTGCAATGAATTATACCACTGACTTCTATTCAGACGTGCTCTTAAGCTGCTTTTGTGTCATCTACTTAATTTTTGTAGAAATCTAGACTATCATAACGTAGTTTGTATTATTCAGAACGTGAAACGCCGTAAACCACAAAAGTACATTATTTGACTATCTTTACACATATAAACAAAACGGCTCTTTTGCATTATTGTTACATTTATCTGAAAAACAAGCTAAGTCAACAAACAAAACTCATTATAATCGTCGTAAAGCGTTGACTTTTTTGTGGTGCTGTGTCGCCTAATAGAATTATGAAACGCGCTTAAAGGTCATATTACGTTTATCCAGTAACAAGAACGTTTGCCCCTGTGCCATAATCTGTTAAGTTATAAACAGCTGAGCGGAGGGTGAGCGAGTATTGAGCGGTTGTGCACATGCGCAGTGAAACAGCTGGAGCCGGCGGCGGTCCTTCACAAAATAAACACAGGCCAGACGGTGATACTAACCCAAACACAATCCCCCATATTCGCCAACAAAAATGCGCGAAACCGTTTGAAATAATAATTTTGTGGCTCATGTTAAGTGAACAGTGATTAGTGACTAAGATGTGTAATGGTAACAGTAGAATGGTACCTCAAAATGTGCAATAAAACAAACAAAATCACGTGCAAAAGAAAGTGTGTATGACGACGGAGCTAGCAAGCGTAACGCCCGGTATGACGCTGCAGACATTATTATCATCATTCGATTCTCCCTTTTCGTCACAGCTCGTCGCATCATTCGACAAGCCTACAACAATCCAGATGTCGATGCCCTCAATGTGCCGTATGGTGAACATGTACTGTATCGAAATATTGCGATTGCGAAGCACTGTGTTGTGATTAAGAACGACGCACAACAATGTCGATAGGCTCGCGTGAATCGGAAGTGATGTGAAATTGACCATGACGGACTTTTTGAGTGCGCAGCAGTGGGAATAGTAATGAGATATCCATATGTAAAGACTGAACAATCATGGAGTAAGGCATGCGACTAAACAGTTAACAGTAACGAGTCAATTAGAGCGTCCGCGCGTCCGGGCGGGTTGCAAATAGAGTATGACAAAATGAAATCTGCGTGTTGATTGTGATCGGTTCAGCTTGAATGGATAGGGTCGTCGCCACGAGATCTGATTTTTCCGGGCAAGGTGGTGCGGCGCCGCCGCCAATGCCGATAGCGCGGCGCGCGCAGGCTTCAGTTCAGTCGGCCGCGTGCGTGCGCGCCGTGAAAGTGTCCCGCGCGGCATGCGTTCAGCAGCCACGTCGTCGTCGTCGGCGCCGGCCCCCGGGGGCTCCGGCCTGCACTCGCTAGGAGCCAGAAGACAAAAGACTGACCTCCACGTGGCTGAGCCCGTCACAGCGCGCTCCTCCAGCCCTTCCAGTCTTCGAAGCCAGAGAGCGCGCCAGTACAGGTGGATACCCAGATAATAGTTTCTGTGATTGCGTGTCATTCGCACTTTTTTAAACTTTCTTGCAAGAAACATGTGTAATGATGAGTGGTGCTAACTTTCTTTGTGTTGTGTTAGTTGAAACAAATTCGATATGATATCTAGGTACATCCTGTGCGACTATGCGTTATCGTTATCAAATGTAGCAATAGACAGCTCAATGTTATTGGTGATGCTGATTGCGTTTGTGATGTAAACACTTATTGCAGAACCACAAAAATTCACAAAATATCGTATTCCCAGTTTACGTCTGAGTGGTTTAAAACAATATTGAACAAGTAGGTACAAGTGCTATTGTTTCATTTGTAATTGGCCCAAACAGCAGCGCAAGGCCAAACGAGAGGCGGTTGTGTACGATTTAGCTCAGCTCTATCCGTTTTCATCATTCATATTATAATAAAATAAAACAAAGGCCTTTCCTTGAAATTTGAATATTTTTTTCTTATTATGCCTAATATCATCATTATCCACGGTCTGTAAAGTTATAAGAAAGTAATGACGCTTTTTAATACCAATTTTATCTCTGCTAGGTAGGTACTCTCCTACTTAACTATAGTTAAGTAGGGGAGTACCTACCCACTTAACTATAGTTAAGTAGGAGAGTACCTACCTACCTACTTAGAGGGTTCAAATTTCAAACAAACCCATATGTGCATAAAAAATGGGTAAATTGACGAAAACTTTAATGGAGATAACATTTTCATTCTGCTATTTTACTTTTTATGTAACAGCTGTTGTTATTCTGAATAAAAACGATATTTCCAAAAAGACTTCCAGATTTCTCTTCAAAATACATGTTACCTAATTAAGATAACAATTTTCGTAGCATCTACAATACAACACAATTATTTAAACGGAGGTTATATCGAAATACGGAGCAGTTGGTCATAGGCAGGTGTAAATCAAAACATTCGTTCAACCGCACAGTAATGCATACTGAGCATACTTTGACGATATTCTTATTTCTGACGTGGCTTTGCCCATTCTGCGTAAAATCGAATGGCACTTTTATTGTTTAGTTCACCTTTCTTTTATGCTCTATTGGTTGGTGATTTCGTAATCTTATGTTTTTTCTTTCCAATGAGTTGAACAATCGACAAGATGTAATTCTAAATTCAATCAATTACTAAATACTTAAAATAAAACGCTATTTGTGCATGTATAAGTAGTACCTAAGATAGGAAATACATAAAAGTAGAAAATAGAAACTACACGATGAGTAATAGACAAGTTTATAGGTTAATAAAGATAAACTTTTCACCAGAACTTGGCATGGATTCGCTAGTTGCTTTTAAGTTTATACAACCGAAACTATTCTACAGTACCTGAATAAATCCGTGCTTTTAAAGTTCTCTTTGAAATGCCAAGGATGACAATAAATTACATTATGATTCGCCAACATCGTTTCGAAAAAGTTTACCAATAAACATGTCATCCACGTAATCGGCAAAATATTGATAACCGGGATGTTACACGCAGGCATTACAAACACGAAACTAACATCTTTGTGGCAGAATATATACTGATTGCGGTATTTATAGAACTGAAAGGTAAAACTAGCTTTATACTTTGTCCTTTCGATGTCTTCATTGTTAGGTACTCTCTGTATGATGTCTGTATGGATAATCTTAAGCTGATGTGACGGTTGAACACGATGGATGGTATAATTTCCGGAGAGCGAACAATCAAATATTTATGGTAGATATGTACAAAAAAACAAGGATACGATTCACGTCATACATATCCGTGATCCTATAAATTTACAGCGTGTTTGAAGCTCTATATTTACTCGTCTAAGTATAAGAGCACAGGCTACAGTCCCAGTTGTCCTATTTTCGCGAGCTAATTAATTCGTCAGAATGAGTCACTCGCACACCCTGTCGTCTGCACCGCTAATGGACTCGATAATCTGTTTATAATCGCAATAATCACATCGTATGTAGTTTGTTTACACGCAATAAACAAAGAAAATATAATGATTACAGACATACTTAAATACCCACAAGAAACAGGAAGGAAATTGTGTTACAAAACTTATGAATCACAGAAACGAACTACTTGCATATAATTATGCTGGAAAATCAGCTCATGGCACAAAAAACCTTTACTTATATAAGTTTCTACCATAAGAATAATTATTTTCCTTAATTTCAAATCAATGGCATGCTCAATAGCGTGTTTTGATAAAGCTGTGTATAAGTTCTACTACGATACTCACGTGGTTAATCGCAAGGTTTAATTATCATAGGCATGTGGTTATTTCCTTCCAGGGCAAGCTTGCCAGTGCGCACCGCGCGGCTACTCCAAAGGTCCCGGGCGCAGACGCCATCAGACGCCGGTGCCAGCGATGGCAGTGCATCGCCGGCGCTGGTACCTGCGCCCGCGCCAGCCTCATTGCTTCAAGACGTGGTCGACATCAAGACCCTGCTTATACAGCTTAAGCGGGTCTTGCAGGAGGTCAGTTACTTTAAGATCCTAACAGGTTGTGTTTAAAAGTCTCATAAAAGGCTTTTTTCTGTCGGAAACCATCCATAACACGATCCGTTATTTTTACATTGAAGCTCTTTGTATGTATGTACTCTAATTTATTCTATCTACGTTTAGGAGCTTTTCCAATTTACATACTAAAGCAATTTACTCTCCTTACTTAGTACTTGTGAGGTGAGGCAAAATGTTTTCCTTAAGATATGTGTACATAACATTAGAGTTAATGACATGAGCCATTGTACAAGTTTGAATCGAACCATTTCCACTATTTATATAAATATTCAACCTTACTTGTCAATCTATAGGCATTTAATTCAATGTAGATATGTCTATTAGAATTTTATGATAGCAAAATCGTAGAATTAAAATTTTCAAAATAACATTGCTGATTAATTTGAAAATAGTGAATTAGAAGCATGAAGCATGTTGTCTAGAAGCATGTTTGTGTATAGAAGCATGTGGTTCAGAATATCTCGATATTTAGAGAGTAGATAGATTATTCAAAATGTATGGATTTGAATCACCTTCTTACTTAGATATGAGTTCATTTTCTATTGAAATGAGATTAATTTTAATTTAGTCGTTGACGTAAATCTTAGATTGAAAAGTACTTTTCATAGAAATGAAAGCTGTCTACCGAATACGATCTAGAATTCAGTACATTGTATCCGTCCAGTGTTATTTCCTTCGTTTGCACCTAATGTAAGTAAGCATATGTAAGCTAGAAACGCTCGCTCGCATTCTGTCTTTCTTTTCAAATTTTTTTATGAGTGTTTCTACTTAGACACATATTAGTTTTTTACCTAGACCGCATCTATGTTGTTTGCTGTGTATAACGAAAGAGCATGTCAATTTTGAATATTAATTATGCTTTAATTTACATAGAGGAAGACGATAATTTTTATTGCGATTTACTTGCAATTTCACATAAATGAGTGCTGTGAACAGCCCCTCGAGTTACTCACACATGTTTTGTATTCTATGTAATTCTAACAAGAATGTTTTTGCTACAGAATGTTGTTATAACATGTGCTGTTAATCGTATAAAGATGCGTGATTGTGGCATTCGCCCGTGCTCGTGCCCGTTAGTCCCTCTAATCATGTGGAACTATAATTATCACGTGTCCCATGCGAAACTACAGTTACTTTACTCTCGTCATAGATTAGATACATCTTACAGCTGGGAAAATTACACCTGTTGCACTCAGTGGGAAAAATCGCCTTTCTAATGAAAATGATGCCGTGATTATTTGCACTTTAGATTGTTTTAGATAACTATTTGATCTAGACGTAAAGTGCTCTTTAGAGTGTATAACAAAGCATAACAAGATATTGAAATCAATTTCTATAGGTTCCTAAGGCATTTATAATTGTTTTCTTTGTTTTTAATTCGATTGTTCTAATATTTCCTTTGTGTTGCTTGTATGTTTATGTTAACCACTGTAGTTACAGCCTTAGATACCGTATGAATGAATAAAATTTATAGATTTATAATTACTTGTCACTTCATATTAGATATTCATAAAATTTTAAACATTCATATAAACTAAACGCCGCATTGGGAAACCTTGTTATAATGGGATTAAGAAGCAGGATTTGCTTTGAGATTTCTTATCGAATGGCTATTTTATTCAATTAAGGCTGAAGCTAAAGTGGTCTGCTTGTAGAGGCACTGTATGTAATGTGTTGAATGTTTGTTCGCATCACGTTGTTGCTGGGTGCAGCCGGGGGAGGAGCATCATTCGATGAGTGTAAGTAAGCCCAAATAACCGCTACATTGTCTATCTCACCATGTGGTTTTACCTACTGACGTGACGTTGAGACGTTCAACCTGGTTATCTGCAAGAGCCCATCGGCTAAGTTGCCTAATCTTCATGTTTTCATAGTTACAACATCCCAGATAATAATGCACAAAAGTAGTCTTCAGGGGATCACCGCTTACATCGGTATTTCAAGGTGTTGAACAGGATATAAATATTAGCATTAGCATCGGATGTAGCAAAATGTTGAGTAATCTTTTTTAAAACTAGTTATGAGAACGCTTTTATATCAAAGACTAATAACAACAACATATCAGATTTTTTTGCTAATACCTAGTGATTAAAGAGCTAAATTTCGGGATGGGGAAAAATTATTTACGAATCAGTAAAATAACTACATGGTGAGTTGGAAATGTGTATAAATCACTGCAATTGCAACCGCTGCTGTTTTTATGATTACCTATACATATATGTGGAGTAACCAGTCACTCGCCCAATTGCAGAAACATCCATTAAACTAAATGCTACTTTAAATATCATACTCTGATTTTTCTTCTTGCTGATGTAGACAAGGACGGCATTACATTTAAAGAAGCTTTAATTTTAATGACCGTTTCTGCAACTGAGTGAGTTTTTTAGATCTAAACAAAGGTACTCGTACCTATAACTGTTATTACGTATTGGTTTTGCATATGCGAAGTGATTGCATAACTGAAATCAGTGCATAATAAATTACCAGTTTGGTTACCCACGCTGCATTAGTAACTGCACAATATTTGTTTTTGCTTTTGATTGCCTTAACTAATTTTCAGCAGCATTATTACACCTGGCAAAAAACCTTCGTAAAGAAACGTTCACTCGTTCCCGATTATATCATCAAGATAAGCATAACAAAAAACATGAATCATTCGAATAAATTAGACATTTCACAAATAACTTCGCGAAACTAGTATTAAAGTCGATTATCACTGTCAGATTTTGAAACTCTGTTTTTCAGGCTTCTGAAAGTCACTTTGTGCAACCAGTATACGAATATAGTTAATGACTATGGCAGAAGTTAATGGATGAATAAGCCAATTAACATTTTTGGACACCACTCTTTGGGAATAAAGCTACGAGCTTCATACTGAATTGCTGATTACGAAAAATCTATACTTACCGCGCTATTCCAACTCCATACCTTCATATTACAATGCATCGATGAAGAAGTACTACAGTAGGTACCCATGGTTGAAGAAAATACTTTCTTTACAAACAGGATAAGTGATCTAAAGCTGCAGAGGATCTCTGTAACTTGACGTTGATTCGAGCTTTAATTCAGCTTACACTATCTCAAAGGGATTTAAAATACAGAAATCTACGAGCAATCGTTTTTACCCGACTACGGCGAAGCAAAAAGGAGTATGTGGTTTACCGGAATGTATGTATGTATTTATAGTTGGGTATCCACCTGACGGCAGGTCTCAAAAGGGACTAAATTTATTTTCTTAACTGCTTCATGTTTTAAAAAGGGGTTGTGATTACAGAGCGAGACTCTCGACCCGTTGCTGGCGATGTGCGCGGAGAGCCCCGCGCGCGGCAACGGGCGCCGCCCCCCCGCCTCGCCGCTGCACCCCGACGCCTGCGCTGAAATGCGAAGACAGATCGTCTATCTGCAGGTCAGTACCTAAAGGAAAAGACCATGTCTTCTTGTGGGTCGAAGGGCGCTAATTGTTTTTTTAGCTGTCATAACTTGTAAGTGCTATGAAGCACTTACCTGACGCAGTCTGTTGTGTTAGTTGTGTAAGTGTTTTGGGGACCGAAACTTTTTTTTTAGACCAAAAAAAATCTGTCAAAACTCCTGTTCTCTCCTTGGTTCTGTGGTCGAGAAGAAAATGCTTATTCCCTCGAACTTTATAACTTAAGAGTTATATGAACTAAAAATACACTTTCGGAAATATAAATATGTCTGTAAAGGTCCATTGTTATTTTTAACTTTCCCCAAGAAACACAGGTAGAAATATGAAAAAAAAAATTGTCTCCCCAAACAACTGTGCGATCAGCTGATATGGAAAGTCGAAAGAAAATGTTTGACTTCTCATATCAGCTGGAGAAAGTTGTTCAGTTTCATGAGGAGAAACAGTCATCACCCCTAAAGTTTCGCTAACTAATTTAAAAAGTCACTCAATATTAGTGATGTCGGTCTGCAGGGTCAGCTGGAGGAACGCGACCGTCTGGTGCGCGTGCTGCAGCAGCAGATGCTGCGGCTGTCGGGCGCGGCGCCCGAGCGGGCCGACGACACCTGCCACCGGGCCACGCAGACCGACCGGGTAACTGTCACAACACTACGTTACATTATATGCTATTTCAACTCTCTAATAGTTGTGAAGTCTACTAAAAGGTCGATTTATCTACATTAATATTTTATAGAGGAAAGATTTGATTGAGTGTGTAGCGTTTATTATTATTATCCAGAAACCAACACTGTTAATTTGTTTGCACTGAATAGGCCCCGACACTTCTAGACCGATTTGGAAAATTCTTTCACCATTAGAATGCTACATTATCCCTGAGTAACATACCTAGACTACATAATTTTCCAGAATTCCCACGCGAACGAAGTCCCAGTTAGAATGTTAGTCATATTAAAAGCCAGTTGCAGAAACGTCCATTATAGTTAATACCTACTGCCAAACTAGAGGCCAATTGGCGGTTTGAAAACTCTGACATCGGTTTTAGTCAAGTTTGCTACATACTTGTTTATGCCTATACCTATAAAAAGAAGAACGCTGCTTTTGTGATACCTATTTATGAGAAAGATTTATTCAGGGACACGGACACATATGAGTTAAATTGATTCTGCAGCACAACATGGCACCCAGAGCAAATCTCGGCCGACAGCTAGTTACATCTTACAAATGAAGCAAGACAAATCAATCCAAACCCGCAGCCTAGGCTACATAAGGGAATTTTTTGATTGAAAAAAATACTTTTGCAGCTTTTCTATATGCCCCTCTCCACACTAAGCAAGGAATGTTGGAGTCTATTGTCCAACTCCAGCCTAAGAATTTACTCAGCTTAGATCATTAATTTATGATACACTACAATTGATCCATGAGCGATGACTTCAAAGAAATCATCGCTTAAATGGTTTTACATGACATTTTGAAAGGTATTTGATTACACCACTATCAGGATCGGTTCGGTCACCTGTGTTGTCCGTTGATCAGCAGAATATTTCATACTTCTTCGTAAACACTGCATTTCGCTACTTACAATAATTCTTAAAATAAAATAAAAAATTAGATAAAAGTTAAATATTGGAAGAAATCAATTAAATTATAAAAAAAGTTACCATAATGTTGTAACGCATGTGTTTTCCGTTCCAGTTGCGGCCACCGATGAGCACCGCGCTAACAAGTTCTGAAAATTCCGGATTAGTGAGGTAATTACATCCTTTGTATACAAACACTATCATTATAGGAAACTACATTGCTATGTGTACCACCATAGCACACGCAATTTTTGAACCAACGGGATCGACACGATCTAATTAAAACTTTCACTGGAAAACATTACATACCTACCTGTTTTGTTTTGATTTATTGTCAGAATTTCTTCATTCACTTAATGTTTTCATAATATTTTATTGTTTTCTATTTCATTTCCACACAAGTTGATTTGTGTTTGATGTTTATGAATTTTTATTCCTGTGTTTATTATTTCGTTTAATTGTTTATTGTTTTAGGTTTATCGCCGCCTCGATAGACTTTCTGAAAACCGTCTTACGGGACATTCAGACATCCATTATTATTGTAGACATATCCCCTATTATACCATCTTGTCTCTCACAATGCAGAGAAAACTGCAGCTTAGTATTAAAGAATGCATATTCTAAAAGTCAGTGTTTAGTAGCAAATCTGACCAGTTCAAAATGGGTGGTCCTTTTCAAAGACTATATGAATCAAAAAATGACTTTCACACCCACATCCATGTGCAGAGTCACACTCACTTTGACACCCTATTTCACCGGCATTTTATTTTGATTATACATTTTATTTTCTAACTACCTCGTTTTAAGTACAAATTCTTCCATGTTTGCTTTTATTTATTTGAAATTTTGATTACTCGTAATTTCTTAATCATTTGACTCTTTCTCATTTTGTTCTGATTTCTCACATGCTGCTTTAAATTGAAATTGGATTTTGGGCAAAATCGCATACGTATGTTCGGGTGGCAGTTTCCACTTGGGTGGCTCGCGCGTTCGTCCGTCAGATCAGGTAGCGTGGTTGGATTGCTTGCTCGCTCTTTGCCTCTTGTGTTCCGTCAATGTGTTCTGCTTGTTGCATCTCTTATACAAAACGTCGAGTGAGGACGTCTACCTCGTTAACGATAGGGACATCGACGAGTTCTGCTACAAACACTACAAATAAATCTGCATGAAAAAAGTTTTAAAAGCAACGTTTCAATCATCAAGAGAAAAGTTGTTGGTTTTTTAAAATTTTGACTTGTACCTTGAAATGTGCCTATTTATTAATTATTGTTGTGCCTCGATGTAAACACGGCCTGTAGTGTTCCGAAACATATTGAAATTATTTTTCTAGAAATATATTGTATCTACTGTAAGTTAACCAAGTATATAATATGCAAACTAAGGTATTATTGGCTGGTGCTAGTTGAATCAGAAATAATCACAATATGAATGAATGAAGGCACTATTCACACTTTCCACTGGCTAATTGCATTGTCTGGCTTTTAGGTAGGAGTTGTTCATAGTCATGTGTTTGTTTTGAAGTACGTGGGTTGTATAATATGTTTGAATATTTGATTTGTCTGGATCTTTCAACTAATGTATCGTGCTTTGATTATGAAATCTGTTTCTGTGTTACACGCTGCCTAACCAGAATGTAAAGGTGAGATTTAGGAAATATAATTTTCAATGTTGATTTTCTTGTACAGGCTTGTCTTGTCATGAATTTCACGTTACATTTTGCGCTTCAATTTAAAGTATAAATCTGTAAATAAATCATACCTTTTAAAAGTACAAACAAACCTATTTATCTTTCTTCTTCCTAGCCACTTAGTCCCGTTTCTCATTCGGGTAACACACGTATTTTTTCAAAGGAAAAGATATTTACACTTGTTTTTTTCCACAGTTGGAATGAACAAGCATGCGGGAGGAAGCTGCCGTTATATAGTGAAGCACAAAAAACTAGAAGGCCTGTGAACGGAACTGCGAACAAAGCGTGTCAGTACGGGGGGAGGAAAGTGAATGGAGTGACCAACGGAGGGACCAATGTCACCAACGGAGACGAGCCTCAGCTGCGAACAAACTGCCGAGTTGGCTCTAAATACCTCCAAGCCCTCGCCAACACAGACACAACGAGAAGATACATCAAACGAGACTCCTCAGTAGGCGAACAGACGGACCGCAGAACTGTGCGGTCTACACTATACTCCGCTAGATCTCGCTCGATAGAAAACTTCCAAAACCAAGCATATTCTATCACTGAGCCCTTACTGGCTAAAAAGGCAGTAATTGAGGAGACAACGCTAATAAAACACCATACATCATACGGAGATCTCTATAACGGTAGAATTAGTAGCAAAGAGAGTGTGAACGGCAATAGACATAGTCCGAGCCTAAACGGGCAATCGACAGATACGGACTACAGCTCCGATGGAGGGTATAAGTCTTTGCCGTCTTCAATAAACTGTAATGGACGTTCTCCCAAAAAGGTGAGTGGCATCCCTCGAAGGTCGATAGAACAGAAGTTCATTAGCACCAAACACGTGAAAGCCAGCGCTGTATGAGTTGATAGCATGATTGTGATATAATTCGCTCGTCTGGTAGATCTTAGATGTTATGTGGATGATATGTTGACGTGCAATGTTCTAATCTAAGGTCTACGATGCGGCTCATGTAGTGCCATGACAGATCGGTCTCATGACGTGTTGGAGCTAAAGCAACGCTTGTTCGCATTTACCTATTGTTTCCATTCATATAGATAGAGGGTGCCTACTTGATCAGTAGCTTGGAGATGGTATTTGATGACGTCATTATTCTTAAAAATAACATTTTTATGATGTGGGATCTGACAATCCGTGATACAGCAATATGTCATCAAAAACTAACTCCAAGAAATTGAAATGTCCTCTATGATGCTAATTGTTAAGATACTTTAGTTGTTGGATGCCAAATTAATAATCTGTGTGTAATCACATCATCTACATGTTATATGTAGGTATAAATATATCAATGTTTAAGACCTCGTTTTGTTTGACTTGAAATGTAACATTGTTTCGTTTCGTAATCAATTGCTTATTGCATTTTGTTTATTATTCATTGAATGTGAATGTGACCTTCTATACTGAAAAGCTAGATAATTCGGACAGGAACTAATTTTGTAGGGTTATTTACTTCACATGTTTGTATACAGGCGATAAAATGTTATCTTAGATTTTCTATGGTAGACCTTATTAGATAAAGCTGTAATATGTGATAAGAGTGGCTGTAAGACTTGTATTTCAATTTATAATTTCTATCTTTGTTAATCAACCATCATCATTCATGTTTGTGTAATAAATATCATTTCATTCAATTAACACAGTCTTAAATTGTATTTTAAAATACTCATTTGCTGTCTATATTTAATTAGATTCTGAAAAGACGTAGGTATCAAATAGGTACAAAATCACTAGCCTAAAATCATTGTAATTTAATCATTTGTAAAAGCATTTGTCAAATCAATATTAATGTATTATTATTAGTCATTGAGAATAGTTAACGTTTATCTTCCGGAAGCCTAATATTTAAGTACCTATTCTATTGATACCTTGAATATGATAACTACAGTTATTGTCAATATTCAGTGTACCTATCTTATTATGGCTACTTCGTCTACTCATTACTATATTGCGCTTTCCTATGTTAGTTAAGTAATTAAAGCCGAATAGCTTTAGACAAATTCTATTTAATTTAAAAATTGAAGTTGTTTCAATAAATAATTTTAATTTTGACTTGGTTTCTTTCATTTACTACCGATTATGGCTTACCTAAGTACAAAACAAATACATCATCATAATTATAACGTTCATAACATGACACACGTTAGTTTGACGACAAAATGAACATTGAAACAAAAACTTAGGTAACCTACCAGCAAATGAGTAACTCATAACTATAAATACACTGGGCGTCAAAAATAAGTAGTACAGTTTTAAAATTGCGATTTCTCCCAAACTATAAAACTTAGACCTTTGAAACAAAAAAGGTTAAAAAGAAAATTTAATCTTATTCAATAAAAACTTCATGCATTATAAGAACTTATAATGCTTGACTTTAAAAAAAACGAATAAATAAAAACACTTTTTTTAAACTGTTGAAAGGTGTTGTCTTACTTAGGATTTTTGTGTTTGACACATTCGCTGCTGATAAAGCAATTGTAATTGAAAAGCATAGGTATCTTCAGAGAGTAAATTTGACTAATCATGCCTCTTTCACCAGAAGAATGTGCAAGAATCTTAGCTTTTCTCGAAGTGGGCATCAGTATGCGTCGTACTGCAAGGAGGGTGGGTGTAACTTTAAGAACGGTTCAGCGAGTAAAGCAAAGGTACGAAGAGACTGGAAACCATCTAAGGAGACGAGGTAATGGCAGACCCAGGTGCACAAGTACCCGAGAAGATCGCTTTATTGTTTCCACTGTGTTAAGAAATCGACACCTTAATGCAGTTGAGGTTCAGCAACAGCTTCTTCGGACCCGAACAGACTACATCAGTGAGAGTACAGTGAGAAGAAGACTTGCTGAAGCTAACCTGAAGCCTCTAAGACCAGCAAATGGCCCCAAACTTGAGACAGAGCATCGCGTAGCAAGACTACGCTACGCCCGTCAACACGTACAATGGGGCGAAGAAGAATGGGCTAGAGTTTTATTCACAGATGAGTCTCGATTCTCTTTATACACTTCAGATGGACGGCGGAGAGTCTACAGACGACCCGGTGAGCGATACATTCAAGCTTGTATCTCGGAAAGAGTCCAATATGGCGGGGGCTCTGTACACGTATGGGCTGGTATCTCTTCAGAGAGTCGCACAGAGCTTGTGGTAATAGAAAATGGGACTTTGACTGGTGAAAGATATGCCTCGGAGATCCTCAACGAGTATGCAGGGCCATATTTAATAAATATGGGTGATGGAGCCATCCTAATGCATGATAACGCCCGGCCACACACTGCTCACCACGTACAAGAGTACATTCAGGAGGTTGGCATCAACTTGATGGCTTGGCCATCGAGAAGCCCAGATCTCAACCCGATTGAACACGCCTGGGATGAGCTTGGGAGGCTAGTCAGAAGGCGCAGTCCACCTCCTGCCACACTCAGGGCTCTAAAACATGCGCTGATAGAAGAATGGGAAAATATTCCCCAACACCGCCTCCGAAACTTAGTGTTCAGCATGCCAAACCGGATCCAAGCTGTAATTAGAGCCCGAGGCGGCAACACAAGTTATTAAATTGTGAAAAAGTTCCAAAACGTGAAAATTAAGTGGTTGACATATCGTTAAAAATTGATACTTTTTAGTATTTATCTTAATTTTAAGTTTGAAACTTTATTCATGCCAAATAAAATATAACTTTAATAAACTTCGTTAAGTTTACTATAAACTGCTTTTTATTTCATAAGTGTAACTACTATAGTTTAGGAGTAATTGCAATTTGAAAAGTGTACTACTTATTTTTGACGCCCAGTGTAAATAATGACTGCACTGTTTCAAACAAATTTGAAAAAAAGTACCTAAAATTATTTACTTATATCTGATAAGTAAAAATTTAACGAAATTCTAAGAGTATTTAATGTCGCTGTCTGCGATGAGAGCCCTCGATAACTTGTACACAATGACCTACTTAATTATTTGTTTCATAAATCATTGAAGGTGCAATACAATTAACGATCGCAATTGGTAAAGACTTCAAATCCACTGAATGAGGTCATCGCCCATATGAATTCAAAGCGTAACATTACTGACAACTGGTAAATAGAATCGAGTTGTTAATTGTCTAGATGTTGATAATGATTTAGTAGGTAACAAGTAGATAATGAGAATTATGAGAGACAGTTCGATAGTTCCGATGTTGGTCAGTGTTAATTGAACCTTGGACAACAGCGTCGATAAGGCGAAAATCACGATAGGGGCGAGTCAGTGGTCACTCCACGGCAGAACCGCGCGCGCGTTACTAGCGCATCAAAAGTGCTCCAAAAACGTAATGTATCGAGGACCAATCGAACCCAAAAATTGGATTACGTGAATTGCGAGCAGTCAGAAAGGTAGGTAGTTACAAAATTTTGATGGTAAAGTGACGTTTGGTTTAGTGTTAATGTTGTGTTCTATTGTTTATCCCGGGATGTCAAAACAACCCTTGAAAAGATTAAAATGTAGTTCAAAGGTAGGTACACACCTAGCGAGAAATTCTAACAGTAAATCATAGACTTTGAGCATTAAATGCGTTCTTATGTGTACTAAAATAATGGTTGTATTCTATGATTTGATTATTTTCGATTGTAGTGTGTAGCAAGTCGATATAATGATTTTGATGTGGATTATCGATGGTATTTCTTAAAAACAACAAGTTTCCATAATCCACAAATCCAATAAGATAAACCATGGAACATAACATCTAAATTCCATACACTGCGATTTGAAAAAAACTGAAGACGGCATAATTAACTGAATTGGTGACTGAGTGATACAAAATGACAAAAGCTTGGCAAGCGATAGCATTGATATAGCGCTATCGTGTGCAATAAGTATAGTGTGGGTCATCGAGGTGAAACCATCATCCGTCCGACAGTTGATAACACACTTCACACAATCTGACCAACTACAGTAGACAAAATCTCAGTGAAACATTGTGTGCTCAGCTCAATAATTTTGTTTTGACTGTAGATCGCAAAAGTGTACTGTAAAAAAACTGCATATTCTAAATGCATATCCAAGTCCAAAATTTCAAAATCTTCATCTAAATGCATATCGGAGATCAAAACATATTTTATAGTCTTCATGAATAGGTATTTGATAAACACACAGGTTAGAAATGAAAACGGTGCAGAAACAATCGAAAAAAAAAAACAAAAACAAAACGACACAACTTGAAGCAAACAAACCTATTGTGAAAATCAATGTACCTAGTCGTTAATTAAAATACGAGCTAAATTTGTAGCTAGCATATCATAGTTTTAGTTATATAAATGAAACGACAGTGACCGATTAAAAAGCGGATCTAATGCGACTAGAATTATCTTTACATATCTGAAAACCTCAACTGGTAAACTTGATGGATTTATTCTGTACCGAAACTTATTAGATGCCTATTTACAATTTGGACATACATAAGTAGAAAAAAAAACGCAAAAATAATTTGTGTCTATCGTATAAACAATATAAACAAACAAGTGTTGTTCTGTTCTGAGACAAGACTATACATTCAGAGACCTCGTTTGAATATTGGGTAACTTTAAATTAGTAAAAATTAGGGATGTGAATCAGTCCACGAAACTGAACTTTCCCCAAGAAACATAGGTCAAAATAAAAAATTAAAAATTGTCACCTCTTCATACAATGTGCGATTAAGTAGCTGGTTTGCTTTTGTATGCGAAGTCGAAATTTTTTTCAGAATTTCATACAGGTTTTCAGGGGAAAGTTGTTCAGTTTCATGAGGAGAATCACCCCCTAAAGTTTCGCTAACTAATTAAAAACCACCCCATATAGGTATACAGCTTGAGTATAATAATAACAGGCAGATAAAGTCATTAAGATGTTATGAGTGGTCACCTTTCACCGCTGCGCCTGCGTCGCGTGGACAGAGAAAGTGAATCTTGATGCAGTACCAACGACCAAACGTCCGGTAATGGTCATTTCAAACCGCACTAAATATTCAAGTATTTATTATAATAAAATTCCATAATAATTTTTTAGGTCACAATTACTATGTTTAATTCATATATACATATATAAGTGCCTTTTATAGTGGATCTTTTATTTAATAAAATAAAATAAATGTTTAACTAATAAAATAGTAACTGTTTACAATTTATATTAATCTAGTGTGACACCCACTATTTCATCACTGTTGTTGCATTCAATAGATAGTGTGGTGTAAAGTTCAGGTTTTCATGTTTTATAATAGGTGAGTTGTTTTCATTAAACTTATCATAGAAGCAAGATAACTGCCTAGTGCTGGTTATTAATAGTGCTACCGCAGCTCTTTCCATGGGTGTGTCTTATTAATAAATGCTGGTGTTAAAAAAAAAAAACAACAGGCTACGAATAGCGCCTTGTCTTTGATATACCTACTAAAGGTTGCTTTACCTTAATGTGTAACGCCGCAACACTCAAAGGCCCACACTATATCCCCTTCGTGTTGGAGGTGCCTTGCGTTGAAAACAAAAAAAATACAGAAATAAATACACGGCCCAAGAAGAAACATCTACTTTCTTCACAAAATTTTGCCTCGGTCGGGAATCGAATAGTCTCGATCCATTTAAGGGCAGCGTACTTAACCAATCACTGTACTTAACCCATCGCCATCTACACTACCGGGCTTTAGGTTAATCACTTTCAACCTCTCGGGTGGTAAATCAGTCCATGAAACTGAACAACTTTCCCACGGAACAAAGGTCGAAGTATGAAAAAAAAATGTTGACCTCCCATACAAAATGCGCTATTAACTGACGCAGTTTGTATGGGAACTAAAAAATTTTTTTTCGTATTCCGACCTTTGCTCCTTGGGAAAGTTGTTCAGTTTCATGGACTGATTTACCACCCGAGAGGTTGAAAGTGATTTACCTAAAGCCCTGTATATATTATTATAAAAGCAGGTCTTCCTCCGCGTTTGTCCGTTTGTTTATCCACTAACTCCTACACCACGCCACGAATTTTGAAATGGTTTTCACCATCACATCTTTTTTCCGGAAGACTTATATATCCGTACCTATAGTAGGTACATCCTAACAATGCGTGCGAAGCCGGGGAGAGTCGCTAATTCAAGATAAGTTCTTTTTTACATAAACACTGTAAATTACGATAAAGAGCTCCTCCAAAATCTCTTAGGAGAGGGTTTTAAGGAAACCGCACAAAAAGTACGCAGTCTGCGATCTTACACTTCGATTATAACACCATTACCCAATAATTAAGCAAAAGTACACTATTTTTAATTGAGCGATTAAATATCAGTACTTAAGGATGGGAATTAGGTCAATTAATTTTCTTTCCTAGTAACATTCCACTGTGTACCAAAAATACCTGACTATCAAATTCTAGAACTCGACTGAGTACTTAAGTTAATAATAGAAATAAAGTATACAACGTTTAGATACTACAACTTAAGTCACGAAGTATACACGGCAACACATCAGGCCTTGACGTCGCCCTTACCTCGCTCGTAATAGCGCCTGCTTTCGTAGTGCAAATGTATAACTTGATGTGCTGCTGTCTGTACAACACTTATTGCAGCAGAAATGATTTCGTAACGAAAGGCGCATCCAGGTTACTAGGTGGCAATGTAGAACGCTAGCATGCAATTTTATTATACTTTTATTTGCATTACTGCTTGAAACATACTTTTGGTCACGTTTTTAAATTAGATACTTAATCCGAATGTTATATTTACGCTCAGTCAGAGAAACATTCATCAAAGTTAAAGGTTCTTTAAATGTAATGCCGTCCTTATTTACTTTAAATGGACGTTTCTGAAACTAAGCGTATATTTACGATTTTTTTAAATTTCATTTTAGAAAGAACAAAACAACAAAATTCTAGGAAAGTAAATAAGTACCAAACACTCAAAGGCCTGAACGAGAGTTTTTGCCGTGCGGTGATCGGTTGAGAATAACACCACCCCATCTCTTTCCGTGGGTATCGTAAGAGGCGACTAAGGAAACACAAATGACCTACCTCCTAGTAACCCATCCCAGGCAATGACACTTCATTTTTTTCTGAACCTGAGGTGTCGTCCTATGGTCTCATGCGGTGTGATAGGCTCTGTATAGGGCCGTCTGGTACCGAAGTCCGACGCCAAACAGCTTGCTGTGTTCCGTCGGTGCGTGGGAGTACCAGTGCCTTTATAGGCATTTTCTGGGTTAACTCGCTCCACCGTCGACCTCATCTTTGACCTTTATGGTCAAGATTGAGGTCAAGAGTTAACCCATGTTATAATAAAAAAAAGAGTGAAAACTTATTTAGCGGCGTTCTTTTTGGGATGGGTAAAAAATGTTAAACTCGCGTCAGGACACGTAACCTGATCGAAAATTCGTAAGACGGAGTGAGAGTAGACCGCAAGGAAGTAATATATGTTCAAGTTTTCACTTCTGCCGGCACTCCCGGACTGCGACCCGTTGTTTTTTTTTCGCCTCTCCTTACAACATGTGCGATAAGCTGATTTGCCTTTGTATGGGAAGTCGAATTTTTATTTTTTATTTGATATAATATGTTGTTCAGTTTTATGGGTAGAATAACCCCCTCAAGTTTCGCTGACTAATTTAAGGTCACCCTAAATGTTACTTGAAATTTTTTATCCATACATACAGCCATGCTCATTTGCGTAGGCGACTAGGAACCAGAGCTGCTTGACGCTACATGAGTATATTGGTGATTGGTAGTCAGCCTTTCGCTCACAATACACCGTCACGCATATCGCTGCCTCCTGCTGTATGCCTGGGAAGAGTTAGCAACTGGCATATTGAAAGTTTTTCTTTCTCTCCCAGCTCAGCTTCTAATAGAGAATATTAACGTCCACAGATCATAAAGTACGCTTAACAGATGGTATGAAAGGCAGAATAAGTACGAACAAAATGGGGGGGTCAAAGCTGAAAGAATGGCGCGCGCGCATCGCTGAGGAAGTCTACACGTACTGCTCCTTCTGTGTCGCCATGTCTGCGCTGCCGGCGCTTGCTATCTCATACGTTGGTTGGTAAACTGCATATTATTATTATATTTATAAAGGTATGGGTTCGCCCTTGAGCACAATCTAGCCAGGCAACTGTGTTTTAGATACCTACAATCGTAATCGTTGCAATGACATGAGTAAATATTAAGTTACGGTTTTGACTTATAAACAAAAAACATTTCGCATTTTAGTAGTAATTTGACGATTTTATAATTTTCAAGTATTCATTTTTCTTTTGGTCTCTACGGATATATCTACCCCAGTGGGATACGAGTATGAGGTTTTTTTATGTATGATTGATTAACTATCGTTCATAGATAATATATATAGGAAAAGCAAAACATTACTGTGTGTTGTCTGTTCCAACCCCAGTGGGGCAATAGCGAAGGGTAATTTTCTACGTGATTGAATATCGTATGATATCGTTTAGAAAAAATAAACTGTTGTGATGACTCATTTTACTACAAAAAATGCGGTATTTTTTTGAAATAATCCTTCCAAAATTAAACCTGCTCTTACTTTACACCCTAGCACGCACGAGTGTTAATTTTCACGAACTTATCTCATATTAAAGTTTAGTAAAGTAAAAATCCACCAACCCGCATTGGGCCAGCGTGGTGGACTATGGCCTAAATCCCCATCCAGTTTCGAAGGGAGGCTGTGTCCCTCAGTGGGGACGCATATGGGCTGCTACAATTAAATGAAAGTTAAAAATAAAACAATGTCTTCATTTTCAGTGGTCCGAGCCAGCAAACACTTATGGCTGAAACTATTATCAAGTAGATACCCTGGTCTGGAGTTCATTCGTACTGACACTGTGAGATCACTGTTGGACACCCACCGAAATCAAGGCATTATTAATGTTCTACTATCCATCAAAGGTAATACATCATTGCCATAATTTATCGTCATAAGTTTCTTACTTGTGAGCCCTGTGCTGTCTACGTACTGTGCACCCTTGATTGAGAATCTACTGTTAAGAGTGTTAGGCTTGTATTACAGAAGGTGAATCAAGTCTTGATCTATACTTAAGAATTGATTGTCTCTTTCTCTCACTATCAAATGACAAAGACGACTACTACTCAAGTATGGTGTTTTTTTAATGTATAGATCAGAGTCTGAGTCGCGTTCTGTTATACGATACTAAGAATTTGACGTTTTTAAAATTTCGTAGTCAACTTCGCACGTTGCATCATTTCCTTATGGCCGTCTGTCCGCGGTTTAACTTAGCGATAGCAACCCTTTGGTCCTATAAGCTGTTTGATATGAACATACATATTTATCTCGCAGACTAATTGTACAATTAAACATTAGATTTTTTCTAGTTTTTATGACACTACCTTTTAATAAACAGTGACACGTCAATTGGATTCACTAAATAAATATCTAATTAGCAACTCTGATTTTTTAATAAAATAATCTATGTTTATTGTTTACTAGCTGATCTCCGCGACTTCGTTCCCAGGTCCCAGGTTGTAAAACTAATACTTATTTGTGGTAGGAACGTTCGCGGGCGTGGTTCTTTACTCACCAAAGTTTTATCATAATCGGATGAATAGTTTATAAGTACATAGAGGACAAATATACTTACATTGACTTTTATTTTTATAGATGGATGCAGTTTGGTAATGTTTTGGATTTCCCAATAACATGTTTAACATACAATCACTCTAAAAATAATAAACTCATAGCAGTATCACTTAATTACCTATTCAAAAAGGTAAGACAGGTCAGGTCAATCCAACAATAATACTGCCAGCAATTTTGTTATGACCTCACTAAGTAATCTAAATCTTATGGGAATTACCGTTCTAGAGACAAAAACACAATAAAACGTTATCTACTAAACATGTAGGTTAAAAAGTTAATATATACACGTTTGAAGAAAAGAAGAATTAACAACCATGTTCACTATCTTCCAGGTATACTAGACCCAGACCAAATAAAGGATCAGTTAACAGAACATGTGATCGAAAAAAAGGATAAGAATGGACAACTTATGTTCCCAAGATTACGTCACCAGTTGGTCTCCTGTTGGGGGAACTACGCCTGGGACGCTAGTGTCGACTTCAAAGCAGAGAACCACGTGATCGTCGCCTCTGGGCTTTACAGAGGACGGCCTGTCAGCGATAGTAATATTCAGGTAGATTTTACAAAACTTATAGAAAATGTCGCGAAATAATATCACCACTAATATATCTCCCCGCGATCTCTGTTGGATCTACATATAAGATCTGGAAACAAAAAAATTGAGATCGACAACACCTGTAAGTATGATATGGAGATGCTTTATAGTCCTCTAATCCCCTGCGCCTTGTAAAAATTAAGAGAAACTGCTGTTCTCTGACTACTATGGGTGGAAAAACAGAAAGTCGCTGCTCCACTCCACACCTTCTTTATTAAACTCAAGGGAGTAAATGAGATGGTACACTAAAATCCTTATTTTCTAACTCAAAAAAATCTACTTTCTTTCCAGGACTACATTAGCGAAATAGTCTCAAAATACTTCCCAAGTGACCAGCCACCGTGGCAGTACATCATCATTCCCATTATTTCCATTGAACCGAAATACTACGTCCTAATCCGCGTTCATCATTTGCTCCTCAGTGGAGAAAAATCCATGAACATTGGAGATTTATTAATGGTGGACCAACGTCAACGAATCTTCGACCAAAACGCGATACCAAGCAAAGAGAGCCCTTTGTCAAAGCTCTTTCCCACACCTTCAGCCATTCCAGAACTGTGGTGCAAAATAAATGAAAACTTATCCAATGCTTGGAACGAATTCATTTCTGAGTATGATCCTGTTGAGAGTCCTAGAGCACTGAAGACTTTGCCAGGAGCGTTGCATGTTGCCGGCCTAGTGTTGATAGCTAGTGCAAGTGCATTTAGGGATATAACTAAAAAGCGACCCAGTGATACGAGAGATGCGCCCGTGACAGCAACTACTCTTATAGCAGCTGTGAGAAGGGAGTGCAAAAGAAGGAATCTTACGATACCAAAGGTAAATTAGTCGTGCTCAATGTTAATGCTAATTCAATTCAAATTCGAAAATTATAAAAGTTTATTAATTTCTCCCACAAAGTATGTTAATATAATTTTAGTACAAAAACGGTTTATACAAATAATGGGAGGTTTTCTTTTTGGGTATTAAAAAAAAAAAGTATTTCCCCAGAGCTCTCTAGATGGCGCTGAACTGACTCCGTTACTAGGTGCCAAAGCCAAAAGGCTTGGAGAAAAACATTGCATCAAATATTCTGAGTTTGTTTTGGCTTTCCAATCATCCTAGTTTTCTCGCGCTTTGTTATAATTCAGTTTTGTTTTTTCGTTGTTTTCGTAAAATCGCCTAACTACGTATGGTAGACGTGATATTGATGTGATATGACTATAACGTTTCGTTTTATGATCTCAAAATTACGTTCAAGTGAATTAATCAAAAATAATTTAACGTTCCGTTCCTTGCAGTAACGTACATAGTTTAGCGCCATCTATCCGGCGACTGGGGAAAAATTTAAAAAAAATAAAAAGAAAATCCCTCATTACAGTCTTCATTCTACAAGACTTGTACTCTCAGTGACCCCACTTCAGAACCTTATTACCAGCATGAATACCTTCAAAAAAAAGCATTAGTCCATATAGATATTATACTACTAATGAGTATTTGTTATTTCTTATTCAGATCCTTTTGTCGCCCCTCGTAACAGTGGATCCGAGAAAATGGCCGCGCCGAACGTTCGACACGTTGACAATGGTCTTAAAAACAATCCTCAAATTTCCGATTTCCTTGCAAAATGAAATCAAAGCTTTAAGAGAGTTGAAGAATACCGGACGCGTGTCGAATCCTAATACGTGGACATGGAAGTACGGAGAGTTGGCTCAATTGTGGGTGCAAGCCATGGGAGAAACGTTGCGGGGTATGGTCGAGACGTATCGAGCGCCGGCCAAGTTATGGTCCGATACGGTTGGAGCCGATGACGGACAACGGCATTTGTTGCAAACTGTCAATTTGTGTGGAAGAAAGGTGAGTGCACAAAGTTTTGTATGGCGATGACTTTAAATTAGCTAGCAAAACTTTAGGGAATGATTCTCCACATGAAACTGAATAACTTTCTTCAAGTAACCTTTATGAAATTCTCGAAAAAAAATTCAGCTGCTCGCACACATTATATGGAGAGGCGAACATTTATGTTCGTACAATATTATGTTTGTATAGTATAACGAGTATAGTGACACGTTTTAAAAAAAGCGACATTGTAATTTATTTTGACATATTTAAGCATCAGTTATTCATTACTAATTATTCATACTGTAATGTTTTGTAAGAAGACTGTTTAGCCCCATTTAAATCTTTCCACTACTAATACTAGCTGATCGTCTTGTTGAACAATTCAAATCAGTAACATAAAAAAAGTCGCCAGGAATCTTTCAATATTTCATTTGCAGTGGGCTTTGCACGGATGGTTATGTTTTTGTGTGAGCATATCAAACAAATAAAAAGGATTTGTTCATTTAAGGTAGCCACATGGTCTCGGCCGGTGTCAAGAGCAAGTATAGAACGCGCTGCGCGAGCGCTGGGCGTTTCGACCACTGACATCGCTTTGTACGGGGCGACGGAAGCTTTGCGCGCCTTCTTGGAACATACGCATTCCGAACTACCTGAGGTGGTGCTAACCACCGCCAGAGCAGCTTCAGAAGACTTCTTATTTACCTTCGCTGAAGGTCAAGGGAAAAGATACAAGAAGTCTATGACTGGAGGTAAATTTTATTACTTCATATTGACTAGAAAAAAAAAATACATTGAAGACTGCTTCTTATTACTTGCTAATGCAAGATTTTAAGGTCTTTTATTTCTATTTTAATCACAAGTTTCTGTTCTTAATATCTAGGACTTTAAAACATATGTTCCCCAAATTGATTGTTTGTTTGTTTGCATTGAACGGGCTCCAAAACTACTGGACCGATTTGAAAAATTATTTCACCATACCCCTGAGTAACATAGGCCACATAATTTTCCCGAATTCCCACGGGAACGAACTCCCGGGCGGAATGCTAGTTTTTTATACTGACCATAATACATGAGATCTTTAATAATCATTATGAAACAAGAAATGAGCTACGAATTCCTATACATAAATAAGCATGGGAATTTCTCACTTTGAAATGGTAACTTATAGATTTTCTTCTTACTTCTGTGTTCCAGGAATGGTGTGCCTTTCATTGCCAATTGGTGGCACGCCGCGTCGAATTGCTGCAGTGGTAGAAAGAGCTTGCAGGCGGCAGGGGGCCCTGGCCACGGCCTGGGCTGCACAAGCCCGTTGTGGAGCCCTAACCAGAGCGGTGCCTTCGCCCTTCGCAAGACTGACCTTGAACTTACTGTCAAGGCGATACGCAGTGTCGTATGCTGAGATAAATGCGCCTTTAAACGCGCAACCCCGAACAACACTTTGGGGGCAGACTGTGGATTATGTGGTGTATTGGAGGCCTCCGCAAGCCAATATCAGTAAGTTTTTCACTTATAATGTTCACACTCAAACTAAGGTTACCCTCGCGTCGTGGGTTCCTCGGAACAAAGACAGACATGAACACCTATGACCCAAGAACAAACATCTGCTTTGTACAAAAATATTTTCCCCGACTGGGAATCGAACCCACCAAATCGGCCGTTATTACTCTCCACATCATTTATTCTAAATCCCTTACAATTTTTAGAATGAACAACGCTCGTTAAAATGTCTTGCTTGATTTACAACAACTGATAAACCGAGACGGGAATCCCTAAGTCCTAACAATTCACAATATTTTACGTTTTGTTTCAGGTATGTCACTAACAGTAATTCAGTACGCAGACACGGTTCGGCTAGCCGTAATGACGGACTCCAGGCTGTCACCAGCGCATACCGTGCCGGCCAACCGTTGGCCCAACGCTATCGACCAACTTATCACCAAGATCGACCAGGGAATCGCAAGAATCACCGCACAGGCTACGGCGAATGTTCTAGAAAACTTGCCAAGGATTGTGACACCAGAAGATTCTCAGGAAAATGTAGAAATTGAAGAAATAGTAAATGAGGGTAGTTCGAGTATGCTCAGACCGCCAACGACTGCAGTGGTCAGTCCTCCGCCAATGAGAAGGCAGAAGTCGCAACAATAAGGCGAATATTAGAAGTTATGGAACCAATATCTTTAGCGTTCTAATGTGATTGTTCAGACGTGATAGAAGCCATTACAGGTATCTACAGTTTCGTAGAACCTCGAAACATGACTGAGATGAGAAGAGATTAGGGTTTTATTTACAGACGACACCGTTCTGCGATATTAATGTATCTTACAGAAGACGGGTGTAGATATACTTCTATGTTTACACCACTGTAATTTAATAAGAGGATAAATATACGAATTTATAGTAATACGGTCTCAGAAACTTGCCAAATGCAAATATTTAATGATTTTATGTAAAAAAATTATTTAAGACTATCACAATAAAATGAGTTTATAAAGTGTTGGATATGCTATTTATTAGACCGACTTGTTTTAATCAAACTCGAGATAAATATACTAATCATACTTGTCTATCTATTTCATTATTGTCACTATAGAATGAAAAAATATTAATACCACTATTATTTAAAATTACCACTATTACTGGTTTTACATTATGTGAAATAGAAACTACAAAATATGAAACATAAAAATATTTATTTATACATACTTGTACTACTTCTTCTTAGGTTTTTTCTTACTCTTAACTTCTGAAGATTCTTTTCTCTTCTTACTTTCATGTTGCACTTTCACTTCATCTATCTCCATTTTCTCTGATTTCTCTTTGCTATCTGTGGTTTTATTTTCCCCTGGGACGTAGCTGAACCCTGGTATATGTGGTTCTACTAACTGGTAGACTAGTTTTCTATGTTGGACGTTAGTATCGTCAAGTGCGAGTCGTACCGTTATCTCGTCGAACGTTTTTAGAACCACATCGCCGCTTCTTTGAAGGTGTTGCTGTATGAAAATAAAAAATACGCTGTTAAAATTATTTTTTAAATTAAATCTATTCCTATTGGCATAATAAGTTATAGAATGGGGCAGTCAGGTTACGTCAAAAATATGAAAACGTTGACGCGGAAGCGTTGAGAGTGAATTTTAATTTGGACTCTAAGTTATTAGAAAATTTATCGTCGTTCATGTAGGCCTTCAAGTCTATGGGTGTAATCTAAATTGAAATACCATCTAAATTATAATGAACTGAAGTCATGATTATTGCTAAAGTTAAATCTACCATACGATGACTAAATTAACAGTAAAAAGTAAGATCTAGATTAACCTAAGCAAAAGGAGTCAGTGCTGGTTTTCAGCTTGGCCCTGTATGACCAGTCGGCCACTGCAGTTAATAATAGTACATTATGCTACAAGTGCGCTAAGTTGGATATTACATTAGAGGCGAGTTTAGAGCCCGAGCCGAAGGCGAGGGCTCAATGGAGCCGAGAATGTAATATCCAATGCGCACGCGTGTCATACGACGTTTTTCAACACATTTGCGAGGAAAGAAAGAAATAAAAACTTTCCTTTGATATTGACGGCAACAAGCTATCACTTGCATGTTGCGCCTCGGAAAGTATTTCTGGCGGTGTACCCACGTAGGTTTCCTGTTCTGCACTCGAAGAAGACATTATTTGTGTTGTATTTCTGACAATAATAAGAATCCGATGAATACAAATGCAGTTTGTGAAACACAGATTAGTTGTGAAAACCAAGTGAAAACATCTGAACTGAAAAGAGGCGCGATTACTTTTTCTTTTTTCGCTCGCAAAATGAGATTCACATTGACAAGTATGCCATACAGCCAAATAATAAAAAAATACTTAACTATATATTTTCACGTTTTAGCATAAATAAATGATAATTTTCTGTTAAATTTAAATTGATTTAGTGGAATTATATTTTTATTTACAAATAGTTTAATATTTACACTAAATTTTAAACATAAAATAAGATCTGATCTCTTTGCTGAAATTTAGAAAAAAAAAACATTACGTACTAGTGCTTTATTTTTATTACTCACGGGCTGGGTAATACATGTCATTATGAACCTTAAAACAATGACATAAGACCCACTTTATGAGCAAATGTGTTGAAAAAAAATAAAGCGCATTGAGTAGTCAAAGGCCGCGTGCTTGTGTGTAGGTGTGTACGTACCCGTAAGTGTTACTTGTACGTACATTTACTTGTACATATCCATGTTTTTATGTGTGTATAGCTCCATGCGTATTTATTGACGCGTACAAATCCATGCGTTTGTGCATATACAGTGTTTTTTTAACTGGGACAGTATGGAGAAATCCAAAACCATAGAAGATACAGGGAAACGGCCTTAGGAACCATTTATTCTTTTTTAGTCATGGCGTTATCCAATGCACATAAAGTTGATTTAATCGAAGCGTATTTTTTAAAATATCGAAGCTCTGTTAATGCATTAAAGTGGTATCGGGAACGCTATCCTAATCGTAATCTACTAAATCGCAAGGTAATTGAAAAACTTAATTAGTATTAAGTACAAAAATTTTATGAGAAACATTTTATTTTTGACTAACTTCTGCTACTCAGATTTTTTTCTTCCGATACAATGAACCTATATGTAACTGAGTCGATCCGCATTTTTTTTTAAATGACTCATTTCCATGGACAACTCACGCTTGACCAAAAAAATACTGTCACAATTTTTTTTTACAAAAAAAGAAGAAATGGTTCCTAAGGCCGTTTCCCTGTATCTTCTATGGTTTTGATTTCCCCATACTGTCCCAGTTAAAAAATAACCACACTAATGTAATGTAAGTGAGTAATGTTTCGGAACTAACCTCTTCATTGTAAGAGAACTTGTCAGAAGGCAAGTACAGCGGGCCTTCGAGTCCGTACTTGGGAATAAGAACTTGCAAAGCGTTTCTCTTCACCGCTAGCACCACAGCTGATTCCACTTCTGTGCGGTCCTTGAACAAGATCTAAAAAGGAGAAATAATATTTTTTTTACTGTGTTTAAAAAGTGACTTACATTTTCGTAAGTTTAGGGCTCAGCTAGTAAACCCTTACTATACATATAATAAAATCGTAAATCTGTAAGCAAAGGTTACAACTACTTTTAGAACCTATTTTATTGACTAAACGTTGATTATATTAAAGGTTTAATTATATTCCCAAAAAAGTTTTTTTTTCACAATACATACTAGGAGTCAAATTCTGTATCTTTGCATTCTGTTGGTAATAGTATCAAACGAAAATACAGGTTTGTGATTCCAAATTTTTTTTTTTTTAAGTAAGTTTTAACAAGAAAACTTAATCTAGACAAGGATGATAATAATAACACAATAAAAAAACCCGATTTTTGTGAATGTTTGAGATTGAGAGAGCAGGTATCTTCTGGTTAGCTCGCTACATCCTCGACCACATCCTTTTCTTAACGTTAGATTGTGGTCAAGAGCGAGCCCACATTTTTTTAAAAGTCTTTGTAACTTACATGAGTGTTAAGCGCGACCGAGGCTCGCCCCGCGTACTGCGCCTGTCTGTGTCGGTAGTTCATGTTGTCGCACAGTGAGTCCGCTAGCTTGGTGTCCAGTAGAGTGGCGTGTGTCACGTCTGCGCCGATGCAGGCTGCTAGCAACCGATGCACTATTACGTCAGCGTATCTAGGTAAAAGACATAAATAAATAAATAAATAAACAATTGAAGCGCTCGTACCCCAATGACGCTAGCTGATCTCAACCCATCAGTGAGGTAAAGCAACGTACACAGAGGCAGGGAACCTGATAGGTGACCAAAGTGGCAATTTATCACGAGCGTTTCCGTGCTTCGGAGGGCACGTTAAGCTGTCGGCGCCGGCTGCTGTCGATTGACTACAGTCGTTAAAACCAAGTCAGAGGCCATTGTGCGGTTTGAAAACTCTGACACCAGGTTTAGCCAAGTTCAGGCGGGTAAAACTCCGTAGATCGGAACGTAGCCATAGGAACAGTGATATATGACAGTTTTTTTTTTTGCCCCGCGCTCATCTGTCTGTCATCCGCACTCCCGCGCCAGCCGGTCTGCCGCCATTTTCATTACAAGTTTTGTGTCGATCGAGTGAAGTTACAATTTTGTGCTTATCCTCTCCACTTAACTTGTAATACGCTTCCTTTCTTCTTAAAGCTTTTGCCTCTTGCAAAATGCCAAGAAACCTGAAGTGTTGTGTTGGCAATTGCCGAAATTCGCGACAGGACGCTATTTTGTTTAAATTTCCCGAAACGGATCAAAGACATGAATTATGGCTGCAGTGCCTTAGTAATGTGTGTGATACTAAAACTTTGATACCTGGTGTAAGTGTAGTGTGCAGTAAACACTTTGAGGCTAGATTTATCACGCCTAAATCACGTCTCATAGGCACAGCCTATCCTTCACTATTTACTGATGAAGAAATGGACAGTGGCCAACCAACCACACTGTTGAAAGGTAAGAATCGGTCAGTGGATCTTTTTAGAGCGGAGGTATCCTCTCGGTGCCTTGAGAGAACATACATTATAACCTAAATCTAATCCTTAGTTGCTCCGATGTAGTCGTAACTGTTACATAATACATATAAGTATCTTGAAATGTATGTTGGTTCTTAATATTTCAGAATTTGTGAATCCTCAGGCGGAGCATAATTATGCACGCAAGATGCACTATGACCACACGTATTGTATGGAGAGAAAACTTGAAACAAGTGAAGGTTAGTACCTATTGTGTCCGCTGATGAAATAAGAGTAGTGTCAGTATTAGTTAAAAAGTTTTATAATAATAATTCCTAGGGCACAATATGAAAATTCCTACTAACAATCTCTGTACTAACTATTTCCAGTGTGTATCCTCTTTGCTATGTGATTTTATGATTTGGCGGGATCACATCAATGCGGACTATTCTTTTTTAAACTAAAAAATCCACACCCACATACTGATTGAAGTCTTGTTAACAGGTACTGCAGTAAAAAAAAGATGTCTAGAATCGACAGCCATGGAAGTAGATGTGAGTCCATTACCTGGTGTTTCTGGACTTTCAAGTATGCCACCAAATGCATTGTCAGGTAAGCTTCTAGAGACGGTGAGGGTCAGCTATAAATAATTTAGCTCTGTTTCCATTTCATCTCTGACCATTAGGCTAACATTTGGTCACTGGGGCTTTTTCGGGGCGGATAAGTAATGAATAAGTCTCCTTATACAATTGTGAAAGTAAAAAATGTAATCATTTCATACAACGAGCTTGATATTTAATAACTGCAATTAGTGATGGGCCGAGTCGGGTATTTTAGGTATTCGAGTATTTTGGTATTCGTTAATAAGGTATTCAAATTATTACTCGAGTACAGGGACTCGCATCAATACTCGAGTAGGTACCAAGTGCCAGTATTCGAATACTTTTTGAACTCGAATACTTTTTTCAAATGAAAGCTAACAGTCTCATTCTAAGGGATTGGACCTAAACAGAAAAACTAGTTTGATCGCTGATACTAAAGAAAATATAATGTGCTTTTTGAGGAAGATGATAATAATAACACAATTTTTCAATAGCATACATTTCTCTATTTCTTCTTCATCAGCCCATATACGTCCCCACTGCTGGGCCATTTTTTTATTTATTATAAGATGGGTTAACTCTTGACCTCAATCTTGACCATATTAAGGTCAAAGATGAGGTCGACGATGGATAGAGTTAACCCAAAAAATGCCTATAAAGGCACTGGTACTCCTACGCACCGACGGAACACAGCAAGCTGTTTGGCGTCGGACTTCGGTAGGAGGGTGGTCGCGAACCAGACGGCCCTTTACAGAGCCTACCATACCGCATGAGACTATAGGACGACACCTCAGATCCAGAAAAAAATGAAGTGTCGTTGCCTGGGATGGATTACTAGGAGGCAGGTCTCATTTGTGTTTCTTTAGTCGCCTCTTACGACACCCACGGAAAGAGATGGGGTGGTGTTATTCTCAACCGATCACCACACGGTAAAAATGGGCCTCCCTCAATAACATGAGGGGTAAATGCCATACTCATCACGCTTGGCAGACGGGTTGGCGAGGATTTTGATATAATTGCAGAGTTTTCCTTCTCTGTGTGCAGATTAACTTGCTTGCATATTTACCTTAGTCGCCTTGTACGACACCACAGTAAGAAAGAGGGTGGTCCTATTCTACTCTGCCGGGGACACACACGGCATTTATCTATTTAGATTTTTAAAAATAAAAAAAATAGCATACATAATGAATCAAATATTTTCACAGGTACCGATGCAAATGAAGAAGGGCAAAGATCTGCAGAAATTGACAAAGTGCCATTAGCTGGCTGTACAGAAGATTCAAAACTGACTGCTATTAAAACACCAGGTAAGTTCATTCATAGTCCAAGCAATAAACCATGTCAGAGACCATTTTGCCGTTTGAAAACTTCTAATGCAGGGTGTCCCAGGATACCTGTACAAGCGAAGGTCAGTGGTTTGGGGACACCGATACCTATCGATTGGACCCCCATGTATGTTCCGCGATTTTTTGTAGTTTAGAAGTTATAACACATTTAATAAATTTTTCGAAATTTATCACCTGGCATCGATTTTTATTTTTTTCTCTTTATGTTTAAGATTATTTAAAAAATTCTTTATGGTAGATAATAAGGGAAATATCAGCTAACATTTATTAAAAATTTTATGTCCCTCATCATTATGGAACATGATTTAAAAACTTAAAAGTTAAAATTGGCACTTCAGCGAAATCTTTCCTCAACTTCAAGTTGGTAAAAAAATTATTAAGATGGATCTGCAGGTTTCAAATAGCTTTTAAAAAATTTGGAAGATATTCAGCTTTAGGAAACATAGCACTTAATGACGCTTTTTTATGAGTAATTCGCGTTTAACGTTCAGCAGAAACCATCGTAGGCGGTTTCCCAGTAGTAATTCCATAGAACGTATTGTTTTTGTAAATACCACAGACATGCCCAAAAAGTTGTTAACACGCTTGTAAATGAACTTTAGACAAGTTATAGCAATTACTCAATCTTCACTCTTGTGGGGTTAGGAACGATTTGGTCCCCTACAATGGGCTATGTGCAATATTTTTAAAATAATTTGATTTTTTCATTTTAAGCAGGTTTAAGGTCCCATATTAAAATAAAAAAGATATCAAATAATTTTAATCATAAATAAAAAATAATTTTCCGAAATTCCCACGGGAACGAAGTCCCGAGCGGAATGCTAGTACTATTATAAAGAGGAAAGATGTGATTGTTTGTTTGCATTGAATCGGCTCCGAAACTACTGGACCGATTTCAAAAATTCTTTCACCATTAGAAAGATAAATATCCCCGATGGACATAGGCTACATAATTTTCTCGAATTTCCACGGGAGCTATAAAGTAGTAGTACCCATGATACCAACAATAGGCAGATGTTACAAAAATTTATTGAAATTAATTTTAAAATACTTTTTAGACAGTTGGTAAATTCAATTTGTTTTTCAATTTTCAGAATCTTCCCAGACAATGCAGAAAAACCTGATCCTTTACACTCCGAAAAAGCCAAAGCCTTCCAACCGTGATCAACCAGAACCTTGCTCCAAAGGACAACCATCAAAACAAAGGCTTGTGAGCAGAGTCAATGAATTAACTCCTCTTCGAAGGAGAATTTATAAAGAATATAAAAAAGCAAAAGCTCAATTAAGCTTTCAAAAGAGAGCAAATAATGCTTTGAAGTTCTGTCAAGAAACCGCATTAGAGAAAAAATATGAAAAAATGAGTCCCTTTGCGAAGACTTTTATTAAAATGCAAATAAATTTATGCAGCAAAAAAAAGAACGCAAGACGGTTCACAACTGAAGAAAAAGTCATTGCACTTTCTATAATGAAGCAGAGCCCAAAATGCTATAGATTTTTAAGGAAAATATTTATACTACCTTCGAAGTCTACTTTAAACGCAATGATTTCAAAATTATTCATTGCACCTGGCATCAACCCACAAGTTTTCAATTTATTTAAAAAAGAGGTACTTATTATAAATTTATTTTGTACTTATACAATTCTAGAAAATTACAATTTCATTGCATTTATTACAATAGTAGCTTAAAAAATTAAAGGTAAAAAAGCCTTGACAAAAGTTTTTGCATGTTAAGTTCAAATTTTTGAGTTCTTCGCCTTTGTAATTCATTTATGTTTGTTTTAGATTGACAGTTGGGACCCCAGAAAAAAGTTATGCTCCATAATATTTGATGAAATGTCCCTGGAAGAAGCATTGACATATGATAAAAATAAAGACTGCATCAACGGATTTGTTGAGTTACAGCACAAGAAATGTGATTTTGCTGATCATGCCCTGGTGTTTATGTTACGCGGAGCTTTATACAAATGGCAACAACCTATATGTTTCTATTTTTGCCAAGGCGCTACACCTGCATATGAAATAAAAAATATTTTAAGGCAACTGGTGGATGAAATTGTAAAGTTGGGACTTAATCCAATTGCTTTGATTTGCGATCAAGGATCAACATTTCAATCAGCATTGAATAAATTTAGAGAAGAAACAAGACGAGACCAAATTTTACAAGATTTAAACCCAGGTTAGTGACATAACCGAACATGCTTATGTAATTACTTATTGATTAATATAAGTATTGTTATTTATTTTATTACTGATTATGGAAAATTATGATAACAAAACTGTTGATTTTTTTCAGATGGCACTGTCACCATTAGTGGTGTAAATTTGAATATTATTTATGACCCTTCCCATTTGATAAAAGGGATACGAAACAATTTTATTGAAAAAAATATTGTCAGTGATGGAAAGATATCAAAATGGCAAGATATTGTTGATGTATACGAGACTGACTGCCAGCACACCGAGACCAGACTACTCCACAAGCTAAATGACCAGTGTGTCATTCCTGAGAAGATAAAAAAAATGAAGGTATAATTTTTTGGATATTTTTTTTATGGTACGGACGGCCGCAACTCAGGTTACCACACGCGTGCACTCTGTGCTGTTGTGATAGGAGCGGTTTTGTAATGAAAATGAAGTAACCTGATGCGCTGGCCTCTATAAATTACATAAAAACTAAATTTTTTAATGAATGATAAATGATTTCCATTTATTTTAACTTCAGGTGAAAAACTGCGTTCGTGTTTTGAGCAAGACTGTGTCTGCAGCCCTGTCGTACACGGCTAATTTTTGTAAGTACCCAAAACAAATAGCAATGTAATTTCATATGCTCTTATGATGATGTCTAAAAATCGACTGTTACAAGTTTAGTTTTTGAATCCATGTTCAGAGTTTTGATTTCAATATTCTTTCATTTCAGCACACTACGTAGATGGCAGGCCCGTCAGTACGACTCTGAGAAATACTTCAGAAACTGTTTGTTTCCTTGACCAACTGTTCGACAGCGTTAATGGGGCTACAACAAGTCAACAAAGGAGCAGAGGCAAAGCGCTAAAAAAAGCAGTCACCAAAACTTCAACACATCACACATTTTGGCCTTCTGCTATTACCAAGCTCGAAAAGCTAAAATTTGTTAATCAAAAAGGCGAAGAACGGTCAGTGCCCTCGGTAAAAAACTTTATTATTACAATAAAAAGTTTAATGAAGTTGTGGCAGTATTTTCAAAATATGGGACTGAAAATTATGAGACCCAGATATTTTAGCTCTGATCCAATAGAAAACTTTTTTGGGCAGGTCAGAGCATATAACTACAGAAGCAATGACCCTAACTGCCACAACTTCAGTTGCACTTTTAAATCTCTTCTTATCACAAGATTGATTAAATTTCACAGTGACACTTTTAATTGTGAAGATGACTCAGCAGAACAAGCAGTAAACTTAATATCATTATTTGAAAAACCAGATTGTGGAGAACCGAGTCATTCAGCAACAGAACCAGTAGTTAATGTTGTTGAGCAAGCCCGTAGAGAACGACTCAATATGCATTCGCGGGCTTACACTGCCGGGTGGGTAGTTGGAAAATTATTAAATCAAACAAATTGTCGTGAATGCCAAGACAGTTTGACGATTTCTGAAAGTGTTGGCATTCACGACTGGATAAGTCACCGTGAATACACAAAAGCACAAAAACAAAGATTGAAATACCCATCCGAAGGTGCAGTCAGGTGTTTCAGTACAATCGTCACTGAAACAAATGAATATTTGGAAATGAATGCTAACAAAAACAAACTTTCAAGTGAAATAAAAAAAAAATTAATTTCCAAATTATCATTTGACTTCATTGACTGTGCTGAGCATAAGGAACGCATTGTTAATTATTTCATTGAAATCACTGTGAAATTTACAATTATGAACTGGTGCAACACAATTAACAAAATATTAAAGGGCACTGACATAGCAAGACTGAAAAGACGAGGGTCACTACCGAAAATGCAACAAAAAGCATATGATAAATTTGTAAAAAAATTGAAAAATAAATCTTTTAATAAGTAATTAATGTTTTTTTTCCTCGAATTATTTACCTTAAAAATATATAATAGAAAAGCTGGGTCAAGAAAGCGGATGTGACTGTTTACGATCACGTTCTTTGCATGTGCGAAAAAAAAAACACTGTCATATATGACTGTTCCTTTTTTTTTTAAAATCCTACCAAAGAGTAATTTAGTACCAGAGTCGGCCGTCTGATACGCCAGTATCTCTTATTAGTCTGTGGCCAAGTTCACCACACTCACACTTGACAATACCTACACGATAAAAATAGGCATGGATGAGGTAAAAGAAGAACAAATACAAGAGTTTAGCATAAAAGATATAATCGGGTTTGCTAAAGCTTCGGGTAGGTTCAAAGATGTGGAACTGTGAGTGCAGAGGTAAAACTCATGCGCTGTTATGGGGAATTGGGTGAAATGGTCCCAAATAAGTGGACTGATCACCCGCCTGTGTCTGACGGGCGTTCCCTCCATAGATAGATAGATAAATACCTACACGATAAGAAGAAGATATCTCACCTCCTAATCGGCGACGTGAAGTGCGTATAGATGGGACAAGCTAATCCATAATGGTAGAATTCCTCCTGCGTTTTGGTTCCACTGGAGAAGTACTGCGCTTGCTGCATACAGCGAGTGGCCATGATACGGAGCAACGTGTTGAAGAATGGACGTCCCGGGATTATCGCCTCGTTTAGAGACTTCGAGAATGCTTTGTTCGTCGATACGTCTAACTCGAAACCCTGTAAATTCGAGAATAATACTCAATTCTCAATCAGGTACTTACTCAATTCTTAATCATTTATTTGCATTCCATGATGTGTTATAATTATAACGGCGACAGACAATAACATTTAAGAGAGCTCATGCTGGTTGGGCACTGATGGCTACCACACACTCAAAAAACTACAATAAGGTCATCACTGTGTCGTAAGTCCACAATGATGACATACAAACAATCCCGCCTATAATCCTTTTCGGGGTAGGCAGAACGTCATGTTGTTTTAGAATCACTTGACGCCACTTCTAACATTAATTCTGAGGTTTATTAGATGGGACATGACTACGGTGGTGAAAGGTTATCGGCTTTTCGCCCGTGAAACAGCAAAACCTTCACACCCCACTTACTAGCCTCTTCAGCAAGCGAAAAAGAGTTGGCAGCTGGCACATTCAAAGTTTTCCCGTCCAGCGTGGAAATTTACACAAATATACACACTTAGATTCGAGAACAAAAATCTATTTTACACCGACTGGGAATAGAGCCTACAAACCGTCGATTCAGAAGTTGTTACTAGAATTTAACAAAACTGTCTTTCAAAATGTAAATCAGTGAGATGTTTCGCTAACTTTTTTTAGACTTAGCATGATAACCTGATCCGTCCGCTTGTTTTAGAAATCTTTGATAGATTTTAAGGCTTAAAACTATTGGCCCAATACTGAAGGGGTTTTATTTATGTATTTGAACGTGTTAACACCCATTATTATTGTTATTTTTATCATGCCTTGTAACACATGCCAGTTTTTAAGATTTAAAAAAAATGACACCAGAGCACTTACTCTTTTTCAAATTGTTTTTTCAATTCACATGTACAAATAGTAAGTAGGTAATTAGTAACAGCTCGTCAAAGCAAATGACAAATGAATACTGAGTCAGCTGAATAAAATATTCCTTTAAAAACTATGAATATAAAGGAAAAGCTGTAATTGCGGTTTAATAAGGATGATTATCCGACATATTAGGATGCATGTAGCATTGTAATTAAGTTGTAATATTGCAGGTTAATTGGCAAGTAAACCAACTTGATATTGTACTCTAAACTTATTCAACTTAAGAGATGTTTAATTTATTTATTACTAGCTTTCCGCCGGCGGCTCCGCCTGCGTGGACTACAGGTTATATCGCGCCCAGCACTGGGACAAAATGTAGCCTATGTCCTTTCCCAAGGTCTAATCTATCTCACTACCAAATTACATCAAAATCCGTTCAGTAGTTTAGGCGTGAATGCGTAACAGACCGACAGATAGAGTTACTTTCGCATTTATAATATTAGTAGGGACTAGCTTTTCACCCTGGACTCCGTTCCAGAGGAAAATCGGGAAAATTATGTATCGTATGTGTTATTTGATTATTACTGCAAATTTATAAAAACCAGTCTAACCATTTTTGAGTTATAAATGGTAACACAACTTTGTTTTATTAGCTAACGTCAATCAAATCTAGCTTTGCGATCAATGAATCAATCAATTGTTGTGTATATGGCTCTGTTAAGTTAAGCCAATTCTGCCAATGTCAAGGTTTGAAACTACAAAAAATATATATTTATATTTTAGTATTTTAAGTGTATTAATTGTAAACTCATATGGAGAGTAAATGTGTTAAAAAGGTTAAATAGGTAATAATAATACTAAATGTAACAAGACAAGGGCACGGACATCAAGACTGTGGATGCAAAATTAAATGTATAAAAAAAAACTACAAGTGATCATGGTACAACAATAAGTGGTGCAAGGATATAACTATGGCAATGAGGAGCTTTGCGATCAAGAATGACTTCATACATACCTGTTGCCTGGCAGCTTTGAGGAACGTAGTGAAGTTAGCCGGAGGCGGGGATGGATGCCGGCGTAGTAACGCACATTGCGGGAATTCCGCGGCTAACTTCTCGGCGACGCTGACGTTAGCGAGCAACATGAACTCTTCCACCATCGAATTGGTGTCTACTATCTTCTTTGCTTGCACTTCTATGGGATCATGGGTCTCTGAATCCACCTGGAAATTTATTTTGTTAGAAAATAAATGTTTTGGGTAACTAACACAGCGCATCCGTCCCAAACTAAGCAAGGCTTGTAAAAACTTCAATATACAGGGTTACCGGAAATTCGATACATTCCCTATAAGAGGTTAAAGTAGAGCTCATTTGCGACATTTTTTTTTATTCCTTCCCTAGCCGATAGTTATTAGTTTTTGAGATAATCGCGTTTTTGTGTTTTTTTGCTAAATGCCGATTTTTGACAAAAAAAAGCTGTGTAACTTAAAGAATTTCTTATGGCTATCTTTTTTATGCATAATCTGAAAGCTGACATCTCAACGGTTCCTAGAGATTATAATAAGCTGAAGTAATAACAATAACCTTCATTATGTGGACTTGGAATCGCGATAGATTTGGAGGAAAAATCTTTGTAGTGCCACTTTATCGTGAATTTGTGCAAAATAAATGTATGGAATGTGTCGTGCAGATTACTTAAATAAATGCCTTATTTCACTAGCTTTCGAAAGTGGTATAAATCTTTACAAAAAACTTTATAAAAAAAAGTTATAACTTGAAAAGGAACTTTCAGAACAGCAGTGGTTTTTTGAACATTTTGACTTTTCTAATTGGAGAGAAATGAAAATGGGCTAAAACTACACACTACTTATTAACAACATAAAATTTAAAATCCTGCTTAAAATGCGAGCTGAAGATCCTCATGCATGCCCGTAATCTCTTCGCTATTTCGGTTTTAGTTGGTAACTCGAGAGTTTAAATTTGCTTTTATTTGTTGGGCTGCGCTTAATATCCTCCGCCTTAGCATTTCAACGTTATTTTTGTACTGTTAGCTGAGTAACGAGCTGCTGCAACCCCAAAGGTAAAAGTCGCAAGATGTCAAATCAAGGCACATTGCTGGCCTAGGAATTGGCCCTTCTCGGTCAAACTAACGTTGTAGGATGTTTTGGTTGAGCCACTCTCGCACTCCCCGGCGGAAATGGGCTGGGCAGCCGTCATACTGGTAAATCAATAATATCGAATAATCGCACAAATTCACGACAAAGTGGCACTACAAAGATTTTTCCTCCAAATCTATCGCGATTCCAAGTCCACATAATGAAGGTTATTGGTATTACTTCAGCTTATTAAAATCTCTAGGAACTGTTGAGATGTCAGCTTTCAGATTATGTATAAAAAAAGATAACCATAAGAAATTCTTTAAGTTACACAGCTTTTTTGGTCAAAAATCGGCATTTAGCGAAAAAACACAAAAACGCGATTATCTCAAAAACTAATAACTATCGGCTAGCTAAGGGATTAAAAAAAAATGTCACAAAGGAGTTCTACTTTAACCCCTTGAAGGGAATGTATCGAATTTCCGGTAACCCTGTATATATTTTTTTAATTTACATAAACATATAGACTACTCACAAATACGATTTTGTTACGATTGTTGGGTGGCGGATATCGAGCCCTCAACCTTCAGCTCAATAGGCAAGATCTTACCATCTTAGCTTTCAGACTAGATAAAATAAAGTCAGTGCTTTCATGCAATAAGGCCGCCTTGTTGTACACTGTATTTTATGATTATGATATTAACACCTAGTTGCAGAAACGTCCATTAAAGTTAATACCGCTTCAAATCATACTGTCACTTTCTGTCTTGTTGACTTTATACAAGGATGGCATTACATTTAAATAAGCTTTAGTTAACGTTTCTACAACTGAGTGTATATTTTATCTCGTGTATCCTTGTATGCAAATAAAACTCAAGTTCATGGTCAAGTATGATGAATAAGACAAATCAACTTATAAGGAAAGTCAGCAAAGTAAATACCTGAAAACGTATTTCAGGCGAGGCAAGTAACAGAGCGCCGTTGTCCAATCGTTTCTGCTTTAGTTTCTTAGCGAGAGAGTTTAGGATGCGGAGCGAGCTGGCGACATCGTCCTGTCTCTTTTTATCGTCGATCGCTACCTGCGCCTCTTCGTACGTCATTGCTGCAGCAGACTGAAAGCAAAAACTTTGTGTTTCGCTCTAGCTAGATTGTAGAATTAGAACAGGCAATTTTTTATTTCGTTTTCACAAATTTTAAGATTGATAGTTTTTTTATATTGGGTGATTTTGAATTAGTTACCTTGAGAAATGTAGGCTTTGAATCAGCCGACGTAACTAAAAAACTTTCCTCAAGAAGCTAAGGTCGAAATACTAAAAAAAATGTCACTCCATATAACTTGTGCAATCAGCAAATCACTTTGTATGGGAAGACCACAATTTTTTTTGAGAACTTCTAAAAGTTCCTCGGGGAAAGTTGTGCCATTTAATAGACGGAATTACCCCCTAAAAATTCGTTAACTACTTTAAAGTCACCCCATAGGAATTGAAAAATTCAGGTGTAACACTTGATCATGCTCATACTAAACTTAACATGTTTAAAAAATGTTTTTTTGGCAGGGTGCAAAGCGGTTGGAGGGAGTGGCCTAAACGATCACAGCGCTCGCTATGGCTAAAATTGACATTATTATCGCTGACTTGAGCTGTCAAATCCATATTACAGTTTTTGAGATAAAAATATGGTCTTAGTAAGATGTGTTATTGTAAATGTATTCTCTAATACAGTAAAATAAGAGAAGATTTCATTAATTTATAATTATATATAAAACAAAGTCGGGTTTGTTCTAACACTTAACTCGAGAACGGCTGGACCGATTTAGATAAAATTTGGTATGGAGGTAACTGACACCCTGGATTAACACATAGGCTACATAATTTTCTCAAAATCCCACGGGAACGAAGTCCCGGCCGGAAAGCTTGTAATGGTTATAAACCACTTACCTTTATAACACTTTTATGGAATTTGGTAGTCAGAACGTTGGCGTTTTCGTCTATTTCCCAAACGCAAGAGAAGGCTAATCTTTCTTCGCCGCCGCGAAGAGAACATAGGTTAGAACTGAGCAGATCTGAAAAAAAAAACATACATCATAAAATTGTACCTATCCGACAAATCATGTCCACGAAACTGAACAACTTTTGCAGCAAAAGCGAAACGAATAAAAAACAAAGTTGGGAAAAAAATTCCTCATAAGGCCCGGTGCCCCTCGGTGGGGATGTATAAGGGGTGATAAAAAAAACATGGAGATTTGAGGTTATCACTAACCTGGAACCATGTCAATCCTCTTGTCAACCAAGTAGACAGTGGTAGACCGCGAGGCAGCCTCCTTGTCCAAAGCAGTGTTCGGGCGCACGAAGTATGTGACGTCAGCAATGTGGACACCCACCTGACATGTTCAATGTATTGATTAGTACTGATTGATGGCGTTGATTGCGCGAAATTAGAGACAGCTTACCAAAATTTGTAATGAGATTGAATTTATTACCTGCATAGAAAATGGTAAAATTGCAGATCTAAAGCACATCTTAATAGGCATCACAATTTCTCTTACTTAACAGTAACATGCAATCATTCAATTAATAACATTAGTCAATAAATAATGAAATTGATTTTAAAATGTTGACAGTTTTTAGACGATTCGAAAATGGAAAATGGAGTGTGTTAATTTTCAAATTACTTACAAAAATTAACTAAAAAATAAAAACACTCATTACTGAATGTTTAAGAAAAAAAATGAGAAAACAGTGTAAAGAGATTTTTAAAAAAAGAGCGCCTCTAAGTTTTCCGTCTATTCTTCTCTGGGGAAGACTGCACCTTTGCGAGTTAAAAGAACTAGTGTTTGTGTGTATGTATGTAAATCTTTTAATGTACTTCACTACTTTGGCTTAAACGCTACACACTCAAAGTTCCCTCGGAACGTACATAAAGACAGACACAAGCACCCACGACTTATTTTAAGTAAAATCCTAGATGTTCTATAAAATAAAGCTATTTTGACTTTGACAAAAACTGACACCCTGAATACAGACTTCTACATATAGGGAGTAAGGGACAGCTTAGCAAAAATTGAAACCCTGAATTCATACCATCATTCTAAAAATTATGTTCCAGTGGAATTATCCTCAGGTAAATTTTCGATCTTTTTCAAGTTTTAAAATATTTTCTGCTTTAAAATTATTTATTCGAATACAATCCATTCTGCATTTTAAAAAAAACAACAGCGTAAAACATGAAAACCAGCAATGTACATCGCATTCTGACAGCGCCGCGGCGCGGGGGGACATTGCGTAGCGCCAATGTAGGTAAGTAACAAATTAACTTGACATTTCCTTTTTTTTATTATGAGATGGGTTAACTCTTGACCCCAATCTTGACCAAGGTCATAAATGTTGTCGACAATGGAGCGAGTTAACCCAGAAAATGCCAATTAAGGCACTGGTACTCCCACGCACCGACGGAACAAAGCAAGCTTTTTGACGTCGGACTTCGGTAGGAGGGTGGTCGCGAACCAGACGGCCCTTTACAGAGCCTACTACACCGCATGAGACCATAAGACGCTTCAAATTGAAAACAAACTAAGGTGTCGTTGTCTAAGATGGATTACTAGGAGGCAGGTCTCATTTTTGTTTCCTTAGTTGCCTCTTACGACACCCACGGAAAGAGATGGGGTAGTGTTATTCTCAACCGATCACCACACGGCGAAAAAAATAGTTACTTGTAGCTGATCATAGTTACGGATTGTTTCAACCATTTAAGTATTTGCTAAGCTGTCCCTTACACCCTGTATATCCCGAACGTTTTCACGGCGAAACTTTTCTCTTGAAAGCAAAATTTTAAAAAAAACCTGCTTCTGCCGGGAACCCCAAATTACTTGTTTTTACTGATTATTACTGGACCCTCACAGAGCAGCAAAATTGGGCAAGTTCCTCGTGTAAATTTTACTTCGAAAGATATTGTATTGTTTATCGGGCGTTTTCCGCATTTAGCCTCTTGTTGGGCTTAAGTGCGTGATATTGTTTTGGCTAGCTATTCCACTCAGCCAATGTCCTTATACGCAAGCACGCAAGTTTTCTTACATTCCTGCCTCTGATAGGGATCTCGGGTTATGCAGGATCTGTGCCCGTTGTGCATTCAAGATATAAAAGGGTATAAAACTGATAAGTTGTTCTCACCTCGAATTTCTGAAGTCCAGTGCTTGTGGTTCCTTTGATAGGACGAGCGTGCAACGCGTCGTCGATATCCGTGCAGCCGGGAGGGTCCACCGAGCATATCGTTATAGAGCGTAAGTCCACGCGTTTCTTTATTTCCTGTACAATTAATTAAAACCCTAGATAAATAAAAAAAATCAAATAAAAATAAATGTAACCATGGAATTATAAAGATAGGTAGTAAGAGACAGTAGAAGGTTTGAATCAGCTCATCGAAGTGTTTCACAAAATTTTACAATTTTAAATGACATCACATCACAAATACAAACAACCAATATATTTAAAAATAATTTTAGGGAAAGAAAAATGGGAAATGTTCGGCGCGAATGGGAAGATTTCCTGGTGCTCTAACCAACTGAGCTATCGTGCCTTTAAGTCAGGCGGCGAAATTTTTCATTCCCTTACTAAGCAGATCATGTCTTGTGTGTAGGTTAACGCCATCTGTGTCTCGTACGGAGAACTAAAGACTCAACTTATTCGAAATTGATCCTGGGGTCGCAAACTCGTAAGTCCCATTTGCGCCGAACATTTCCTATTTTTCTTTCCCTAAAATTATTTGTAAATATCCCTCACGCGAGTTTAAAAAAAAACCGGCCAAGTAGAGTCAGACTCTCGCACGAAGGTTTTCGTACCATTATCTATAAAAACGGCAAAAAATCTTGTCTGTTGTGGTTGTGTGGGAGCCTCCTTAAATATTTATTTTATTTTGTTTTCTAGTATTTGTTGTTATAGCGGCAACAGAAATACATCATCTGTGAAAATTTCAACTGTCTAACTATCACGGTTCATGAGATACAGCCTGGTGACAGACGGACGGACGGACAGCAGTCTTAGTAATAGGGTCCCGTTATTACCCTTTGGGTACGGAACCCTAATACTAAATTAACCAATAGACTGCGTAGACAGAGAAAAGGTATAGACTGCTGGATATCTTCTTTTTCGGTCGCACAGATAAGGACAAAACTATATCAATTGCACGTGAAAAAAAGAGACAATGCTGGGCATTTTTTGTCCCTCAGCGCGTGCCGGTTTTTTCAAGGCCAGCACTTTACGGTGCTGTAACCCGTACGAATTAACTGTGCACCTCGCGCTGTGTTAACAGTACATCGCGAGATGCACAGTTAATTCGTACGGGTTATAGGACATTAAAGCGCAGTACTGCGGCCGACTACGGCAGTACTAATATTTTCTGTCCCTTTCGGTGGCACGCTCGGCTGCAGTCTATACCTTTTCTCTGTCTACGATAGACTGTCGAAGTTAGGTTACCTCGGGAGGAATGGTCCAATCATCGGGCGGCAGACACGCTAGCACCGCTTCGCTAAACCGCGCGTGAGGCACGTCGTGCTCCAACAATATCACCTCGTTCTCTGCATCCTTGTCACCTGAAGAGAGACCATATCTTAGTTTAGTTGCCAAACAGCTTGCTGTGTTCCGTCGGTGCGTGGGAGTACCAGTGCCTTTATAGGCATTTTCTGGGTTAACTCGCTCCATCGTCGACCTCATCTTTGACCTTATGAAAAAATGAGCTTATAAAAAAAAAGTTTGGTTTGGGCACGTAGTACGGAGGGCCGCACATCAGGTTACCACACGCATGCACACTGTGCTGTTGCGATAAGAGCGACGAAAATGTAGCAACCTCACAAATGTGAGACTCAAGAAATCAATTCAAGCCACCTTCAACTACTTCTGCATAGCGCGACGTTTTTCAAATTGAGTAAATCGTTGACATCGATTTTTTTTATGGCTCGGAATAACCTACCTAGTTTTATAATATATAGAACAAATTTCAGGCACATTTAGTTGACTGAATTTTAAGATTTCTTTAAGGTCGTATCTTTCACCGTAAGAGTAACGGTTAGTGTGCAAACAATGACTACATATATACTTGATAAATGATTGGTGTCATTTAAGATTATGGAGCTCAATCATAGACATAGGAAAAATAAGTTCAATACAAGAAAAATTTGCTCAAATGAAAGAAAATACTTAAGTGAACAGTACAAAATAACCAATTAACCATCAACTTAGTCTAGCTTGACGGCAACCAGTTATCTTTGAACTCTCAGCCCACAGTCAAGTCTTCAGCTAACCCGTTTGTATTTTGATATCTACACTAATATTATAAAGAGGAAAGATTTGATTGTTTGCATTGAATAGGCTCCGAAACCACTGGACCGATTTTAAAAATCCTTTTACCATCAGAATGCTATATTATTCCTGAGTAACATAGGCTACATAATTTTCGAAGTCCCCGGCGAAACGCTAGTTAACATATATTTTTTACATTTTTGCCATGTGCATTTTTATCTATCCGTGGCATTTAAAGCTTTCAAATGCCACGGATAGACCAAAATGCGTCGCATTAAAGTTTCCAAACTCACCAATAGGTCCGAGGGCTCTAACGAAGTGACCAAGTGGGTACCGGCTGTTCCTAGGCCAGGAGTCGAGGGCCACTAGTATCCTTTGAGACGCGAGCACGTCGCTCTGTCGCGTCTCTATACGCACGCGAGGTATACGCTTCTCCGCTGGTCTGAAGAGATGGCGGGTTGCGCCTGAAACACAATCGGAATGTTTACTAATGTAACCAAGGCGAGTTGCGAGGTGGCCTATCGATCAATAAGGTTGAAATAGTACATTGTGATACGAAGGTGTGAAGGAGGTTATTGTAAACGAGTTGACGTATGTGAGCACGAGCCGCAGGCGAGGGGTCACCATTGTCACGAGTATACAATAACCTTTACACCCGTGTGTCACACGACGTTTTTCAATACATTTGTGAGAAAAGTCATAAATAAAAAACAAATGTAAGCAACCAAATGCCTATTTTTCACGGGAATTTGTAGGAAGAAGACAATCTTGCGCGGTTTTCGCCGTGTTTAAAATGTCGGGTGGTGTCAAGTCCGTAATATCACTGTCCTCACTAGACGAAGTCACATTAATTTGTTTCACAATATAGATAGATAGATAAAACCTTTATTTAACTGACAAAATTTACGAAAATGGTACCTTTTTGTAAGTTTTTATTGTAATTTGTGCGCATGCGTAGAATATGTTTTTTGTGTAAAAAAAAAATTCAAATTCAAATTATTTTATTTGCAAGAATATGAAAAAAATGAACAATTAAAATTAAAAAATTAAAATTATCAGACAAAGAATTCAAATATTCAGCCTTCTTGTTTTCTCGGTAAATAAAATATTTCAAATTAAATGTAATTAAATATACGCAAAATAATATTTTATTCCAAATTTTAAATTATTATATTACACATGGAGTCGACATGATTTTATTCTCAGTATGCAAACCTCCTTGCTGGTAAACTTCTTAATTTGACTAGTGAAAATCAAGAAAAAACTACAAAGTAAAAAGCACTAGTGCTACAGTGAGCTACTTTCTGTTTCGAGCAACTGTATTGAAAACATATATAAGGTCCTAATTTATTAGTCACTTTCCTTTTAACACGTTATTGTGTAGGTCAAAATATATCATTTGAGTCAAAAAACAAAAGCATAATATTAAATTTAAAAGGTCTTTAAAAATTTGGTTATGATATTTTTTTATTACTATGTTGAATAAACCCATCCATTCAAACGTAAATAATAATGGCAGTAGGAGAGCGGGCGAGCGGGGAGTGGACGGCTATAATCGAAAGAGAACCATTCCTTTATCTTTAAATGTTTTTTTTTTTTTTTTTTACAAAATTTAATTTTCAGATAATTAATTTTTATGTTGTTTTTTGGAATACTATCAACCTATACAATAACGCCTTAGAAGGTAAGTGACTAATAAATTAGGACCTTATATACAAGCATAGCTTTAGTGCAGGAGGCTTTTTTGTAATACTTTTAATTAATAGATTTTACTTAGCTGAATAGTTAATGGTTTAGATTTATTTGTGCAGATTCCATTTTGCTGGTATTAGAAGATATTTACACAAAGTAAATTAAAAAAATATATATACTAATGTTATGATTAATTATCGTAATCGTATCAATCTCTCTAAATGTTTAATAGAAATAAATACATAATTAAACTAAAATATCACCTGGAAATTTGCTAGGCATCAGGATACCACAATATTGTCTCCACTTCCTTCTAATAATCCCCACAACCTTTCCAGTTGGTGTTATTTCCTCATCATTTGGAGTTTCCTTTTTTGTGGCGTTTAGTAGTATTGCTTCTTCTACTAGAAGGTCACCAGGATCATCGGCTTTATCTTCCAGAACTATATCGCTAGGCCTCCTCCATTCTTCTTCTGGGAATATTTCGATAGCTACAAGATCGCCGTCAACCGCTCTATTTATTCCAATATGTCCTTGCAGAAGAATCTGTAATGTACCCAATGTTTTTCTAAATACAAGTGTTTATAGAAAAGACTATACCAGCGTTTACGAATCATTCAAGTTTTAAGTACTGATTGCCTTCGAAAAGAGCGCGTTTTTATTTCGAGAAAATATCTATCTGTGACACAATAACTAAGCAAGTGTAATTATTTCCAGCTTCACAACTATGTATTCTTTAATTTTATCATCATTGCTATTGTCTTGACAGGCGAAAAAAAATCCTGCTGTTTCAAGGAATTTCATGATTTTTTTCTTGCAAGTTTTTCTAATTTACTGTTTCTGGGGTGCAACATACCGACTTCTCAAATCCAGTGACAGAAGCAGTGCCTTCTAAAAAATTGTCCCTTGAAGCACGAAATGTTCCTTGATACAACTTCCCTGTCCTGATACCAGCGTGAATTTGACTTGGAGTCAAATGAGCTGGGTACAAGGCATCTTTTGAGCAGCTCTCTGGCATGACATTCTTTGATAACTTGTCAATAAGACCAACAAAGCCATTTACGTTTTCTACGTAATCTCTGACTGAAAAGGAATCAAGTGTTAGTGAAACTTATATTGTATTTTTAGACAATACAATTACCTTTTACAATATCCTTTATTAACATACTTTATTGAACAATGTTACACAAAAAGGCTTACAAACGAACTGAGTAGGTACAAAATAGGCAACCTTAGATATTTCTTGAAATGTCTGGTTATGATGATGTTTTTATAATCAGATGCAGTAATTTATTGATACGCAATACAAAACATTCACCTAAGAAAGTAACTTTTTGTTTCAATTGTTATAGAGCCTTCAGTAACACAATAATAAAATGATATAAATTAAAATTATGAATAAAATGTTTTCTGACATCAACTACCTGCAAATCAAAGTTTTCGTTACTTACATAATAAATTCAATCACAGTTACACCAGCAGATATTAGTAGAAATTTATATTTTGATTGTTAAATTGAATTATTTGAGCCGGTACGTTGAAGTATTTACTATCAGCCCCAAAAAACAAATGGTAAATATGCATATTGAGTGAAGGAATTGCAGCGTAATGTTTACTGATTGTTTGCCAATTTATGTACAGTGAACTTGCCAAACCAGCTGGGTATTTTGATACAGATTATAGCTTTGCCAAAAATGTTACACTTATGTCCACTTGCACTTTCTACCTAATTCATTATACCTAATTTACTTTTCCATTCGTGTTTCTCATGCAATAGTTGCAAAGTTGCAATATAGGATGAAATTTGAAATTTACAAATAATGAATGGATCCAACAGAACACTGTCTTCATATAACTGTATTTGTAACCCCCAAAGCAAAAAGAGGGGGGAGTTAAAAGTTTAATGTGTCTGTCTGTGTATCTGTTTGTGGAATCGTAGCTCCCAAACGGATGAACCCATTTTCGTTTAGTTTTTTTGTCTCATAAATAATTTTAACCTGAATGATCTTAGCCATTTTTCATGAAAATCTGTTCAGCCGTTTAAAAGTTATAAGCAATCGAATGTCGGGGGTGATTCAACATTTTTAATTTTAGTGTTATACTAATTCATGAAGTGCAGTCAGACCCTATAAAAACCATTATCTCTATAAAAGCGGCAAAAAAATCATGTTTGTTGTATAGGAGCCCCTTAAATATGATCTATTTAATTTATTCTACTTTTTAGTATTTGTTGTTATAGCAGCAACCGAAATACATCATCTGTGAACTGTCTTACTATCATGGTTCATGAAATACAGCCTCGAACAGACTTATCTATAAAAAGGAGCAAAAAAATTCACGTCTTGTATGGAAGCCCCTTTAAATATTAAATTAATTCTGGTTTATAGTATTTGTTGTTATAGGGCCAATAGAAAAAATATCACGGTTCATGAGATAGAGCCTGGTGACAGACGGATGTACAGCGGAGCCTTAGTAATAGGGCCCCATTTTTTCCCTTTGGGTACGAAACAAAAAAAAGTATAAATAAAGATGTAAAAAGAGTTAAAATTAAACAAAATTAAAGTTTACAGTAACCGTCACCCTGCAGAATAATGTACATACCAGTACAGCATGTGATTCCCTCTCGTATAGCAAGTTTCCGATTGTTTTCATCGTCAGATAACAATACTATCTGTGGAAACTGTCCCATTGGTTTGTTTGCCGATAAATGAGCGGCGTACCAAGCAGTTGCCTTGCGAATAGCCCGATCATTTCGGTCGTTTACCTTTTCCCCAGCATTTCTTTCAATATATGTATCTCTGAAAATGAGAAAATGCCACAAAAATTTTAGCTACCTATGTCTTAAGAAAAATTAATGAATAAAAATTAAAAGCATGTAATATTAAAAAGTGTAATTTTGAAGAATATACAACTTACTTATGATGTTCATTTACAAATGAATAAAACTTCCTCTTTTTATTGCCAATGATTTCAAGCAGACGTTGATATATGGCTGTGTTCTGATGCTTTACTTCTTCTAGTACAGTTTGCAATATAATCACATTAGTAAGAGCATCCTCTTCTAAAACATCTATTTGATGTAACACAACATTAGTGTCAAGGATCAAGTAATGGGGTTCCTCGAACAGTGCGCAAATTGATTCCGGTCTAGCATCAAGAACCATCTCATCATCCTTGTGAGGGCAGATGCTACAAGCTGCTGATCCGCATAATAGGTCATCGCGTAAGTAATGCTCCCGAACGATCTGTATCAAATAAATAGAATTATAACAACAAAAACAATTAAAAAATTTAACATACTTATTTACAATTACAATGTAAATATAACCTTACTTTTAAAATGTTACCGCGCTTGGTCTTCGTCAAAAAAGTCTTTGTAGTCCACATGGTTGCGACTATACCACACAGAACACACTATTCACTATACCAACTATATTTTACGTATGAAGTGCTGAACTATTGGTTACATAAACTTTTATTCATTTTTAAATCGAAATAATCACCAATTGATAACTCGCTATTCCAGGGGTTCCCAAACTGCAGTGTTGCCACATGAAGTAGATGTGAAATCTGTATTTTCATTACAAAAATCCGTATGAAATCCGTATTTCTGTTTTTATTGAAATTCCGTATAAATATCCCGTATTTTGATTGAAATTCCGTATAAAAATGAAGCGTAACATTTTTGAGTCAAGATTTAAATCAAAAGAGGGTGATTTCCCTAAAAGTTGTTTTGTAGTGGCGGGTCCGTTATCGTCGAGGTACATAATTTATTTCTTGGTTTCGTCTTCTTGAAGAAATTTTGCTGAACTGCCGCACTACCGTGGAGCAAACTCACCAGCGTTGTGACGAAATTAGTCAAAATTAGGTAAAGAAGGCTCGAAAACGGGGTCCTTTTGAAGCTTATTCTGTGTTTAGAGTAAATCCGTATAAAAATCCGTAATCTTGATTCATCCGTATTGAACTTGCAAAATCCGTACAAATACGGACAAATCCGTATATATGGCAACACTGCCAAACTGTGCGCCGCGGCGCGGCGACAACGACAAGGGCTATTAACAGTGTTGCCACATGAAGTAGACGTGAAATCTGTATTTTCATTACTAAAATCCATATAAAATCCGTATTTCTGTTTTTATTGAAATTCCGTATAAATATCCCGTATTTTGATTGAAATTCCGTATGGATTCCGTATAAAAATTCAACATAACATTTTTGAGTCAAGATTTAAATCAAAAGAGGGTAATTTTCCTAAAATTTTTTTAGTAGTAGCGGGTCCGTTATCGTCGAGATACATAATTTATTTCTTGGTTTCGTCTTCATTGAAGAAATTTTGGTGTACTACCGCACAACAGTGGAGCAAACTCACCAGCATTGTGACGAAATTGGTCAAAATTAGGTAAAGAAGGCTCGAAAACGGGGTCCTTTTGAACATAATTCTGTGTTTAGAGTAAATCAGTTTAAAAATCCGTAATCTTGATTCATCCGTATTGAACTTGCAAAATCCGTACAAATACGGACAAATCCGTATATATGGCAACACTGGCTATTAAAGAAGATCTTGAGGTAAGCGCGGCGCCCTGGTGCCAGTGTTGCCACATCAAGTAGACGTGAAAGCAGTATTTCTGTTTTTATTGAAATTCCGTATAAATATCCCGTATTTTGATTGAAATTCCGTATGAATTCCGTATAAAAATTAAATGTAACATTTTTGAGTTAAGATTTAAATCAAAAAAGGGCGATTTTCCTAAAAGTTGTTTAGTAGTAACGGGTCCGTTATCGTCGAGGTACATAATTTATTTCCTGGCAGTGTTGCCAACCCATTTCTCAAAAAGGCACTAAACCAACAGCGATAAAGCACTAGTTTGTGTATATAGTGTCAAAAAGGGCGCTAAACGTAAAAAAAAAAACATTTTAAAAAAAAATTCTTCAATGAAATCTGATTCCGAGTCGTCATGGCTGCTGTCGGAGTTGATTGCAGTGGCTGTAACACTAGCTAGATTGTGAAGTTGATGGACCCGGTTTCGATTGCTGTAATTTTTATAATTCAGTTATTCACACAATACAAGAAATTATCCCGATATTGTCACAAATATTCTGCCCACCCCGCCCTGCAATCTTCATTCTTCTCTCTCTCTTTTTAAAACTTATTAGTTTGACTGAGACAAAAGTATAGAAAAAACGTGATTTCCTTAGGTTTAAGGGATTTCCCCTATAAAAGAAACCGTATTATGGACATCTTTGTTACTCGTGACTATAATCACATAAAGCTATCATGCTCACACCACATCCCAACATTTGTTTATGAAAATTGTAGAAATCGGGTACACACTCATGCGCATTTAAAAAAAAATGAATATACAAGTAATATTATTAGATACCTATTGTATTTAGCACTATGTTCTTAAAAAGCACTAGATTGGGCACTAGGAACTAAAATCGAATTTAAGGCACTAATACATGAAAAAAAGCACTAGATCTAGCGCCGAAAGCACTAAGTTGGCAACACTGTTTCCTGGTTTCGTCTTCATTAAAGAAATTTTGCTGTACTGCCGCACTACAGTGGAGCAAACTCACCAGTGTTGTGACGAAATTGGTGAAAATTAGGTAAAGAAGGCTCGAAAACGGGGTCCTTTTGAAGCTAATTCTGTGTTTAGAGTAAAGTAGTACAGATGCAATTATTTTGGTAATTTGCATTTTATTGTAAATATATACGTTTCATGAACAAAATTGACGCCTATCCTTTGCTAACCTCCTGAGACCTGAGATTGAAAAAAGCAAGTACCTAGTGACTACGTACCTAGTCCTAAATTTAGTACTGCGGGACGATCTGACTTAGCGATTTTACGATAAGCTGGGACGATGTGACTTAGTTGATTTTGTCCTAAAAATATCCCTCAGGGACGCAGGAGGTTAAGACGTAAAAGGTATTCCAATAATTAAAAAACTCAGCTTCAAATTGTTAATATTTAAATTTTTGTTCCTTTTTACCCAGTATCATTGTAAACCTATTTCTTTCAACTGTACCTATCTATTTCGACTAGCTAGCTTGGTTAGGGCGCCGCGCCGCGCCGCGCGCCGCCGGGACAAAATTCTGAACTTGAAAGCTTGAAAGTGCGCCGCGGACAGGGGGGCTACCATCTAAGCGAAGCTGACGCTGGGTGAACGAATGGAATGTTGACGATTGCTTCTTTATAAGGAGACCTTGATTAATGATATGAACCAAACACAGCAATGTACATCATTCCATTCGTTCAATCAGCATCAACTTCGCTTAGGTGGTAGCCCCCCTGAAAAAGATTGGGAACCCCTGCGCTTTTTTTTTGTTTAATTTATTGCTTTCAGGAAAGGCAAAGAAAACTATGTCCATGCATCCTCCCAACAATTTCTTTTTTTTTAACATTTTATTGTTATGGCCTGAATACTAGTTTCCCTAAAAAAAAAATTATTTGTGAATATTCCTCACGCGGGTAAGCGTTCTAAAAATACTAAAATACTAGTTTTAGGCCAACAATCCTAAATTTTTTTTTTAATTTATGGCCTGTATGCTTCTAAAGAACTTGTAAAGAACAAAGCAGAACAAAAAGTTTTTTACGAAACGAAGTGACACGACACTTTACACATTGCACTGTACTAGGTTCTTTTGAGTTGGAGGAAATGTTCTAGAGGTTTTTTGTTTTTCTAGTGACCACTTATAAGTATTCATAATATAAAAAACAGGCTCATAGTTTTATATTTCTGAACGCACCAAATTAGAGTGAACTAGATGATTTTCCCCGCCAAAAAAATCATTCGCATTCACTTCCGCGAAAATGTCAATGTCAGTCGTATAAAGAGTCGTGGGTGGGAGGGGCGATTGTTAGCTGGCTGTAGTTATTTTTATCGAAACAAAATTGAATAATGAGCTTCAGTCGAGCGAAGGTAACCGTAGTTAAAGACGATTTTTCATTAAGTGATTGCAACTCGTCGTTGCCGGTGCTCGGAAAATTTAAGACACGCTGTGAAGTTGTGAATAGTTTATCAGTGAAGAACTTTGTGTTTACATTACCCCGATCTACTTTGTTTGTTTAATTATGATTTGATAAACAAAACACAAAACAGCGCGTGGACTTGGAATAATTTCGTCACTAGGTCACCAGAGTGAACCCTTTGCAGTTATGTCGACTACAAAAAATAAATCTATAAAAAATAGTGGCATCAAATCCCCGCAGAAATTATGGGAAAGCCTATCGTCTGTTTTGGTAAATTTTGTGGAAAGAGTATTCTTCACTCTTGGAGTCATAGTAGCAAGGCACCCATGGAAGACAATCATATTAACTTGGACTTTTATGCTACTTAGTTGTATTGGCTTAACAAAGTTTCATCTTGAAAAGAATCCTTTAAAGCTGTGGGTGCCACCTGAATCAGACTTCCTTCGGGATACTAATTGGTACATAGACAAATTTGGCATGGGATTCAGATTCCAGAGAATACTAATTGTTGCCGATAATGTTTTGGATCCTCAAGTCTTAATGACAATCTACAATATTAACAAGCAAGTTGAGGCTCTAGAAGTGAGTTATGAAAATGAAACAATTTCTGTAAAAGACTTGTGTTATCAAGTTCCAATTGTGAATGTTTATAGTGCAAATAACAACAGTGAAGGTGATTTTTCAGATCCGACATTATGGGCTGATGAGGAATTTTACTGTAGTTTTTTAGAGAATTTTCCAATGGCATGTTTAAAATATAATATATTAGATTTATGGAATAATGATCTTGAACAAATAAGTATCTTATCAAAGCATGACATTGTTAGTAAAATAAATCAAATCAAAACAAATCCAACTACAGGACATCCTATGGACTATACCAAATTATTAGGTGGTGTAAAGAAGGATGACAGTGGACATATAGTTGTTGCAAATTCTGTTCTCTTAACTTGGTACACACAGGTGAATATGTCTGCAGTGGATTTAAATGAAGTGGGTAATTTAGTAGGTACTGAAGACTGGGTCTCTATTCCATTAGCTATGTGGGAAGCAGAATTTTTAGATGCAGTTCACAGTATATCACATAATGTTACTGAATTATCAATATATTATGAGGCTGGTAGAAGTTTTGGAGATGTCAGTGGTCAAGCTATGTTCCAGGAATTGGATAAACTATTTATGGGCATAGCTGTAATGTTTTTGTATGTTCTGTATGCACTGTCGCGTTGTAATTGGCTGGAAATTAAGCTGACACTGGGTAGTGTCGGCTTACTGTGCGTTGGAATGGCTTATGTGACTGCTGTTAGCTGGTGTTCTATATTTGATGTACCTTTTGGCCCAGTGCACTCTTCATTACCATTTCTCTTAATGGGCTTAGGAATTGATGACATGTTTGTAATGAATGCCTGCTGGAATTATCTTTCTGAAGCAGAATCTAAAAAAAGTCTTCCAGTAAAGGTTGGTCTCATGTTAAAACACGCAGGCGTGTCGATCGTCATTACGTCGTTTACTGACATCGTAGCCTTGCTAATTGGCGCGATCACAATTTTGCCGTCACTTAAATCTTTCTGCATTTATGCAGCTGCAGGTGTATTTTTCATTTTCTGTTACTCTGTTACTTATTATGTAGCAGTATTTACTCTAGACATCAAAAGAATGGAAGAAAATCGGAATGGTGTTCTGTTTTGTTACAGGCACAAAAATAGGATAAATGTGTCAACTGATGAAACTTGCCTTAAGAAATTATTTTCACAGTTCTATAAAAATATTGTGTTTACGATTCCTGGAAAAACCGTTGTTATTTTGGCGACTTTAGTCATGACGGGATTCAGCATAGAAGCAGTATTTCGATTGGAGCAAAGATTTGATCCCAAATGGTTTATTCCCGAAGATACTTACTATAAAGACTTCCTTAACAACTATGAGCATTTTTATCCCGAAGAAGGGAATCAAGCTCTAATAATCTTGGGGGAAATGAATTACAACACCGAATTTTCCAATCTTTACAAGATGGTTAAACATATGAAACATGAACCATATGTCAAAGATATGGTAACATGGGTGGAACCATTTAGAGAGTACGTTCTCGCAAATTACGATCGCGATTTAAAAAACACTTCAAACCTAACTGATAAAGAATTCAACAAATTCTTGTCGAAGTTTTTATTCAGCTCTTTAGGTGGGAGATATCAAATAAATTTTAAATTCTCCGAGCATCCTCGATGTGGTCATCCAACAGGTAATATAGTAGCTTCATCGATGTTTTTCAATTTCCCACGGTTTAAAGGGCCTGAAGAATACATTCCAGCTATGAACAGTATCAAATATCTCGTCAAATCTACGAATATATCGACGGGCGACGGTTACCGTAGTGTATGGTCCAAAGTATTCGCAAATTGGGTAACCGACGAGATTATATCCGTCGAAGTGGAAAGGAACATTGAATTAGCGTTGTTATGTGTAATGATGTGTACCGTGATATTAATTACGAATCTTCAAATGTGTTTGTGGATTTTTACTTGTGTTTTGTTAACAATTGTGAATGTTCTAGGTTGGATGCAAAGATGGGGTATGACTGTGGATATAGTGTGTTGTATAGGTCTGGAGCTAGCAATAGGGTTGTGTGTAGATTACGCTGCTCATGTCGGTCATACATTTTTAACTATCCCTCACGGTTCCAGAGCTGACAGAGCTTACAAAACAGTGACATCTATTGGAACAGCTGTTCTGTTGGGAGGTGGTTCTACGTTTCTCTCGCTTTCATTGCTAAGTATGTCTAAGGCATACACATTCCAGTCATTTTTCAAAATATTTCTTCTAGTTATCTTATTCGGTCTGTTTAGTGGTTTAATCTTTTTACCAGTCGTATTGTCGTTGATAGGACCGAGTGCTTACGAAAAACCAAAAGAAAAAGTGAACCTAAAGGAAATTGTAGAATTAAATGGCAAACCACGCATTGTAGAGAATGAAAAATGTATTGAAGATGGTTGAAATTTGAAAATATGCGAACAAGCAACTGCATTAGACTGCGATTAGTTAGTAAATAAATGCAATAAAACGAGTAAATATTTGACAATGAGACTCGGAAAGTATGACTTGTTCCTAACAGTCATGTAACTATTTGTCGTGATAAATAAAATTAGACGATACAATTTATGAAATGTTAATATTGCATTTATGTGGTTATATTTATTGTTGTGAAATGAAAAGCAATAATCTCGTGTTTGGTAGTGTGTAGGTACTACAACGGCAAAAATCTCACACTTGCAAGCAATGTCTTTAAGGTATTGTTAGCAAGTAACTACAATTTTAGTTAAGTACATATAGATATGTATATATCTTATTGTCTGAATGATACAAGTACAATTCTGTAAACAAACTAGTTAGGCTATAACAGTAAAGCTTATTGTGTAAGTTACAGAAACAATTCCTTTAAGTATACGAAACTGTAAACGTTTTCTATGTTAATATATGTTTTGTACTTAGATGTATAAGTTAAAAATGAGGAGTTTATGTTTGTATCGTCATTTTGTTATATTAGATACTTAATTAAAAGCATACAAACAAAAACTATAAGTAAATACGACAAGGATATTGGATCAACGACATGCAAGTGATAACGGGTAATAAAAACTGTAATATAAGTAATGTGATTTTCATTATTATTTAATTTAAACACTAGTGTTTTAAGGACGAGTGTCAATTTTATCATTGATAAGGTGTGAAAACATTCAATAAATCACTTTTAATAAATTGAAGATATCAATTCAAAATTACCTTGAAAACTTAAACACGTGCGAATGTAAGTACACAAGTTTTATTGTAGGTTTTTAACTACGACACCATTTGACCGTGACTATAATAATTAGAATCATTATAAAAGTCTTTTTGCATTGAGAAGAATAGAGTATAATTGAACTAGGGCATGACATGAGCTACTATAAAATTAAAGGTTGTAGTATGTTTGGATGTTTGTCAACACGCAAAAACGAGCTCAATATGTTTGGCACACAGATGGTTTAACGTGGATTATCATCACATTAGCTCGCCTTCGTACATTTCGTTTTCATGTTACCAACCTGTTTTTTGTACCTCTATGTGTTTATGTACAGACAGCAGCACGTCAGGTTACCCATTTGCACTACGAAAGCCGGGCGCTATTACGAGTGAGATAAGGGCGACGTCAAGGTCAACATGTATAGCCTGATGTACTGCTGTGTGTACATACCAACGTACATTATGCCATAAATATTTTTGGAATTAGGAACTAGTCGCGGGAATATCGATGGCTGGATATAAATTATGTTCTTTGTCTCATACCTTTGCGTAAGTAGTATGTGCAGACAGCCAGACAGCAGCACGTCAGTTACCCATTTGCACTACGAAAGTCGATGCTATTACGAGCGCGATAAGCGTGACGTCAAGGTCAACATGTATAACCTGATGTGCTGCCGTGTGTAGTTAGGAATGATTCGCGTAAATTATGGCGGTTATCGAGGGTGTACAATAAGTAGGTACACTTTATCGGTAGCGTCATAGTCGGAGGATGTTATCATTATCACATACACATTGCCAATAGTAGTCAGATAATTACTTTGTATTTCGCATGTTTTGTTTTAAATACTGTTCTTTCGATCCATAGTTAGAATTACCTAAATCGCCTGCCCCATTCCCAATTTTCATTTATTTCAAATCCAAAATAATAGCTTTATTTCGTAGAAAATTTAGGATGCGACTTAAAATAAGTAAAAGTAGTGAATAACATTAGTTCTTATAACTCTACGCCTATATGCAACCGAGTCTTACCCCGAGAAAAAGAGTAACATAAAAAAGAGGATTACCTAAAACAAAAAAAAAACTCTTTTCTATAGTGAAACCGAATTCATATTTCAATTCAATTTTTATTTGCGTAAAGAATTACAAATTCCGTGCAAAATAACAGGTATAAAATAATTAAATCAATTCATTATTTTAGAGTTTAATTCCGATTAAATACTTAGCTAATGGGTCTTTTTATAATTCGAAAACGGCACGGCAAAATTGTATTACCATTGCCTCCTATGTAATTAGTAATATTATAGCTGAGAACATAGGGGGCAATGGTAATTCAAATTTCGAAGTGCCGTGCCGTGCCGTTCGAATTATAAAAAGGCCCAATGCCATGCTAATGCCGATAAAATTCTTAAAAAATTGACTTTAGAACGGGAACTCCTATCTAAATGCTTGGTTTGTTAATTGATCAAGCCCTGATTTAAACTAAAAAGAAAAATGGATAATTTTTGATACAAACAAATAAATTATGAATCTCTTCCTTTGAAAGAAGACCGCAATTTTGCCGTAACAGTCAATTTCCGCTGAGAACGAATTATTCTGCAGACGTTAAGTTTAATCAAAATTGAACGAGATCCCAGAATAATGTGGGCTATTAGGTACTGGTGCAACGGCAGGAATCTGGGCGAACAAATAAAGGTAGCATAATATAACTAAACCAATCCTCCAAATAATCTCCACTTATTGCACGTTCATCAGAAGCTCATACCTGTGTCCCATTGAACACAGAAAAGACCGCAGATAGCCACTTGGAACGGTGCAAACCTTTCGCCTCCAACAGGAATTTCAGCTATGCTCACATCTTAGATCGTGAACAACATAGATTTTATAATAACATTTTATAATTACTCATCTTTCTCCAACAACACGTCCAGTTTTTTGTTAGTCACAGAAAATTTGGGAAAAAAGCACTTCTAGTTAGAACATTCTTGCAAAATGAATGCCTTAAACCCAATTCACTGCAATAAGTTTTCCAAGATTGCTCGTACATAGTTTAGCTAATGCGAATCGGAAAATTGTATAAAATAAACCAATTCGCCTACAAATCTGGTTATTGCTTTGCCTAGTAGGGCAGGGCACAACTTGCAGTAGCAGTTGATATGCAGTTGGCCATGGGCCAAAAAGTTAAAGCAGTTTCTATGTGACCTACTTGTAGTACAGCTCCTATTAATACTAGATGAGTGAGTTGTCATCTGTATGTCTGCGGAAAATTGTAAAAATCGTAACATTACATTTTTCTATATGTACTAATATTATAAAGAGGAAAGATTTGATTCCTTGTTTGCATTGAATAGGCTCCGAAACTACTGGACCGATTTGAAAAGTTCCTTTATCATAGGATTGCTACATTATCCCTGAGTAACATAGGCTTAATAATTTTCCCGAATTCCCACGGGAACGAAGTCCCGGGCAGAATGAAGTTTTCCTTTAATTTAATTTAACAAGTTTGTTAAAGAGATTTCATCCTTATAATTGACCCTAACGATAAATGCAATAAAAGTGCAGAGTGTAATTCTTGCAGATTTTAGTCGGTTCGATTCCCGAGTGTGGCAAGCGAATTTTTGAAAATCCTTGAATGCAGTTTTCTTTCTTTTCAAAAATAAAGGAAAGTTTTCTTTGAGCACAATTTTCTATCTACAGTAGTAAGAGTACTTTCCCTTCAGGTGGCATTACAAAATTCCACCCTGTAATACTTGCACTACGAAAGCCGTTGATATTACAAAAGTGATAAGGGCATGGCAGCGTCATGTTCAACATGTGTAGTCTATGTGCCGTCATATATATAGGTATGTAGTTTACTTAACTACCATAGGCATATAAATAAGTAGGTACACATGGTATGCATGGAACTTTACTATTCTAGTACCTCGTATGATGAGTTGATGACTGTCCTGCTCCAGGCTAACAAAGATAATAATTAAACCTCTACTTTTAGTTAGATAGATGGCTGAAAAAACTATCATTTTAATATTTTTTTAACCGACTTCAAAAAAGGAGGAGGTTTTGTATGTTTTTTTTTTCGACTGTATGTCAGTATTTTTTTTATGTATGTTCACCGATTTCTCCGCCAACAATTATGGCCCGATTTTCAAAATTCTTTTTTTGTTCGAAAGAGTTATACTCCAGAGGTGGTCCCATATACATATTATCGAAAATAATTCAGCGCTTTTAAAAAAATTAACAAAAACAAAAAAAAAACTGCAAACCAGAACATCATCTAAATAAATGAGTGACATTTTCGTTTGTGGTTATCTGCTAATAGGCATTAGTAGTCTGCCAAAAATACTAGTTATCTACTTTGTGCGAACTGTTGTTGGGATTCAAGTCAAAGACTCATACGTTTTTAACGTGGAAAATTATTTTAATAAATGGACATTATACTCACACACATGTTAGCATGTTGTCTACTCGTTCGTGTTGGCCAAACGATTGGTCACAAAAATTACTTACTGCTGAAACAAGTTGTACAGGTGCATTTGGAAATAGTTCAAATAACAGGAGGGCTATTGCAATGGCAGTGGAATGACAATAGTTGCAATTTTATTCGTTCAGGTGGCGAAATTGAGAACTATCCAAATTTCATACATTTGATAACTGTGACTGTGAATGTTAAGTTGCCAAGTAGTCTGCAACATAACAACATAACGTTCGGTTAGCGGTAGCGCAGCTGGTCGGGGTGGATGTCATCAAATGTATGAGGTTTCGATAGCAATGTCACCAACTGAACGGGTAAAATAGTCAGCACCATTGCCATTCAACTGATTCAACTGACATTGATTAGTGGAATAGACGCCCTGATAATATTCCATATTGTTGAAATCGGTGCAGTAGTTTTGGAGCTATAATTAACGTTTTCACATAAATTTAAATATACATTTTTTATAATAAGATGGGTTAACTATTGACCTCAATCTTGACCATAAAGGCCAAAGACGATGGAGCGAGTTAACCCAGAAAATGCCTATAAAGGCACTGGTACTATAAAGGACGGAACACAGCAAGCTGTTTGGCGTCGGACTTCGGTAGGAGGGTGGTCGCGAACCAGACGGCCCTTCACAGAGCCCACCACACCGCATGAGACCATAGGACGACACCTCAGATTCAGAAAAAAATGAAGTGTCATTGCCCGGGATGGATTACTAGGAGGCAGGTCCCATTTGTGCCTCCTTAGTCGCCTCTTACAACACCCACGGAAAGAGATGGGGTGGTGTTATTCTCAACCGATCACCACACGGCAAAAAATGTTTTTAAATACAAAAAAAAAACATGTTTTGACATACATAAAGATGCTATGCTTGACTACTAATATTAGCTAATAACAGCATCGCCTGAGCTGTCGCAGTTAATTAAAATTATTACGCGGGATTAATATCGTCAATTATGTACTTCATGTACTTATTCGATGCTGACTTGTGAAACAAGGAAATTGATTCCAATTATCATCTCAGGATTGCGTTTAACTCTAATGGGTGCTATTCATTAGAAGATTTAATACTGTTCAGGAATTCTGTACTGTGCGTGGACTCTGTAGGGTTATTATTATAACAACAAGCATAATGGATGTCAAAAAATAATGGAATAATAAAATATCAGATAACAAAAATCAAGCTTTATTGACGTAAAAGTATCCGGGGCATGTTACAATTACATTTTATGTGAACTGATTCAATTGATTTTCGTTGAATAGTAACATCTTATTAGTGCTTCTATTTTCTTAATGTCTCTCGGCAAACTGTGTCTGCTCCTTTCCTGTTATTTGAAAATCAACTAACTTATTCGAAATACGAAAGCCGAACCTAAATAAGAAAATAAAAGCACTGTACTTTATTACTTTTTACAAATGAAATTGGACGGATAAGTTAGCACTTCTGAGTAGATAAGTATTCATTTAAGTAGGTAGTCCAGGTACTTTTTAACTCAGATTTTGCCGGACTGGTAACATAAATAACGACAAACAGGTTTACTTAAAACACCATTATAGTTATACTTGTTACTTGTTTAACCTGTACTTGACAATCACTGTAAGTAAAGTCAAGATCTTTTCAAGCACCTTTAAGTGGATAAAGAAACACAAAGGATGACTTGAAATGGCTTGGGGAGAATTCTTCAGTTTCATTGGGAGAGCCATGGCCCGAATATTATTTAAACATTGTGCCTAATTATTAATTAACATCATTTTGTGTAGCAGAATCGACCTCGTTTTCTTTGTACATTTACATCTTACATTTGATTGCAAAAAAAATTACATAAAAAAAATCTTAAGTATTTATCTATGTGTCATTTTGTTTACTAAAATTTAAATTTATTTAAACATTAGATACTTGGAAGCCAACAGTTCATAGTAAAGTTACTTTTTATATCCTAGGCGTAACGCGTACCCAATACGCAGGTATTGTGGTGATAATACCCTGTCCTCTAGGAGCTAGTTTAGTGATTGGTTTCCCATCTGCTGTCGACACCTGGAAGGCTTGCATGAAAGCTGAGAACACCTGGAACATGGCCTGTCTGGCGTACGTCTCCCCAGCACAAAGTCGGTGCCCTGGATTTAAAAAAAATGCGTAAAATTAATTTATTGGGAGGCATATTTTCCGCATCGTGCCCGCAAAATGGACCAGTCGGGCTTTTTGACCTACAGATTTAGGACTTTGAAGAATATACTTTTAGAGTGAGACGCTATCCCAATAATAGCTGTACATATTTAATTTCACAAAATGTCTGTAATTCATGACTACCTCTGTTATTTGCGTTTATTCTCGTAACAAAGTGTTTATCCTCGAGCGATCCTGTGCTTATCCTACCCTGTAATCAAATGTTAAATAGAGGAATAACAATTGGATAAGCTATGGTTAGGTCATACGTACAATAATAACCGAGTATTGCACCCGAGACATCTAATAATTAATTTGTTGTCATCTTTATTGTCACTTAAGACATTATTCTGTGGGGTGACATTTTTATTCTTGTATGGGAATTGAGAATTCTAGCAACTCAAGTCGTGTAAGCTGCGTAATCTTAACGTTGACATCGATATACAACCTCTCGGGTGGTTAATCAGTATGTATGTATGTATGTAAATTCTTTATTGCTCAAAAACAGTGTTATACAAAACATTTTATAGGTAATTTAATAGCAAAGGCGGACTTATCCCTGGCGGGATCTCTTCCAGTCTACCTTAGAGTAGTTGAGAGGAAACACAGGTGACGCGGGTTACGATGCAATTAAAAAGATTAAAAAAATAATAATAATAATAGTAATAGTCAGAATTACTATTCTAAATAAGCGGAACAAAACAAGTAAATATCCATGAAACTGAAACAAGTAATACCATCAGTCCATGAAACTGAACAACTTCCCCAAAGAACATAGGTCAAAATACGAAAAAAATATTTTGATCTCCCATATAAAATGCGCTATATGCTGATGAAGTTTGTATGGGAACTCAAAATTTTGATTATTGTTTTATTAAGAAACAAGCAAACCTACATATAACACAAGTGAATAATGACAGAAACCGCAATAAATTAGATTGAACTTTTTCCAAATTAAAATTACAGACCTCATTCAATGATAAATACAAAGGTTCTTCATACTCAGCCCACAGAATCGAATTCTTGCACAAGTGCTCGTAATCACGTTTTGTAACAACTTTAAGGAAACTAGGTACCGGGAAAAAAAGACTTAGAAATCTACATACACTCACGCTTTATAACTTGTAAGGGTTGACAGACCATCAAGTGTTTTCAAACCACTGGACGTCACATTTGACATACCTACTTCCTGAGAGTTATTAGATTAAACTTGGTTATAGAGTAGTTATAAGAGGTCAGCCTTTCGCCTACAATGCAAGAAAATCTTCGCGCCCCTTCTGATTTTTGTAGTATGCCTAGGAAGAGTTGGCAGCTGGCACATTCTATGTTTTTCTTTCACTCCTAGTCCAACATGGAAGCTGGGAGCACATAACAGTACTAAGTAACAAGGGCGTCGCCAAGGGGGAGCAGGGAGGGGCAGCTGCCCCCCCCCCCCCTAGAGATGAGAAAAATGTAGCCAACTTCAAAGTAACCAAAGTTGGAACCGTTCTTATTACAATCGCCAATTCGTCATAGAGGAATATACTCGCGCTACAAGTGTAAAACTTCATGCTCTTGACTGTACCTACAATTCATATTTTCTTCATCCTCTATATATTAACTTGCCCCCACCACCACCTGGGCCAAGGGCTGGCGACGCTCTTGCTAAGTAACAATAATTACCTCCTCCGAATGGCAGAGACTTGTCATTATCCAGATTGAGTCGGCCATTCGTGATGAATCTCTCCGGACGGAAGTTTTCAGGGTCGCCCCAAATTTCCTTGTCGTTGTGCAGCAGTACGTAGTTTGCTCCAACCATTGTTCCCTATAAACAAGAAATAATTTGAAGTCAATTATTTTTTTAAAAAAAAAAAGCTTTTGAAGACGGGGACGTGAGGGCTGACCACCTCTCACAATTACACAACATGTTCCATCTAATATAACCCTCAACATTTGTGTCAAACGTGGCATTAAGTGGTTTTCTAGAACCACTGATGCTCTGTCTACCCCGTTAGGGATTACAGGCGTGAGCGTATGTATGAATGTATGTGTAACTTCTTGAGACTATAACTCTAAGGAAATACCTAGAAATAACTCCAAAATTAAAATTTTTGTATTACCTCCGACATTCGATTGCTTTAAACGCCAATTTCGATCAACTAATAGCTTAGATTTATCTCGATTACGTCAGATTTCAAACTGACGCCAAACTTATAACACCCCTCTTTTTAATCTGGGGCTAAAAAAAATATTTGCTTTTAAAAATTATAGCTACAGTTTTACGTTATTTTATTATGTAACCATAGACATAATTTCGCTCAGATTCCTGAAGATCGGTCTGATTTAAATCGATTGCTCATTTAGATTTGAAAGTATTGTGGTCCAATGCTACTTCTTTGAGTTTCGACATCTAATTTACATAGATCCAGCCAGAACCAAAGCTGCTCTAGTAATAGCTGTATCTAGTCACTTTCGGACAGCATTTTCATAGAATCGGAGCGGATGCAGCACGAATCTCACCTCTGGAATGTCGTATCCGCCAAACTGGATATCTTTCATGACCCGGTGAGGTACTCCCAAAGCCACTAATGTGTCGCATCGCATCGCTTCTCGAAGGCAGGCCTCGGTGTACGGCATACTGTAAAAAGTTGAAATAGATAAATAAATAAATAATCCTTACTATAATAATATTATAAATGCGAAAGTAACTCTGTCTGTCTGTCCGTCTTTCACGCCTAAGTTACTGAACCGATTTTGATGAAATTTGGTACAGAGAAATATTAGAGCCTGAGAAAGGACATAGGTTACATTTTATCCCACAGTTGCGCACGATATCATCTGTATTCCACGCGGGCGGAGCCTAGTAATAAGTAAAGCTAGTAATAAATAAAAGCTACACACTCAAAGGTCCACACTATGGTTTTCCCATGTGTCGTAGGTCTCTCAGAACACACAAAGACAAAAACGAATACCTATGACCCGAGAACAAACATCTGCTTTTTACACAAATATTTGCCCCGACTGGGAATCAAATCCAGGACCCGCCGATCAAGAGATTTGATTCCCTTGCCGTCCTTGTAGGGTATAAAAGTCTTAAATTTACTTCTTAAGATGGTCGTTTACATTTCCTTTCCATTTCCGTATACATTTTGGATCTTATCATTTGCATCATTTTGGATGCAAATGATATCAGATTACTCCATTTTCGTTGCGAAACCGCTCTTATTGCAACAGCACATAGTGCAGGCATGTGGTAATCTGATGTGCGGCTCACCGTACATTTAATTTTAATTTTAAATGTCTAGGTACCTATAAGTTGTATGAGTTTTCAACTGTGCCGTGGATTCAATAAGAAATTCCGTTTTTTGACATTTGTTTTCTCAATCTGTTGTAGGTAATACCAGCTGAATAGGCACATAAAGTACGTAGCAGATTCATCATATCCATTATTTATTAGCCATATCGCCTTGTCTGGTCAAGTGAATGACACAGCGAGATAAGCTGACACAATTGCAGTCACGCATACGGCGCGGCGTATACATTATATTCATGTAAATAAGCTATAGTGGACAATGAAACCTACATAGGTATAGTTATAGTAAGTACAATCCGAAGTATACAGTCGGAGTACAGACAGTTGCAAAATTTTTGCAAAAGGACAGTTTAAAAAAAAATTAATATAATTATTCAGAGTCCTTGTTTCGCTATTTATTTTGGACATTCAGTAGTCTTTTTAATTTTCCTTATAATTTAAAATTCCCACTTATGATTAAACTTAATTTTCAGTTACACATTTACAATGTACAGTAGGTATACATATAAACCCAGTTAATATTTTTTTAATCTTACTTGAAAATTATATTTATTTAAATTAAATAAAAGTAACATCAACAAACTCCATTAATTCATTTTAATGTCAACAATTTAAAAGTTAATCAAATTAATTTAAAAAAAACCGGCCACGTGCGAGTCGGACTCACGCACCGAGGGTTCCGCACAAACCTGCTTAAAGTTATTAAAGGTATTTGATATGAATTTCAATTTAATACCTCTACGCGTTCATGAGGAAAGGGGTAGTAAGTTTAAAATTATTAAAAATATTTTTATTATATGATGTAAATAAACATTTTCGGTTTTCGCAATTTTTCCTTTATCTATGCTATAAGATGTTGCTTCGTACCAAATTTCAAGATTCTGAGTTCACGGGAAGTACCCTGTAGGTTTTGATTCCCTTGCGGGTGTTGAAAATTTTCGGCATAAACGGCTGTATCTTTTGATTGCGTTGGCTTAGAAGTTTGATCACAGCTCTAAGGGACAGTAGACCTGAGTATTTGATGTAAATTCCATCTTGATACCTCCACGCATTCCTGAGAAAAAGGGTCTTGACAGACAGACGGACAACAAAGTGATCCTATAAGGGTTCCGTTTTTTCCTTTCGAGGTACGGAACCGTAAAAACGAACAGGAGACGTATTTTTGAAACAATATAATTCCAATTCGCATACGAATTGACAAGATTTGTATGAGATTCTCATGCGAATCTTGTCAATTCGTATGCGAATTGGAATTCTATCATTTCAAAAATACGTCTCCTGTACCTAATGGAATATAAGCGACGTTATTTTGAAAAGACGTTTCACTTTTGATGCCCGTTGTACAATTATTATCTAGGTTCAAAGGTTAAAGGTATTTTTGTTTACGATGTTACAGATTAAATCATTATGACAAGTACACTGCTTTACTGCTTATTATAACTCATGCTTGTATTAGTTAACGGTTTAGCTGGAGCATTAAGCGACTGTTTGTAGAACTTCCATGCTGGACTGGGAGTGAAAGAAAAACTTAGAATGTGCCAGCTACCAACTCTTCCCAGGTATACAGTAAAAGTCTGTAAGAGGGAAACGAGGGTTTTGCTGTATAATGGGCGAAAGGCTGACCACATCTCACCATTATGCAACTTGTTCCATTTCAAAACCCTCACAATTGGTGTCAATCGTGGCATCTTGTTGTTCTAGAACCACTGATGCTCTGCCTACCCCGTTAGGGATTATAGGCGTGAGCGTATGTATGTATTGTAGAAACATTGCAATGTTCAAATATCAAGTTAGTATATTATGTAAGCTTTCTGCTTCCGTGGGAATTTGGGAAAATTATGAAGCCTATGTGTTAATCCAGTATGTGTTAATCCAGTATTACAAACATCCATCCATACATATCAACTGTCGCGTTTATCATATTAGTAAATATAGGAAGGATTAACACATACTTACTTCCTACGTAAAACTGAAAAGAAAAAAACAAGTAAGTCGAGTACATAGTCGAGGCTCTTGTAATTGAATATTATTGAATAACATGACGATTTTAACAATCGGGACCTATTATTAGGAAGCCGGATTTTTTATGGGTCCCGATTGTTAAAATTTTTAGGTTATTCAATAATATTCAATAACAAAAGTCTCGACTACTGGACTTGTTTTTTTTCTTTTTTTTTAAATTAATTTATTTTATTTTACATTTTTAGTTAGGGTCAGATATTTATATTTGTTTATTGATTTTCTCATTAGCTGTACATATATCTGACTTGCATAAAAATTGAACAATTTCAGAATTAAAAGCCTATATTTAAATGAAAATTGTTACTAACCAACTTTAAATCGTTATAGATCCTAAACAGTAATTCTGATTGAAAAACGATATTAGAAACCTAACCATTATTTTCAAATGCCTATTTAACGATACCCCATTTGACTAGTTTGTCGATTTCAATGTTTTGTCTTTTTCACATTATGGCGTCCAAAATCCGCCATTTTGATTTTTCATAATTTTTATACATTCTATGACATTCGCGCCGTCATAACAAATCCAACGACGACGTATCATATATCAAAATCGGCCCATGCTTTTGGTCTAAATAGTGCCACAAAGGTACAAACATACATTCATACATAGGCTGATAAACACATGACATTACCCTCCTTTGCGTCGCGCAGTCGGGTAAAAACTGAATTTATTATTCTGGTGGTTCTGTTCATTTGTTATTTCTTATTAGTCTGTTTATGTTGGGCGATCTTAAATTACTCAGCGAAAATAATGGACGTGAATTATTAGCCCATGAAACTGAACAACTTTCCCAGAAACATTGGTCGAAATATGGTTAAAAAACGCCTGTCCGTAATTACATGTATGTGCGATCAGCTGAATGCTTTCTATGGGTAGTCGAATATATCAAAGAACTTTATGAAAAAAAAACCCTTTTTTTTATAATTTCAATGGGAATAGTTCATTTTTTGCGTAATCGTAGATATTACTCCCTACATTAGGCACGCGAGGGGTGCGGGTAGCGCTCGGGGGGTGCGCCTACGTTTAGGAAAAAAAAATCCTCAAAAAAAATATATATATAAAAAAGTGTTCAGTAAGTGATACTGGTTCAGGATTTTGAATATAACTAGGAGGTTTTTTATCACCCTGTATAGGTTCCTTGGGGAAACTTATTCAGTTCCACGGGGAGAATCACATCTCAAAGTTTTGTCAAATAATTTAAAGTCACCTGATTAAGTAATTTAGTCAAGGCATAAAAATGTTTTTTTTTTAATTTACCCTGTCCATAAAGCTTTTTTTTACAGTATTAAAAACTTAGATCTAGTAAAATTGTGTTCTGATGCCGAATACTATACGGGAAAGTTTTCTGTCAGCTTGTTTGTCATTTCTTTATATCTAAACGGAGCAACAAATCGCTTGATAAGTACACACGGTAGCACATCAGGCTTTACAAGTTGATATTGACGTCACCCTTATCTCACTTGTAATAGAGCCGGATTTCGTAGATCAAATGGGTAAGCTGACGTGCTGCTGTCCGTACAAAGGGGTGATCGTGTGGCGCGTCAAAGATTAACTTTAAAAACTAACTTCTTGCGATCATCCAGGGTAGGCAAGCGATCCCGGCCCACCACCCGGTCTATCTCCTCATGGATCTTGTCTTGCACTTCAGGGTGCATCAGCACGCGTTCCACTAACATCGACAGCATTGACTCGACCGCGGAAGCCGCCGGGAACATGAAGTCCACGCAGGTCAGCCTCAGCTGTTCCACTGAGAACATATAGAAAAGTATCAAAGGTTAAAAATCAAAAAGTTAGGAATTCTAGGCAATTATATATGTGACATTATCTAAACTAATATAATAAAGAGGAAAGATTTGATTGTTTGTTTGTTTGCATTAATAATAATAATCGTTTATTTCAGGTAACTGTGACCCATAAGTTTAAATTACAAATACATCATTAAATATAATCTATTAGTATGAGATTGACAGACATAATAAAAAAGTCACGTGATCAGACCACATGAACCCCATTCAGAGCTAACGAATATGGCTTTGTCTAGGCCTCTAGGTAAACTACTTATTAAATTTAAGTGAGTAATTAAAATTACAAAGTCATGTTTGCCCCATACGAGTGCAGAATATACTTAGTACGCTAAGAAAAAATGAAAAATATGTCAATGAGAAAGTGGTTCAGCTCGTGCTTTGACCGACTGGGAGTAGCACAGCGCTGATATTCAGTCATGTAATAGCCAACTTTTCCCAGGCATACTGTAAAAGTCAGTAATAGGGACGCGAGGGTTTTACTGTATTGTCGGCTTCTTCTTCTTATCGTGTAGGTATAGTCAAGTATGTGGTGAACTTGGCTAACCCTGGTGGTGTTTTTTTTTTACCAGCCCATATACGTCCCCACCGAGAAGCACGGGCCTCCCTTCGAAACACGAAGGGGATTTAGGGCATAGTCCACCACGCTGGCCCAATGCGGGTTGGTGGACCGCTCGTCTTTCGAAAATTTTCTTGGACGGGCGGGTTTCATCACGATGTTTTCCTTCACCGTTGAGCAAGTGATAATTAGAAATCCGTACATAAATCCGAAAAGACGAATTTAGTGGTGCAGGCCCGCACCAGGATTTGAACCCACGACCTTCGGATTACAAGTCTGGCTCATTACCAACTGGCTATCACCCTGGTGGTGAATTGTCGGCGAAAGGCTGACTAGCTCTCATCACTATACATCATACTTCATCTAATAACCCTCAGAATTTATGTCAAACACATCAAGAGGTTCTGCTCCACTGACGCTCTGCCTACCTCATATGAGATGACAGGCGTGAGCGTATGTACTGTTATGTAGTTACTAGCTACACATGAACATAAGTCAAATAGGTACTTATCTTTTGTCTAAAAAATACGTGATAAATAATCCTAGGACGATTAGCTTAATACTCATTATCTCTTTTTAGATAAGCGATAGTGAGATTATTATAGTAATTAGAAACTGATAACACAATAGTAAATTTTACTTTTAATTAAGTAGTTATTGTTATTACGTTGACTTTGAAGTTTTTACATGTAGGTAGGTAGAGACCTGCTTTATCTTGAATAAAGAATTAATTAAGTATACAGGATGTTAAGTAATTCGATCTTATCCTCTCAGGTGGTGAAAAAGCCTATGAAACTGAACAACTTTCCCTAAGAACAAATGCCGAAATACAAAAAAATTTTTGACTTCCCATACATAATGATTTATCATCTTATTTTATTTTATTTTATTTTTATTTTATTTATTTAGGTACATCAACAATAAATACATAACACTATTATGGGTCTTATATCTAGGTATACATCTAATGCACTTATCAATTACAGATGTACACAGCATTTACAATAATCGATCACTAGGTGAAAACAGATAACTTATTCTATTGAAGAAACATATAACGAAAAAAAAAATATTCAGCTGATACAATTTGTATGGGAAGTTAAAACTTTTTTTCGTATTTCGGCATTTGTTCTTAGGGAAAGTTGTTCAGTTTCATGGGCTGACTCACCACCTGAGAGGATAAGATCGAATTACAAACATCGTGTTTGCAATTTTCTATTCAAAACATCGCTTAATTATAATTATAGCATAACCTGCCCTTTAATAACGCTTGACCCGTAGCTGGCAGAACTTTACACCCATAGCATAGTATATACAGGTATTAGATACATACATATGCTCTCGCCTATAATCCCTAACGGGGTAGGCAGAGCATCAGTGGTTCTAGAACCACTAAATGCCACGTTTGACACTCATTGCCAGGGTTATCAGATGGAACAAGTTGTATAATGGTGAGAGGTGGTCAGCCTTTCGCCTATTATACAGCAAAACCCTTCGAATCCCACTTACAGACTTTTACTGTATACCTGGGAAGAGTTGGTAGCTGGCACATTCTAAGTTTTTCTTTCACTCCCAGTCCAGCATGGAAAGTATTAGATTATAAATAACAACTCTTTTCGTTATGACAGTTTTTACATCGCTAAGCAAGAAAACCTAATTTTTTTGACATATGTATCTTTGTTAATACAATCCAATAGTTAAATAATACTTCCTTTTTTAGCAGCTCAAGCACTACGTGTTCGCGGTGAACTGCGCCGCGGTCAAATGTCAAAAAATGTCGAAATGACAGCGCTAGAGAGCGAGCAAGCGCAGTGCGGTGCCCTCCCACGCAATCAAAGTTAAGTTTCACCGTCATCTGAGTAGAGAGACGCTCGAATTTGTCGCGGGCCGTGCTAGCTATGCATTTTAGAAATCTGTTCTCTTTACACCTTACAGCAATTCTTATAGAAAACTAGGTTTTCGCTCGCGAGGAATTCAGTTATGTCGCGCTTCCAAATGAACTTGTCTATCCTTGTACCTTAAACTATATCTATCCAAAATTTTATCAAAATCGGTTGGGTAGTTTAGGCGTGAAATCAAAAAATATGGATTTTAATGACCACCGATTACCTGAATACGTAGTTTTATCCTTCGTTCTTTGCTCTTCTTTCATCTTCTTAATGTACACATCTAAAAAGTGTCTGTCGTGGTTATCATCATGTGACGCCATCGCTTCATCTATGAGTTTCTGCAAAATTTGAGTAACTGTTGGAATTATTTTGTTTGAAACCTTGAATCCCAAATCTTTATGCAACAATAAGTTTAGAAATATACCAATAGAATATCTTCTAGGGAACCAATTAAGTTATCGGGTAAGTTTTAAATCTAACATAGCAAAACTTCGAAGTATCGAATTCCCAAAAATAGAATTGACAGTCCCCATACTTAAGATATAAGCTGAATGCACAAGTAGTATAGAGTCCCATAACTGCGTATTGCTTATTTCAATCGTTCTTCCTTGGGAAAAGTTATTCCGTTTATGGGCTTTTAGAAACCTTTTTTTTGTAGAAAATCTCTATATGTAATCAAAAGTTATTCTTCCTATTATCTGTAAAGCAGTAATAACTTCTATTTTGTCGAGTGGTAGTGGCGCTGCCTATTTATTTTCTCTCAAGCTTCACATTTACGAGCCATATTGAAATGATCAATACAGCTAATATTCACAATACCTAAACTTTAGCTACAGTAAATTGTACGAAAACAAGTCAAAAACGTGTTTAGTAGATTCAGAGATATCTGCAGAGCAATCAGCAGGGTATTACAAAGTACTCGTAAATATTGTGTTGCGATATGAGATTGCAAACCTTGCAGTTAATCATAAATCTAAGTTGGTAATATCCATTCTGATCAGAACTCCTAACTTGCTCTAGATTGTGCGCACGAAACGGTCCTATAGTAAATAAATAGTCTAATAAGGTTTGACGGTTGCTAAACTTTACACTTATTTTATTGCGTGTTTGAGTTTTGCATATTATTGATGGAACTGCGTCTGATTTATAAATAGGTATAAACACAACACATGTTATTGTCGCGGAAACCTATCAATCACGAGTTTATTAAGCTTTTAAACAATATGTAAAATGCGAAAATAACATGTGTATGTAAAAATAACTTAAAATACCACCAGTAAGTCTAATATCATTACTTTTATTAAAATGTCTTTAGTCTTAAAATTAGACCCTTATAGTCATATAATTTTGTGTAATTAACCACTTTGTTTTTGCAGTCCGTTTACGTTGACTTAATACATGAGTTTCTATAGAAATTTTGTTCAATTGTACAGAACCCTAAGAATACTTACTGTAAAAAAGTCCAATATTCGCTGGTTCCCTTTATAAAGTCCATTAAACCCGCTCCAGTTTGGAGCGATGTCCTTAACCCAAGGTGTTAGTGACAGAAGCCCACCCAAGTCATCAGAATTCACTTGAAACATTAAAGCATGTTTAGCCAGATCCCATAGATGGTGGTATTCCGATCTCGGCAGCGTCATACAAGCTAACACATGGCACATTCCGTTGATGAACGGGGGCGCGAAATAGTGAGGCAAGTATATGAGGTCGCCTTTCACAAATTCCTGAAATTAAATTTGGATTCAACTTCAACTAATTTTTTTATGTATAAAAAGAACTTGTTTAAATAGCGACTAAATTTTTGACATTTTAAGATTTTTTTTCAAAAGTAGTGCTCGCGATACCATAGTTCTGAAAGTTATTTTAGCGAAAATTTTAAAATTTCAGTATCTGGGTCAACACTTACTTTTCATTTTGCTTATGGATGACTTTTAGAAATATTAATATAATTAAGTATGTTAATTTGTTACTCAGTGAAATGAAAAGTTGTGCTAATGCGAAGTGGTTGGAAAGTGCCAAAATGTCACCATAAAAGAACGAAATAATCTGAATTATGTAAGAAAAAAAAGATGTAAGTACGTAAATGACTTTTTAAGGGTAAGTACATTATTACATCTTATTCCCATTTTATGATTAACACTACCTTGACGACTTGACCAACTATGGCATTTCATTGTTAAGTAACGATTTGACTGACATCTATCTAACCTTGGATAAAATAGTAAGCATCAGTAGTGTACAATAGGTGTTTTTCTAAACTTTTCCTCATAAATATAACAACTAACATAAAATAGAAAATTACTAATCCTTGAGTTTCTTTAGTTCTTATATGTTGATTAGTGGCCTACGTGATTGATAAGTTAAAACCTTGAGTTATGTTAGAAATATATATACAGGATGTAAAAGACAGCTTAGCAAAAACTGAAACCCTCGACTCGGACAATTATTCTATATGATTTTTCAGTGGAATTTTTCTCCGGAAAATTTTCATTTTTATTTTTTTTAAATTAATATTTTCTGCTTACATTTATTATTATTTAATCGAATACACTCAATTTTGCAATAAAAACAATCATAACAACGTAAAACACGAAAATCAGCAATGTACATCGCACTCCGATTGAAGCGCGGCGCGGAGGCATCGCGCGCGGGACGCGGTATCACGATACGTTGCGTAGCGCCAAAGTAGATAAATAATGGAAACTGCGTGACATTTCTGGGAAAAAATAATTTCTTATAGCTGATGATAGCTACGGGTAGATTCCACCATTTAAGTATTTGTTAAGCTGCCCTTTACACCCTGTATATATCTAAAAAAATCGCATAAAACACTTTCATGGAAGAGAAAACATAGTACATTTTGCCATACAAAATATAGAAAACATAAATGCTACCTACCTAAATTACGTAGATTACTTAGAGTTCGTTCACGTTTGATTCTTAGTTTAATAAAAAAAAATACATTTCGATAAGTCCTTTCTTTGAGAGCTTGATTTGAAAAGAGAGAAAACTGAAAGTATTAGGTCCGTATTACAGAACGCAACTCAGACTCTGATCTGTACTTGAGTAGCAGTCGTCTTTGTCATATTGATAATGAGAGGAAGTGGCAATCAATACTTAAGTATAGATCAAGACTATTGAGTCTCCTTTTATAATAAAACATTTTCTAAATAAAAATAGTGGGTTCTTATAAAAGTTAACAATTTTCATTTATACCTTCTCAGCCGGATATTTAGGTCCATGGACAGTCATGTCGATCATCTCTTTGATATCGGTGGCCACCACCTCTTCGAGAGTGTCGCTTCGTCTGCCAAAACCGAAGTCCCGCATGTATCGCAAGGAGAACCGTCTTTGAACATGCCAGAAGTAGCCGTCCGTGAAGAATATACCTGATTTTTTCATAAATATATTTTACATACCATTTATATTACATGTAAATCACGTTACGTGCTAGGATCGATATTAAAGGTTAGATCGAAACAATCAAAGGACATTTCTGGCATCCACTGCTCACTCGTGAAAACTTTAGAAAATTAAATACCATGTTTACTTATCGTTTTTTGATGGCGTTTCTTGACATGTGGCGATATATTTTTTAACCCCCAACAAAAAAGAGGGGGGTTATTTTGATGTGGAATGGACCGGCGGTGTTTTATTTTGAAAGCTGACGTAATTCTAGAGTATTCTTAGCTATATTTGATCAGAATTAGTTCAGCCGTTTAACAGTTATAATCTACGTCTACACTATCTTTCCTCTTTATACACACTAATATTATAAAGAGGAAAGATTTGTATTTTTGTATGTAACGAATAAACTCAAAAAGTGTTGGACCGATTTCAAAAATTCTTTCACCATTTCTTTACTACAATAATCCTTAGTGACATGGGCTACATAATTTTCCCTGATTCTCACGGGAACAAAGTCTCGAGAAGAAAGCTAGTATTAAATATAAGCAATGAATGTCGGGAGTGATACAACTTTTTTAATTTTAGAGTTAAAATTATTGAATTTGTCTGTGATATACGTAACTCATAATTTTCACAATTTCTGCTGTCAAGTAAATATTTCACTAGTTTCATAATGAATCTGAACAATGGATCTATTGAGACGAACGTTTTTTTTTTTCCTTCTTGGTGTTTTTTAGCTATGTTGTCAGGTTTTTAAGAAAGGGCAACGAATGACACATTCTGATACGACATTTAACATAACTTACCAAGTTTCTTCCAGTAAGACCGCAACCTGAACAGAATAATATCCATCCTTCCATCAAAGTCCTCACGAAACAGCATTTCCTTCAACAACTTCGAGTCATTGATGATAATAGCTGGTACATGCGCTAGGTATATGCCCACTATTTTAGTCTTGTACATCTTTCCCAGCTTTTCAAAGGCCCTGCTAAGGTTTTTGAAGTCTAAAGCACGAAGTAAGAGATATCCACCGTAGATTGGCAAGTTTGGTGGACCTGGAGGGAAATGACAGGATGTTTCGGTATTATTAAAATACTAGTTCCAAAAATAATAGATGGTGCTGAAGAGCTTGAGTTACAGCTCGGCCGTCCGGGTACATTTTAGTTGGTGTAAATGAGTTCGGCGACTAAGGACTATCAGGAAAATAAGGATGTGAATCAGCTCACGAAACTGAACCACTCTCCCCAAGGAACGAGACGAAATATAAAAAAAAATGTCTCTCACAATACAATTTGTGTGATTTGCTTTTGAATGGGAAAACGAAATTTTTGACATTGGAAATGTATTTCGTTCTCTCCAGTATAGGCTCCGATTTCACGAAAAGTGCGATCCCCTTATATCTCGGAGAGTTGTCTAGGTATGATATTTAAAAAAGACTCAAAAGACGCGTATTCTCAAGAGCTGTAACGTGCAAAAATAATTATTCGAGAAAGTCAAAAACGAAAATAGTTAAGAACGACATTTTTTCTAATTCCGTAGATTCATTTCCAATGTGCTCGATAGTCGTGTGAGGCACGAAATCTGTGATTTTTTCTCAGAATTGTATGTATTTCATAAAGATGCCGTAATCGAGATGGTTCTTTACTATATTTAATTTAAATAGGTTCAGACCTTTTCAAAGTTATAAGGGATGAATGTCGGGTGTAATGAAGTAACGTATTATCCCATATGACTCTTTTGTAATGTTTGACCTTTTAATTTATAAATAACTTTCTGAGACAAAGTTTGTTATCAGGATGATAACCCATGGCGACTTTATTGCAGCCGAAACTATCAAGAGCCGTGTGACTTGCTGATAAAATATATTTTTTAATTACTATTGCTTATTATGTTTTTGTAAATAAAATTATACATATTGTCTTTTAAAATGGTCCGCCCACAGCGTCAAGAAAAAATATGTATGTACAAAATAGTTAGTTACGCCTTTCTACGTCAGGATAATCAACATGAATAAATCAGTCGCTCCAAACATCAGGGCCTCGATTCTGTAACTCCAGTTGGATGTCGATAGGGTTTCAGTTGAGTTTCGATAGGGTTAAAGTTGTGTCTCAGAAGTGTGTCAGTGGAGTGTAAGCTGAATGAACACCTTAATGACTTCCAAATGGAAAACTTATCTTTCAAAATCCATTGTCTATGTCCACCGATCGTTTCTCAATGATTTCTCAATGAAACACTGACTTGGTATATGTTGCATGATAGGTCATTGCCATATAAGTATTATTCTATTTCATAAACATAGAAATAAGTTGAAGTCATGTTAATGCACCACTGACATAAAGATGTCTATGACATGCACAGTTATTTTTTCTATGTCTATGACTACTTTACAACAAGTCTTTCGAAACTTCACTGACCTCTATACATGTATATACTTTGTATAGAAATACAGGTCATTGAGGACTTTTGGTTTAGAAAGTGGTATTCAACTTATTTCTATGTCTATGATGTACCCAGTATAAAACTCTGAAATGTTCATGGATACGAGAAAAGAGGACATTTTAAAATCTCTAAGGAACACCATTGATGAAAAATTGCTTGCTTGCTTGGTCTTTAGATCAATTCTTGTTTTTGTATATTAAATGAAATTAAACTTAGGTTAGGTTAGGTTCTCACGGGCTGAAAAGAAACACGATTGGTGTTCTTGAGGAAATAGGGCAGGTCTGCAGATTCTCTTTCTGCATACCGACCCATTTGCCTGCTGGACGAGGCCGGAAAACTATTCGAAAGAATTATTTCCTCTTGTTCAGCACGCACTTGTGGAGCGTCGGCCCCGACCTGTCGAATGACCAGTTCGGTTTCCGACAGTCACGCTCGACATTGACGCGATTGCGGCAAGTCTTCATATCAACAACGCCTTTAACTCGTTACCCTGGAGGACGATAAGGGAGGTACTGGTTTACCATCAGGTACCTTCCTACCTGTAGCGCCTGGTTGAAAGTTACTTGCAGGACAAGTGCATAAAGTTTAATGGTCGAGATGGAGTTCTTCATCAGAGGAAGATGACGTGTGGGGTACCGTAGCATAAACGTGCTACTGTGGAACTTCGAATATTTTAAAATTACATGATTTATTTCTTCAGTTATCGTATTTTCCGCGGACTACAATGCCTATTAGCAAATTACCACGAACCAAAACGTCACTAATTATTTTGATGCCGTTTTGGTTTGTAAGTAATTTTAGTTTTTGTAAAAAAAAAAATTAACTACTACTAGTAATTTTCGAAAAGGAGTATATTTTTTCAAAGAACAAACATTAAATAAAAACTAATCAAGTGCAAGTCGGACTCGCGCACGAAGGGTTCCGTACTATTACTTATAAAACCGGCCAAGTGCGAGTCGGACTCTATAAACAGTGCGAGTCGGACTCTATATTATCTCTATAAAAGCAGCAAAAAAAAATCACGTTTGTTGTATGGGAGCCCCCTTATATATTTAATTTATTCTAGTTTTTAGTAATTGTTGTTATAGCAGCAACCGAAATACATCATCTGTAAAAATTTCTACAGTCTAACTATCACGGTTCATGAGATACAGCCTCAGACAGACTTTCTATAAAATGAGCAAAAAAATCACGTTTTTTGAATGGGAGCCCCCTTAAATATTTATTTTATTCTGGTTTTTAGTATTAAATACTAAAAATAACAAATTTTGTTGTTATAGGGCCAATGAAAAAACATAATCTGCGAAAATTTCAACTGACTAACTATCACGGTTCACGAGATACAGCCTGGTGACAGACGAACAGACGGACGGACGGACGGACAGCGGAGGCTTAGTAATAGGGTCCCGTTTTTTCCCTTTGGGTATGGAACCCTAAAAAACTTAGTCGTATTGAGAACCTCCTCCTTTTTTTAAAGTCGGTTGAAAAGTGGTACTTATGGGATGGTAAAAGCCGAAACATCTCTGACTCTATTTTGGAATTTTATGTTTTAGAAAATTTTATTTCCTAGAGTTTCTACAGAAGTATGTCTATGTCTAAGTAAGAACGAAGTTACAAGTACTTACTGAACAGTAAGATTGCATTAAGGTTGTATAATGTTACCATAATGTTACTAGCAATTGACGGCTGGTTTGGTCGAGTGGTAGTGGCACTGCCTCTTGATCGACGGGTCCTGGGTTCAAATCCCAGTTGGGGCAAATATTTGTGTTAAAAGCAGATGTTTATTGTCGGGTCGTGGGTGTTTGTGTCTGTCTTTATAAGGGGTTCCGAGGGACCCACGACACAAGAGAAAACCTTAATGTGGGCCTTTGAGTGTATGGCGTTTTATTTATTTATAATTATTTATTTATATTATTTGAAACCAAGATTATGAAATCAGGTACTGTCTAGAATCCCCAGGGATTGTTTGTATAAAAGCTCTGGAATAGTCAAATAGAGTATGGAATGAGATTATATAGTATACACTACACATACACAGTGTTTTAGGTATCGTATACAGTCCCGGAACAGCAACCAGCAATGAATGCAGGTTTCCATTGATTGTAAATATAAGGGCAGATAACATTCAGAATACCTAACTACTGGGTGAAAGGAACAGAAAAACCAATAATCCTTATGCTTTGTATGTTTGGAATTTATTAGATTAGGAATCATTATTAAATTACTACTGCAAAACTATGCTCAATCGTACTTTTTGTAGATATTCCGTTAATTATTTCATTTTCATGAAAAAAATCAACTTTTTGAATGGCCTCTCCTTGCCTGATGTGCAGATTCAATTCTTGTCCCTATTTTCAAGTTTAAACCCTCGACTCACACCTGGAATAAAAGTTGCAATTTATAAAAGTACCTAATTCATATAAATAATTTACAGCATGCTGAGCTATTTCCAATATGTAAGTCAGCTGGGTCAGATGGTCACTGGTCAGCTAAGACTCTCGTCGTAGTTAGGTATGAAACAGATAAACGCTAAGTGGTAATCACTTCTTCAAGAATTCAAATATAAGAAATGCGATGCACCTATTTTCTTGCTGTGTTTTCCAAAAAACATAATATTATGTTTTTCTCAAGCGTCACACAGGTTATGAGGGCAAAGAGATAAGCGTGAACCACGAGTAATTCGTGATTTTGTAAAGATAAAGACAAAAAAATTAGAAGAGCATTTGTGATAAAAACTAAAAAGACTGACCTGCAGCAGCTGATACCCGTAATCCGTTCAAAAGTACAATATTTGAAGCCTGTTTCCAAGCTTTTACTTATTTCTGACCTGGTTTTTAAAAGCTTTCGGTACATTTTATGTTAGATATATAACAATAATAAAGAAATTGAAATTCTGACAATTTAAATACTATCCAATTGAAAAACATATAAAAAGAAGCAAGTCTCGCAACATGCTCGCACTGCGTTTCTCTACTTAAAAAGGTTGTGGGATATAATTTTTTTAAGTGAAAACTTCTTTAGCGGCGTTTTGCACTTCAAGTATGGGTAAAAATGTTAAACTAACGCACACGTGACTGACACGTGACCCTGATCGAAAATTCGTAAGGCGGAGAATAAATATGGGAAATTAAAACTACAAAAGTCAAGATTTCATCCGGTGTCAGCATAGAAAAAATTAAATTAAATATTAATGCACTACGTTAATGTTCAAGTTTTCACTTCTGCCGGCACTCCCGGAGTGCAACTCGTTGTTTTTTTTTTATTAAGAATGGGTTCGCTCTTGACTTCAATCTAGCTCAGGGAAAAGATGTGGTCGAGGATGTAGCGAACTCACTCAGAAGAAGCCTATTCACTCGTACTTTAAAGATATTCGGATTGTATGAGCTCAAAAATACAGACGCCGGCAGAGAATTCCACTCCTTGGCAGTGCGCAATACAAAAGATAATCCCTTAGGAAAACTATAAAATCTTCTTAGTATATATTTCTTAAAATTTTCTGCTGTAACATTAAATTACTTATTTAAATACACTTCTATTTTTCCAATTAGAAATAAGAATAGCAGCTCAAAATACGAAAATCAGATGAAGTAAGATTTATCATGTTTTGCATTAATATTTATTTTAAGACTCAATGAAATGGCTCAGAGTGTAACAAGGAACTTTTTTTTACATAAGTTTTTTTGAGTTATAAAATAAATTATATTTTCTAAAACAGTTAGCCCCAATACAACACAATACAATACTTTTTATTGTACACCAAAAAATATAAGTATATCAAAGACTCCATTTATCAGCCGTTTTGATTTATTTCTTCCGGGCAACAAACTGAACCATTACAGATATTTTTAAAAGCTATTCAGTGATACTTTAGGGCAGGTTTAAAAAATGAAGTTCGATACTAGACAGTCGAGTTCAACACGGTGTGTGATAGTTTTTTGACAGGTAGGTACTTACGAATACTTATAACCCATATAAAATTTATTGAAGTGGTTAACATTACATTCGCACTTCGAAAATGTCCTGAATGGGCTCCGAGAAAAAATGGGGTACTATACCTTTTTTGTTTGTTTTTGCTCTACTTGGGAAGGACGCACTACCGAGCCCCCAGATGATAATTACATCATGGCAAGTCACTGACAGTGATTACTTCTGAGTGGCATTGACGTTTCGAAAATTTTTACGTATTGTCTCTGAATAACGTGACTCTGGCTGGAAATCGCCACCATTTTCTCAAACTATTGAGAGACGATTGAGATTGCAACGATAATCATTTGGACGGCACTGTGAGACCACTGATCTCATAATGCCGTCAGAGTGTCGATAGGGTTTCAGTGTAATGACAATGACTGATTTTTACAGAATCGCTAGCCAGGGTTGCTATTACACTAATCAATGGCGTCAGAATGTCGGGGTGGCTGTCATCGAATGTATGAGGTTTCGATAAATTCTCAATTGCAGCACCTGAATAAGTTAAGTGGTCACCATTGCCATTCAACCACTATTAAGACCCCATCGATTAGGGAATAGCGGTCCTGATACCTCATCATCTTTTAGCCTAGTAAGATGACGGATTATTTATAATTTATTAAGTAAATAAAAGTTAGTTAAAAAGTCACATTTTTTTAAATATCAAAAGTAAATTATATAATAAACAAGATGCAGTTAATTAAGACGTAAAAGATAATGTGGCAAAATACGTAATGTGGTAAATATTTGATGACCTTAATACGATACCCAACGATGACCTTAATACAATACCCAGCGCTCTCACAAAAACTTTATTAATCAAATATGATAAAATTAAATGTTTTATTGATAATGAAAACGTTTTTCGTTTCATTATTGCGTCATTTTTAACAGACAAACTATTTCTTGTTTTAATAAAAGTTATCTCATCTAAAAAGCTAACACTGATGGTATCGGTTTTCTATACTGAATCTATATTTATACTACTAATATTATAAAGAGGAAAGATTTGATTGTTTGTTTGCATTGAATAGGCTCCGAAACTCTAGACCGATTTGAAAAATTCTTTCAGCATTAGAAACCTACATTATCCCCGATGGACATAGGCTACATCATTTTCCCGAATACCCACGAGAACGAAGTCCCGGGCGGAATACTAGTCTAAACATATTATACCTAAAGAGGAAAGATTTGATTGTTTGTTTGTTAGCATCGAATAGGCTCTGAAACTACTGGACCGATTTGAAAAATTCTTTCACCATTAGAATCCTACGTTATCCGGGATGGACATAGGGTACATGATTTTCCCGAATTTCCACGGGAACGAAGTCCCGTGCGGGAAGCTAGTATTACATATATAAAGAGGAAATATTTGATTGTTTGTTTGTTTGCATTGAATACTAACTACTGGACCGATTTCAAAAATTCTTTCACCATTAGAATCCTACATTATCCCCTATGAACATAGCCTACATAATTTTCCTGAATTCCCACGGGAACTGAGTGCCGGGTGGAAAGCTAGTCATTTAATAATAAAAAAATCTAACAGTTTAATCCGGTATCATCAAAAAAAGGAGGAGGTTCTCAATTCGAATATGCTTTTTTTAAATGTTTGTTACGCTATAACTGCGCCACTTCCGGGCTAATTTTCAAAATTTCATTTGTGTTCGATAGAGACCAAACGTGCTGGGACCACTCTTAGAGCCTCACTGTCTTGCGAGGCTGTGTCGACATGCAGGATAATCGACTTTAACACGTATGTATAACATCAAATTACTGCGTAAAACATTATTGCCATCTGTGACCCAGTGTGGAGAATTTTAGTCTGAGCTCTTCAAACGGTGGTCGTGGATTCGAATGACAGTATTTGAAAGTGAATTTCGACCATAATTTAATCAAATGGTAGCTATATGAGAAGACCATGGCTATAAGTTAGTCAAATGATAGTCCAGACTTCAGATTCCCCGTCGTCGGAGCAAACGTTTGTTTAAAAAGCAAACCGGCCGTGTGGTGATCGGTTGAGAATAACACCACCCCATCTCTTTCCGTGGGTGTCGTAAGAGGCGACTAAGGAAACACAAATGAGATCTGCCTCCTAGTAATCCATCCCAGGCAACGACACTTCATTTTTTTCTGAATCTGAGGTGTCGTCCTATGGTCTCATGCGGTGTGGTAGGCTCTGTAAAGGGCCGTCTGGTTCGCGACCACCCTCCTACCGAAGTCCGACGCCAAACAGCTTTATAGGCATTTTCTGGGTTAACTCGCTCCATCGTCGACCTCATCTTTGACCTTATGGTCAAGATTGAGTTCAAGAGTTAACCCATCTTTAATAAAAAAAAAAAAAAAACGTGTTGTTCTCTAGTTGGATGTGTTTGTGTATGTTGTGTGTATCTTAAGCATCTCTTTTCTATGATCTCAAGGTTGACCTGAGTTTGGGTATTTGATCGTGTGGTGTTATTTATTGTTTAAAAACATCGAATAAATGACAAGAAAATAATTTATATTTATTCAATTCCTGACAGTCCCTTCAATAGTAAAGATAATCTAAAAGCTGATATTTCATAACAACAACTAAAAGCTAATATTCGAAACAATTGTGTTCTTGAGCCTGTTGGTGGACTGAACTGAAAGCGATTAAAACTTCTTGCTTCGAACTCGTGAGATTGAGACCCTGATTAAAGAAATACGAAATACACAGTGAATTTACCATTTTCTAGCAAAGTTTTTTTTAATGCAAACTGTGATTCCTCGTTCAACAGTTTTCATTCTTATGAATGTCGTAGTTTCTTTTTACAGCGTAACGGAGCGTGTAGATCATGCAGTTTTAATAGGGTATTACATCGTGATAACCAACACAGCATTCTTTAGGGGAGTATAATCTATTTTCAGCTTGACAGGTGGCCACCTTTAAGCTTCCCAAATAACCTCTAGAAAGTCCCAAGAGCTCAGGGGAAAAAAGTTACCTTTTTTCTCGGTTTTTTGTCTATATCTTCGTTCCTATTGATCTTATCGCTATGAAATTTACTAATGAAATTTCCAATCAATATTTACTGAAAACGTGTTACAATTGAACAATGTGCACTAATATTTTACAATTAAACACAAAACATTAAGGAATTATCATTTTTATAACACAAAAATGATTTTGTTGAACAAATAATTTCAAATGTTGAACAAATACAGAAATTATAAAATAGTTAAATTATTTGTTAATAATCAGATTTGTTTTATTGAAAAAAGTAAAATAAAACATTTACTTTTATGTTTTATTTCACTGAAAATCAAGATTTTCGTCAGATGAAGCTTTATGAAAAAGGTAATACTCTCACTTGTCACTGAATTATCAAATCAGCTACACTTTATTGCGTCATACGTTATTGTCAGTATTTTATTCACTTTTTGCGTAGTTTTTAAGCATCATTTGATAAGAAAAATAACTTTACTGGATCAAAGAATAGTCACTGAAGTTGAATTTTGGTATATGAAAAATGGGTTATTTGCTCATTGGTTCAAATATTTTTATCTTTTCAAAATTTTATTTTCATTTCAAAATTACATAACATGACCTATGTTTTATGGGGTACGTAAACGTGCAGTCCATGGCCATGTTACGGGGCCATTTCCGAGTAAATATTTAATTTATTCTACTTTTTAGTACTTATTTGTTGGTTTAGCAGCAACCGAAATACATTATTTTTGAAAATTTCAACTGTGTAACTATCACGGTTCATGATGAGATACAGCCTCGGACAGACTTATCTGTAAAAACGAGCAAACAATCACGTTTTTTGTATGGGAGCCCCCTTAAATATTTATTTTATTCTAGTTTTTAGTATTTGTTGTTATAGGACCAATAGAAATAAAACATCTGTGAAAATTTAATCTGTCTAACTATCACGGTTCTTGAGATACAACCTCGGACAGACTTTCTAAAAGCGAGCAAAAAAAACCGTTTTTTGTATGGGAGCCCCCTTAAATATTTATTTTATGCTGGTTTTTAATATTTGTAGTTATTTCTTTGTGCCCTATGCACAAAGAAATAATCATCTTCGAAAATTTCAATTGTCTAACTATCACGGTTCATGAGATACAGCCTGGTGACAGAAAGACGGACGGACGGACGGACGGACGGACAGCGGAGCCTTAGTAATAGGGTCCCATTTTTCCCTTTGGGAACGGAACCCTAAAAACGGTTACACTAAGTTTATTGATAACAGTTATAGTTTTTACGTAATCGAGCATTGAAACTCCGGTAAACATTTACATGGATGTTTTAGTGCATTTACATGACCACCCCAAAAAACAACAAAACAGCAGAAAACAGTAAAAAGGTTATTTCAAAACATTAAACATACTGTCTTAAAAACTTTTTATAGAATTAATAAGTAGTAAATCCAAGTACCGTTAGATTAATCAAGCTTTACGCCCGGGACTTCGTTTCCGTATGAATTAGAAAAATAGCCTATGTGTTAATCCAGGGTGTCAGCTACCTTTATACCAAATTTTATCAAAATTGGTTCAGCCGTTTGAGCGTGAAAGAGTAACAAACATCCATACATCCATCCACCCATACATCTGTACATCCTCACAAACTTTCGCATTTATAATATTTATCATATAATATGCCTAATAGATAAAAAATATAAGGTTATTTAGGTCAAAAATAAGTAATCAGGGGCGTGAGCAGAATCCGATGTTTCCCACCTTTTTCCGTGGAAAAGACTGATTTTATCCATAAGTTTCATAAGTTTTTTGGAGATAATTTTTCATTCTTTCTTTTATTAGAACACCATAAAGTGGAACAGGAACGAAGATATTAGCAAAAAACCGAAAAAGTATCATTTGTTCACTGCTTTTTAGCTGTCAAAAGTTATGCCCACGCCTGGACTCTTGGGACTTTTCAGAGGTCATTCAGGAAGTTAAAAGATACATATACACACATTTTCAGCTTGGTTGGAATTTTTCCGAAGTCAAATGCTAAAGTTCCTGAATTATAATAACATTTTCAAGTCATATCGAGAAAAATTACTCATTCATATCTCCTGCTAATAGGAATTGTCGACAAAACAAGCACATTACAACGTGAGCACCACAGACAGTCTCCTTAAGAAGTGGATGCATGGAGACTAGAGGAAACTGCACCAGCGTGGCAAGGAAGTACAAAACTTACAAAAGTAAAGATAACCCAGGATGAGTACTGCCAAAACATTTTGAATAAACCTAAGCCATTTTCATGTTAAACCGTGGTTCATCAGTTCGAGTTCTTATAAAAATATAACTCACCCGGCGGAAAATTTTTCGGTTTTTTGTAAGCATTTTTATAGCAATACACTGTCACGGCAATAATTAAGACTGTGAAAATTAATGCGCTAATCATTGTGGGGTGGTGACTAGCGACATCAATAGCCCGAGAACTGAGAGGGTACTGCAAGCCAACCGGACATTATCTGCATAATATAGTATTGTATTATCAGTCTGTAAAGTAAATAAATTTAGAAACAACTTTAATTATAAACGTAAGTACCATATTTATAAATATGGGTGACTTTAACTAGCGAAACTTTAGAGGGTGGTTATTTCCATGAAACAGAACAACTTTCTTCGAGGAAATTAAAAAAAAAAACAACGGGTTGCACTCCGGGAGTGCCGGCAGAAGTGAAAACTTGAACATATATTACTTCCTTGCGGTCTACTCTCCCTCCGTCTTACGAATTTTCGATCACGTGTCCTAACGCGAGTTAAATTTTACCCACCCCAAAAAGTGCACAACGCCGGCCGATAAAAAAGTTTTCACTTCAAAAAAAAATTGAACGTACAAGTTGTATTGGTAAGGCGAAATTTTTTTTAAAAGTATATTTCGGCCTATGCTCCTTGGGGAAAGTTCTTCAGTTTCGTAAGCTGATTCACATCCTTACTTTTCGCTAGCTAATTTAAAGTCACCCAATATGTACACACGGCAGCACATCTGGCTATACATGTTTACCTTGACGTCGCCCTTATCTCGCTTGCAATTGATAACCTGACGTGCTGCTGTATGTGCAATGCACCGTCTGTGAAAGTTCATAAGAAATAAATCAAGTAGACGCTCTCGTTCGATAACTAGGTATTGCGTCATAAAACATTTTTTTTAAGCGAAAACTCTGCCTTGATGAGAAACAGAGCTGCCATTTGTAGATTTTGTAGTATTGAACGAATTTTCTTTAAAGGTTCATGTGAAGTTCAGATACCTTATGTGTGTGGCTAGAGCCGAAAACACGAGACACGTCATGAAGTTGAGAACATTAAACTGCCAATTAACACTTTAACATCTTGGCTATATTCTATGTAGAAAAGTAAAAAAATGACATGACTATGCTATAACTACAAAAACCTACTTTAACACCGCATGCTTTTTAGAGAAAATATAGCGAATAAATCTATAGTATAGAGCCGTGTAGAGTGTTTGTTTTTGATTTAGAGTACAGTCAAGAGCAGGTCACGCTTTACACTACCAGTTTAAGCTGAGCTCTGATTAATACTGCGCGCCATACAATGCAGGGCCGGTCCAAAGTCCAAAGTGTCAAGCTTGACGTGATCTTGAGTGTACAAGTAACCTAAATCTGTCAGTGCATGAATAACGCTGCATTCTTGCACAAGATGTTTTTCTAACGGTTTCCGGTCTTGGTTGCTAATGCTTTAACTTTTATTATCATGCCAAACACTACTTAGCACCGCTTGCGCCTACTTGTTCCGTAATGTCATTAAGTTTAACCGTTGTATGTTGAGATAGCTTGCTGTTGCTGGTGTTTGATGACCATTTATTATTTAACGTCAGCTATTGTACTTACTTACTAACGGCCTTAATAATAATGCTAACAAAAACCTATGAAAAAGAGTATTTGCGCATGTTATTTGCAGTGTATAATTTATTTTTAGTAAGACCGTAAATACTTACTTATTACAATATTCGCTAGCTAAGGTACCAAAGTAGAAATCTAAGTAGGTAGTATTACTTAAAAACTACAACGTTTCTTATGGTAGGTAGTAAGTGACGAAACACAACATTAACTCAAATAAACCGACTGGAAAACGTTAACTGCTAGAATAAGGTCTCTCCGAGGAACTCAACATTCATCAGTCCTATGCTACCTGCATCCAACATCTTCTTATGTTCTTTTCCAGATCATCGGTCCCACCAATTGGGATTCTCACGCTGGACTGAACGTTTGAGGGTTAACTATAATAACCCTCAGAATTGATTTCAAACGTGACATCAATGGGCTATGTTTGACATTTTTTTTTTTTTTAATTTCGTTTAATTTCTTAATATTCTTTATTGCACAACAAAGTAAGACAATTTGACAGAAAACATGTTTACAAAGGCGAGCTTATCTCTAGAAGAGATCTCTTCCAGCCAACCTAACCGGTGAGAAATAGTGTATTAGACGGGAAGAGAGAATTGCGCACAACAGAAAGAAAATACAAACCAAGAGATGGTTACATAATTAATACATATATAAATGATATAATTAATAATACATATTAATACATAATTATAATACATATAATAAATAATATAATTGCTCATTAAAGTTGTGACAGGTAGTATTCTTTGATTCTGTTTTTAAAAGAATGTATAGACGGACTCTCTTGTATGACTTTTGGCAGTTTGTTCCACATCCGTGCTCCACGGACAGTAAAAGAATTAAAAAGAAAGTTTGTACTAGCGGAGGGGCATTGCAACACCGTTTCTTATTTAACATAAAGGAATAAGTTCCCGTTTCTTTCAAAAAATCTTTAAAAATCTGTCTTTTGAAATAAAAATATAATAATTAAAAGATTATCCGACATTAAAGTGCGCCATTCTATTCTATCTCGGAGGCCAAGATCCACTTTGGGTCGTTGAGCCAGCGAAGTAAGTAAGTAAGTAATTAAAAAAATCTCAGTACGGTAAAGTAATCCTGAGTACGGCATTATGCAATCGTATTTCTTTGCCAAGCTGTCATGTCAATTAAGAAAAACCTATTTCATTTTGTATTTGGCTGTTTATTTCCGAGTTTGGTTGGTTGTTACTTCAGTCACGTTGGTAGAATCAGCTCTAGCGAACTGAGCGGTATCCATAGTGTCAGAATCCAGTGTATTCCGAAAGTTTGAAAGTCCAGGAAGCAAAGCCAAGTCGTCAGTAAATATATCAATCCAAATAATCAAAACCACGAAACAGAAGGTAACGGTAGAGTCCAGGTAGCAAAGCCAAGTCGTTAGTAAATATTCAAATAATCAAATCCACGTAACAGAAACAAACTCAACAACCAACAACTCAAAAACACAACGGTTAGGTTATGTGTCAACCAACTGTCAAACGTCTTTTTTTTTTAGTTTGGCAAAGGAATTAAACCGTAGAATGCCGTAGTAAGCAACAAATCGTAACCAAAACTTTATTTTTTTTAAATCTATGATTAAAATTATTTGATATATTTTTTATTTGAATATGGGACCTTAAACCTGCTTAAAATAAATAAAATAAAAATTATTTTAAATATCTTGCACATAGCCCATTGGTTCTAGAATTCTAGAACCATGAGGTGCTCTACTTACTACGTCAGGGATCATAGGCGTGATTGTATGTATGTCTGTTAAGTCAAAAATAATGTGAGGAAGTAATGCAAAGAGGCATAAAAACTTCTTACGAACGAAACTTACGCACTTGCCGGAAAAACTTTGTATTGAAATCGAGTAACTGAATGTGCAACCAAATTCCTGTCGGTCTGGTTTTGAAAGAAGCAGACGTAAGAATGATAATAATTCTCAGAATCATACTAGATACAATCAAACAACACATTGCGTTAACATTTATATGATTGTGTATGTGTACATCACGTGATAAAAAACGGTATACCCTTTCCTGGGCCTGTATGTTGAATTCATTGATCCAAAAAACCATTGGTTCGACTCTAATGGTAATCCCATCACATGTCAAATTATAAATTACTTTAGCCCAAATTAATAAATTCCTTTGTAGATTCATACATATCTTACTAATATTAAGTAAGTAATAACCTCGACCTACACAAACGTTCAAAGTTTATTATTGACTGACACTTAGTTCCTAAATTCCTTGAATTTATTTTAAGAATAATCTTGAAAATGTCTACTTGAACACTACTTGTAAATATTCATAAATACGTTTATAACTATTAGCTCACTTATGCGGAAAACTATGATATTCCTAACGCTTTAATTGAAAAGCGAACATATCTTTGGCTTTTGCAACTCAAGTGATTAATTTGCCTGTTACAAGTGTACTTAACCAGCTTAATCCACATTATTTGCCTAACACACTCGCCACATTTTGAAGAATGTAATTTAAAAATGTATTTTTATAATTGGTTAAATGCAAGGTATATGGGTGACAAAACTGAAACCTACTCGTAAATTTGCACCTATAGAAATTCTTTAATTTAATAAGAAAATTATAAATGCGAAAGTATAGTGTCAGAGTTTTCAAACCGCCAAATAATGGCCTCTGACATGATTTGACGACTGTGATCAATCGGCAACAGACAGGACGTGCCCTCCGAAGCTAAATGCTCGTGATAAATTACCACTTGATCACTCATCAGATTCCCTGTCCATGTGTACGTTCCGATCCCAGCGCCACTGGGCCATGAGTGTGTTTGTGAATTTGTTTGTTCCGCGTTTTCCCTCCCGACTCAGTGCATGGACTTAGATGTGCTGCGGTAGATCAAGCACTAGCTAGACTATAACATATCAGGCCTTAAATCTGTTAGCGAAATTTTAGGGGGTGATTCTGATTCTTCCCATGAAACCCAATAACTTTTACTAAGAAATCTATTTGAAATTCTCAAAGAAAAATTCGACTTCACATCCTAGGCCAATCAGCTGATCTCGCTAGTGAAAAAACATCGTTTCTCCATATAACTGGTGCGATTACCTGATTGGCCCTGGCAAATGTTGTTCAGCTCTGAGGGATGGGCTGATAATTTTGAAGTCGTCTTACATATAAATATGTTAGTTTGACTTGTATGCCTAGTCGCACGGACAAAGCCGTGGGTAACAGCTAGCGATATTTTGGTATTTTTTCGGAATATTTACCAGGAAATATATCTAGACATAATAATATTAATACGCAAATCTTATAATTTATAAATCTCCAGTATGTTGACGATGTCATATGTGTCAAATTATATTTACAAAGAAGTATTCATCTCAAAAAAAAAACAAATGTATGCAGGAAAATAAAGACTTCCAACAGTCATCGTTTGAACTTTACTTGCCCTTCAAAAGTTTAAAAGGTTTTTGACATTTTAACTGTCTGAACGATATTAGATATTTTGACAGATTTCATAAATTAAGGAAGAAATAGAAACGGTTAAGTATATGCAATAGAAACGCTTTTTTGTATGTATCACCAAAATAAATGCTGGTAGGTACTTACTATCTGACCGGGAGCACTATCAAGAGAAGTTATATAGGATAGGTAACTACATAGATAATGAAGTATTATGTGCGATTGAAAAACTAGTTACCAACTTATTTACCATCTTATTTACATAGAAAACCATTTATATTAACTGCAATACTTAGTTACTGAAACCAATTTACTTTGCGGCCTTATTAATGCAAATCAATGTGAAAATGTATGCTGAACTAGTTTTGTGTTCGCAAAATAGTCTTGTACGCATTTAATTCAGTCAAATTGTACTCTAAAGGGAGAAATTTTTGGGGTAGTTCTGATTTCTTTCATTCTATAAGTATTTTGGGTTGCTGAATCCGAATCTAAGGGTTACGAACAAAATTTCGTGACAAAACATTGAAAAAAATCGCAAAAAAGCGAAAAATTACAACTTTTTTCCGGTTTATTGCTAAAACCTCGAAAACTTTTAACTTTTAGTAATTGGTGTTTCCAGATATTAAAGTACTGACAATTCTCTACAAATACATAGCGAACTACTAGATGCCACGTTTAACACAAATTGCGAGGGTTATCAAATGGAACAAGTTGTATGATATTGAGAGGTGGTCAGCCTTTCACCCATTATACAGCAAAACCCTCGCACTCCACTTACAGACTTTTACTGTAACCTGGGAAGAAAATCTCTACAAATATCACTAAGTATTTAGTTTTTTTTTCAGATGACCCGTGTCTCAAGTGCGAGTGAATTATTTTTTATTTGGGTTATCAAACGGTTGTACAATGGTATTATTCTAGGCTAAGGCTAAATATCTTAAATAATTGTACAGCCAGCACCAAAAACCACAGATTATTAAATAGTTGTAGAATAGCTTAGCAGTTTTCTACGCCTTGCCTATTTAACGTTTACAAAGAGAATTTACAATGGATATGGTGTAATTAAAGTTATCTTAAATAAAAAATAAATTTACTTAATTTTATTCTCGAAAAGGAGTAAAAACGGAAAAAAAATTACTTACTCCAGTGTAACGCCCATTTTCAGAAACTTTCATCAAAGTTAAAGCCTAGTCAAATGTAAGCCTGATCGTGTTAACAAGACAAAAAGTGACAATGACATCCAAAGCCGAATCGAGCCAATGGAAGCCTCTGCAGCTAGACGCTATTCATTTTTTTTCTATTTCTTGTAAAGCCGAGAACAATAGTTTATGTATGTAAAGATCGTAATGTATGTAAAGATCGACAAAGTTGCATCAAATCGTGGATTAATATTTTAAGGAAAAACTTTGACAGAGAGGACACGTATTTATGTTAATGAGAATAAGTAAAAACATGTTTATTTTAACATGATGTTAATGTTTAGTCATCTGAAGGACAAAGGGTAGTCACACAAGGGTACGTACTTCATTAAATCATTAAATATCAAGTTTTCCTCATACAATCTAATTTGAATATTGTGTGCATATATTAGAAAAAAACCTCTTTTCTTCCTTTCCATCATGTGTCGAATAAAAGTAGATTAACAACATTTTTCTTTTAATCAGCCTACGTCTCCATCGAGGGGTACGGGCTTCTCTTGGAAATACGAAGAAGATTTAGGCTGTAGCCCACCACGCTGGCCCAATGCGGGGTTGGTGGACACAACAAATACATAGCTATCTAAACATTTATATTTTTTAGAATGAAAATAGATATGACATGTTTAGATTTAGACTATAAAACATCCTCCTCTAAACTACGTTGCTGCGCCTAAACTGGTGTCATGATTAGATTAAATTGTAACTTTGTATATTAGATCTAAAAGACCATGGAAAGCAGTAAATTCAATAAAAGACCATGAAAACGCTCATAGCCCATTGGCACTCACTGATCTCAGCTGATCAGTGAGTTTAACTTACATAGGGGCAGGGAACCTGATGGGTGATCAAAGTGGAAATTTATCAAGTGCGTCTCCGTGCTTTGGAGGGCACGTTGAGCTGTCGGTCTCGACTATAGTCGTTAAAACCAAGTCAGAGGCCATGTATGTATGAATGTATTTATTCTTTATAGTACGTGATTTATTTGGCGGTTTGAAGACTCTGTCACCAGGGTTAGTCATTAAGTTCGCCAAACACTTGACTATACATATGCTCATGCCTGTAATCCCTATCGGGGTTATTACATGAAATACGATGTATCTTAGTGGTGAAAGGTTATCAACCTTCCGCCCACAACAGTAAAAACCCTCGCGTCCCACTAACTTTTACAGTGTGCCTGGGAAGAGTTGGCAGCTGGCACATTCTAAGTTAATACTATACTCGTGAGCAAACAACCAGCTCTGCAGAATGAATAGTTACACACATTAATACATACATAGACTGATATCTTATACACATATCCCTGTCAGGGTAGGCAGAGCATCATTACTGTTTTTAAACCACTTGACGCCACGTTTGGCGTACATTCTGAGGGTTAAAAGATGGAAAATGAGTATAGTAGTAATAGGTGGTCATCCTTTCGACCACAATACAACAGTAACCTCACATCCCAATTATTACTGACTCTTATAGAATGCTTGTGAAGTGCTGGCAGCTAGCATATTCTTAGTTTTTCTTTCACTCCCAGTTCCAGGCGTGGAAGAATGAAAATTTGTAATTAAAAATCTTTTTTTTAAATTATAAGATGGGTTTACTCTTGACCTCAATCTTGACCATAAAGGTCAAAGATGAGGTCGACGATGGAGCGAGTTAAGCCAGAAAATGCCTATAAAGGCACTGGTACTCCCACGCACCGACGGAACACAGCAGGCTATTTGGCGTCGGACTTCGGTAGGAGGGTGGTCGCGAACCAGACGGCCCTTTACAGAGCCTACCACACCGCATGAGACCATAGGACGATACCTCAGATTCAGAAAAAAAAAAGTGTCGTTGCCTGGGATGGACCATTTGTGTCATTTGTGTTTCCTTAGTCGCCTCTTACGACACCCACGGAAAGAGATGAGGTGGTGTTATTCTCAACCGCTCACCACACGGAAAAATCAACATTTCAATGTTTTCCTAATCCCAATGCCGATGTATCTTTATTATTTCGAAAACGATTATGGATTTATTGGGAATTTAAAAGGACTACTACGACATATCCCGATTTGAAAATTTCGCGAGAAGACAGCTGCAGAGCACGGAGCACGATGACGAGAAACTCGCGCGGCGCGCCACTCGGCTGACGCTGAAACTTCAATTTGATTGCGCGAAGGCCTCGCGCAAATAATTGCTCGCACTCTGGCGTTGTCAATGTTGACATTTTGACATAAGACCGCGGCGCATTACGCGCCCTGTCACCATCGTACTCGAGCTGCTGTTTCATACAAACGTTCATTAAGTAGGCAAGTTAAGAAAATATGGCAAATAACAATTGATTTTTGACGCGATTTGCTTTCCCAAAGTATGCTGTTCCTAGTTTGCTGATTTAGTTGATTTAAAATTTTCTTAATAAAACTCTACAATGACCTAATAAATCCTATTAAACATACTTATTTAGTTTTCAATCATAACTCATCAATCTCCTTTATCTAAATAAATAGACAAGAATAAATTAGATTACATTCAAATGTGATAAAAACTTTCCTTAACATTTTTCCACATTTTTTACTTCTATAATTAAATTTTTGGCTATAAAATTTAGGAGCCGCGATCAAATTGGTTTGCTTATTGAATAACCAGTTATGTATCGTTTCGAAAATCACCTTTTACCCCCTAGATGTGTGGGCTCAAATTCTACTAAAATATTAATTAATGTAAATTAGAATCTCAAAAAATAACTAATCTGCGACGCACTTCCGTAGGTCAATTAACCCACAAATTTAATATTTTTTTAAAAAACAGATCCATTAATAGACAGAAATAAAACCACTATATTCTAAGTTACCGTTCTTTCTTCGATAGCTGTTCTCTGTTGGCTTCTATTTCAAAAATTGATGATACAAAAACAAAAATGTATAGCGGCAATCAAAAATCAAGTTGACCTGCTCAATTGGTACAGTCAAAAGCGCTTTAGTGTAATTCTGATTAATGGCCCAGAGGCCGAGGGTTTAATGATTTAGTAAGTAGGTGTGATGTGATGGCAGAATGAATAAATGTGTGTGTACGTGTGATTAATTTGTTTTGATATTCTAATATGAAAATGTCGAATTTATTTTCGACTAAAGGTAAAATCCTGTCTTATTCTTTCCCTATGATATCAATGAGACTTTTGGGTCAAATTTTATCTTACTAGGTCCAAGAATTTGGGTTGTGCGTTGATAAGTCAGTGAGTCAGGACCCGCAATTGTAGATATATAATTTTATATATTTTAGGAGTTTTTTGTGCTAGACTTTCACAGACTAGTACATACCTAAATAATGGAAGCATATAAGAAATAAGCAAATAAAAATAAATTCTAATTCATCTGATTGGTAAAGGTAATATTGACAATTTAATACCTTTTCCAATGAAATGAATTAGCATTTCTAAGTTAGCATATTTCTCTCATTTGGTGGCCCTCTTAACCAGAATTGGAGCCTTTTAATTTTTGACATTCCTAAGCCTATAACTATAGATAGATACTTTATTGCACACTTAAAAAGGTAAGACAAACATACAATACAAACTTACAACTAAAGCATCGCCAAACAGCAATCTCTTCCAGGCAACCCACAGTTGAAGTTTAGAATCACGTAATTGCACGAAATGAGGTTCAAAATCTGAAGAGCTTGATGTGCATCTATCTGTACAATCGCTCAATTCTCTCTAGTACCTACCTACTCGCAAACACCAGTACCTACAAATCCGTGCCGTCCGTCACTACAACAGTACCGTAATCCCAGTTGCGTATTTTTTTTTCTCCGAAGTAAGTAACTTTGGGTATACCGTTATAATAAAACACTTTTTTAAGGTTATTTATTAGAGTAACTGAGCAACGTCTTGTCGACTTGTTAGCTCGTTATCTGGCGTTAAGTTTGACCCGCATCATTATCGGCGTACAGCTATTACTATTTATTCATTATTCATGTCGAATTTCTAATTAAATCTTGTTAGATCTACTTTAGAGGAACGCAACTCACTCAGGTCTCGGGTCGGTGTCTGTGTTTTTAAGCGCGCACGAGCACATTAGAATTTTTTTGAATCTGTATTTTGTACCTACATATATCTCTAAGGTCCGTATTACAGAACGCGACTCAGACTCTGATCTATACTTGAATAGCAATGATCTTTGTCATTTTGATAGTGAGAGAAAGAGACGTCGACCTCATTTATGACCTTGGTCAAGATTGAGGTCAAGAGTTAACCCATCTTATAAAAAACTAGCTTCCCGCGCGGGACTTCGTTCCCGTGGGAATTCGGGAAAATCATGTACCCTATGTCCATCCCGGATAATGTAGGATTCTAATGGTGAAATAATTTTTCAAATCGGTCCAGTAGTTTCGGAGCCTATTCAATGCAAACAAACAAACAATCAAATATTTCCTCTTTATTAATATGTATAGAAAACAAGCAATACTTGAGTATACATCAAGACTTGAGTCACCTTCTGTAATACGGGCCTAAGTGACCCTGCAAAGAGAGGAACCTAACTGGATTGAACCTAAGCTACTCATTAGCTAAATATATTCAGCTCCTATGTGTTGCGGTATGTTTTTCCGGAAGGTTCGGTTTGTACATGTATAATCGCTAGGTACTTTATGAACTGCCTCAATTTTTCTTACATCGACTGACTTTTTTATATAATACTAGCTGACCCCGCAAACGTTGTTTTGCCATATGAATTATTTCTAGAGTTATTTTTTTAAAAGTTATAAACCAATTCTCAGACCTACTGAATATAATATATCAAAATCGGTCGGGCCGTTTTTGAGGAGTATAAACACTGAAACTGTGACACATTTATATATATATTAGACTAAAGAACTTATCTAATTTCATGCAGATAGCCCTTATAAAATTTCGTGGAATTCTAATTTGACTGGGCATGTAACGTGATTATAACTTCAGTAGTAAAATTTTAATATTACGGTCTTTATACTTTTCCGTTGACATATACATGGCTTAAGGTAAATCTCTTTCAACCTCTCGGCTGGTTAACCAGTCCATGAAACTGAACAACTTCCCCAAGGAACATAGGTCAAAATACGAAAAATACATTTTGAGTTCCCATACAAACTTCATCAGCATATAGCGCATTTTGATCCGAAGTGGATCTCGGCCTCCGAGATTAAAGTACGCCATTACATATAGCAGTATGAAATATACTGGGCATTGAACTTAGTGCCGTCGCTTGTATTAGCTACACCGACGAACTACACCGACTAAACCTACTTACTACAGCGCCACCGACCGCAAAGTGTATTTTTATAATGACGAGCTGTGGTTGCAATAGTCTTGTACATTTTGGTAAATTGCCTAGAAATTGTCTCAAACGACCGTTGAAGTTTATTGGGTAATCGTAAACGGATGCTGACTGACCTCAATTATTATTCTCCGTCAAATGTCTGTTTGATGAAGATATAGAAGTACTGCAGCTCTAGCACGATAACGACAAACTCGCGCTCGGCTCACGCTGAAACTTCACTTTGATTGCGCGAGGGCCCCGCGCAAAGGCTTGCTCGCCCTATGGCGTTGTCATTGTTGACATTTTGACATAGGACCGCGATGTTGTCGCGGCGCTGTCACTGTCGTATTCGGCCTGCTGAGTGATAAAGTACCTAAACAATAACATCAGTTAATATGCATCCTGTAATATTTGTCCAGCAGGCCGAGTACGATAGTGATAGTGCCGCGACAACATCGCGGTCCTATGTCGAAATGTCAACATTGATAACGCCATAGGGCGAGCAAGCCTTTGCGAGGGGCCCTCGCGCAATCAAAGTGAAGTTTCAGCGTGAGCCGAGCGCGAGTTTGTCATTGTCGTGCTAGAGCTGCAGGTGCAGAAACATTCATTTTTAAATGTAGTGCCGTCCTTGTTAACGTCAATAAGACTGAAGGTGACAGTATTTTCGTATCAAGATTCGTTAAAATGGCGATAATTGCGTTCAATATTAGCTTGCTCGTGTACTTTAATAATTATCTATTCTCTCTATTGGTTAATATTAAGGTCAGGAACCATAATAAAACAATAAACTACTATACATATAAAAGAAAAAATCTTTAAGCGCCTAGTTAGTTTTTGAAGCAATTTTATTTACAACCGAACATTTTGTTTATGACAGGGTATTACAATAAATTGTTTTTCACTACTCATGCTCGGAAAGTTCTTGTTTGTGCAGCTTATAGGCTGCACAAAATCGATTTTTGTATTCTAGAGCACAAAACGATCTACTATAGGCTGCACAAAATCGCATTTTGTGCTCTACTGCACAAAGTGATCTACTCGTAAATGGGTCTATAGTAAGGCATAGAAAACTCCATACAGCCAAAATAATCAGAAGTTTAAAGATAAAATTTGTTATTATATGTTATTTTATTACTTCCTCGCAATTGAAGTGAAAAGCAGAGTTTATAACTCGTCCACAAAACCATTTTTATCCGAGACTTATAGCAGCCCGAGCCGAAGGCGAGTTTTGTGCACTTGTTGTAAAATCTACTATTGAATACAAAATGTAATAATAGAACTAAAAGGCACTGAGAACTATAGGTATACCTAGAATGAATTAGTTAAAATTTTCAATCATGTTTATGGATTTGTTCATGAAAATGTAATTAATCTATGAAATGATACTCTCGTTGATGTCTTTTCTTAGAAGCTCCACAGTAAAGATTTCAACGATTTTAAAAATTAAGTTTTGCCTTATATTGGATACATGTAGATGTCGTGGTATTTTTTATGTATCGTTGACACACACTATCCCACTGTATAATAGTCTATTTGTATTGATTTTTCAGTTTTTCGAGAAGAGAGGTGAACGACAATGTTAAAAAAACTCCTTGTTTTTACGACAAATAAAAACAAATATAATGACACACAACAACAACGTTATTATTTTAAATATTATTACCCTTCAAACTCAAAGGCCCCTTATTAGTTGTGTCCCTTGGGACACAGAACAAACGTAACTACAGCCATATCTGAATTAAAAAATTAATAAAAAAAATATTTCCATTTTGAAATGAAATGAAAAAATGAAATGAAAAATAGTTTATTGAACATCATCATTACTATATATACATGAGAGGCTTCCAGAAAGCAATATAAAATATAAATATATTAACACAAATGTTTGCTTCAACAACTGACTAAACCTTAGCCGATAAAAATCACAAACTTAATTTAAATAAAGAAAAAAACCGAAAGTTTTTTATTTTTATCACTGATTTCGTCAATATCTCGGCGTAAGTCGGACCCAGAAGTCAGGCAGGGTTACAATGAGGCCTTGGCTGCGAGGTGCTGGCTTGGTGAGGGGCCTCCCATCCACTGGGGATACGTGGAACGCCTGCAAGAGTCCCGAGAACACCTGGAATATCATCTGCCGGCTAAATGTCTCTCCGGGGCACAGGCGGTGACCTGTAAATATATGAATAACTTTAATATATTTTAATCATCAAAAATGTTTCCGAGATATTGTTTGAATGGTCTACAAAACAAGAAGAAAAATATTAAGACCACTTGACACCATTCTTTCTTGTACACCCTAAGCAAAGAAGTAATAGGTCGTAATAAGACGAGTCAGATCACAGTACGTTAACCTTCTATATCAACCCCCTAGCCGTACTTTTATTTACAAAAGAAACACTTTAAATATGTGCACAGTCCTATATAATAAAGTACCCGATTATATTAAATGTCTGCCAATTACTAAATTCCTAAAGGCATTGACAGTTTGGTGGGATGAAAGATGTTTCTACAGTGTCCAGGAACATTTAGACTGTAAAAATTAAATTTAAGTACATTTTTGACATTTAATATATTTTACGTAAGACTAAATATTTACACGCCTGCAAGCAGGCTGGATACATTGACTTATTTAATATTGCAACACCTTTTTGTACTTGTATTCATGCAAATAAATGCTATTCTATTCTCTTTTAGGAAAATTGTTATTAGCACGTATTTAAGAACTGCTAATGAAATACTACATAAGCTTACGCATTTTTGTCCCACTGGGATCACAGATTTCCACTTAGAAGGTAATTTCCAAACGTATATCTTTCGTTTCTTGTACATACCTAGGATAATTCAAATTCAAATCGGTTTTTTGGAAATTAAAACATTCTTTATTTAGTGTAAGGTTACATTAGTAAACTAACCTGATCCAAATGGCAGGGACTTATCCTTACTGAGAATTAGCCGTCCGTTCTCAATGTACCGCTCCGGTCTAAAGTTTTCAGGATCACCCCATATTTCTTTATCGTAATGCAATGAAGCGTAATTTGTGTTCACCAATGCGTTCTGAAATACAGATAAATTATGTCACACAATCTTCTATATTTGTGCTTATGTGTGGTCCGGAAAACTCGTGGAAATCTCGTTTGTTCGGTGTAGGATAGATTCTGGTAACGATAGATACTGTTAGGGAGGCCTATGTTCAGCAGTGGACTGCAATAGGCTGATATGATGATGATGATGATGAAATACTGTTATGGATAGATTCTGTTTACGAGATAATTCGTGCTGTTGACTTCATTCGGGAAGTTTAAATTTTATGCAACTTCAATTTATGGAACCCCGGAATATGAATCTTCACACAAAACTGAACCACTTTTTACTAGGGTCCGATGAAAAATATTTAAGAAAAATCGACTTCCAAGCCATCAGCTGATCGCACAAGACATATGAAGGGTTGAATTTATATTTTACATTTCCGTATTTATATTTTATATCAGGAAAAATTGTGTAGTCTGGTTTATTTAGTTTTAGTTTCTTATCCAAAGGTGGTCTAGAAAAGGTTTCTTTGTGGAACAGTTTCGGCTTTATATCACATCCATTGAAAATATTGTTATTTTTTGTGTTATATTGATATTATTTCTACATCAAGATCTAAATGAAATGACAGATAGAATCTATATGTGTACTTTTTATTGAAAGATATATGACTGAATATCTTCCAGTGAAAAGTACAGACAGCAGCACGTCAGATTACCCATTTGCACTATGAAAGCAGGCGCTATTACGAGCGAGATAAAGGCGTCGTCAAGGTCAAAATGTATCACCTGATGATTTATTTACCTCAGGCACAAAATAGCCTCCTATTTCTGTGTCCTTCGTAGCACGATGTGCGATCCCTAAGGGTACCAGGGGATCCATGCGCATTCCCTCGCGAATACACGCCTCTGTGTACGGCATGCTGAAATACAAACAAACACACATGTCATATTAAGGTTATACATTATATTGGGTGACTTTTATATAGTTAGCAAAAGTGGATGTGAATCAGCCCACGAAACTGAATTACGGTCGAAACATCAAATATTTTTTTCGGCTCTTCAAACAAATTGAAAAATCTGCTGATTGGGCGTTTTTCCACTTGACGGTTTGCCGGCCGGCAGCGACTGGAAAGTTTGGTGTCACGGCGCCGGCGGCGACCGCGCCGGTGAGAATCCTCGCCGTTTCGGCGCCGGCGTCGGTCAGTGAAAAATAATCCCATATATTTTCATACATTTTTGCTTCCATGGTTGCCGGGCCGTTATCGACGCCGGTGCCGTGCCGTCAAGTGGAAAAACGCCCATTGCCTTAGAATGAGAAATCAATATTTATTTTAAGAATTTCATATGGGTACCTTAGAGAAAATTGTTCAGTTTCATGGGGAGAAATACCCCATGAAGTTTCGCTAACTTATTTAAAATCATCCCATTTAACATTTGGTCCTTATTTGGGATTTTAGTTTATCTATACTAATATTATAAAGAGGAAAGATTTGATTGTTTGTTTGTTTGCATTGAATAGGCTCCGAAACTACTAGGACCGATTTGAAAAATTCTTTCACTATTAGAACCCTACATTATCCTTGATGAACATAGGGTAAATGATTTTTTCGAATTCCCACGGGAACGAAGTCCCGGGCGGAAAGCTAGTTTTATTATAAAATATCCAATAGTTAACATTATTTAAGGTTAAGAAATATCTACCTAAATATGGTAAGTGAAGTGCGTGTACACTGGGAATTCTTCTTACCCCGATCCATACACACTTATAATATATTTAATTATTAATATTAATGTAAAATAAAATAAATCAAAACGAAGTACCTGCTGAACGTTTCAACATATAAGCAATTCACATGAGTACTAGATTCAATACCTGCATTTCAAAGTGGTTCATAACACAGATTGATTACAAACGTATATTTATCCACAAAACGTAATTATTTGTTACGGCTTAGGTATTAAAGTCGCAGAACTAATACAGCACTGTGGTCACAGCTTTGATTCTGACTAAACACGTTTTAAAGTGCTCATCATTGCGATGACCCACACTAACATACCTACCCCCTTCCTACCCCATTTGAAATGAGAACACCTGCGTGTCCTACAACGCGGTATCAAAGTTTTTGCGCGCCTGTGTTATAAGGTTAATAACCAATCCCTGTATATCGGGGGGTTCGTCACCTCGAGGTAAGCCAGTTTTCGCCAAGCTGGTCTGAGTTGGCGACCAGCATCCTTTAGAGGCTTTAAAAGCTTTAATTCCTGCAGTCATTGTATAATTGCCCTAACAATGACTGCCTTAGTGATATAACACTTTAGTCAACGGTGGAGATTATCAGGAACCTGTCCATTAGTAACGTGATCTCTAGACAGATCTAATCGAGTCTATAAATTACACGTAGAATCACATACCTTCGAGGGCAACTAATAACCTATAAGGTTGACTCAACCCCCCCTTTTTACCTTTTTTTAGGCGTGCACTCAAGCCGTTTCATAGGCTTCATTTTGACTGATTTTTATTGCTTACTAGCTGTCCCGGCCAACTTCGTTACGCCTTTTTTCCATATTTTCTCACCTTTTAAACCTTCCCTGGACTTCCACGAATATTTCAAGACTAAAATTAGCCAAATCGACCCAGCCGTTCTCGAGTTTTAATCAGACTAACGAACAACAATTCATTTTTATTTATATAGACTAGCTGTCCCGGCCAACTTCGTTACGCCTTTTTTCCATATTTTCTCACCTTTTAAACCTTCCCTGGACTTCCACGAATATTTCAAGACTAAAATTAGCCAAATCGACCCAGCCGTTCTCGAGTTTTAATCAGACTAACAAACAACAATTCATTTTTATTTATATAGATTTTGTTGATCTTGCACTTAATTGTAGTGGCATGCGCTGGCTTAATGGCTAAAACATCTAAATTCTAAGCGAGAGGTACCGAGTTCTTTCCCTCTGCTATGTACCAATAACTTTTGCAGCGTATACTTTTATTTAATTATTCAATCGGACCAATAAATAACATATTTGAAAGCCAAAATCATGCATTGCAATAATCATACATCACAGAATTAGACACTGTAATGGAAATATTGCAATAACCGGTTTGATTTAATGGCTAGCAAAACTGCCTCTGAATCGACTCCCGGGATCGATTCCCGGTCGGGGAAAACATTTTTGTAACAAATGTTTGTTCTCTTTGTGTACAAGAAACGTTATTAGAGTTCAAATCAAATCAAAATCAAATCAAATCAAATCATTTATTTGCTGAATATGAGTACAAAGATGGGCTTATTTTAAAGTGTGGTTCTGTCATATGAGTTGGCCATCGAATGTAAAAAAAAATACATTTGAAGGTACCATAACATGCGAAAATATTTGAAAAACATAGGTGGATCTGAAAACTGATATTATATGGAAACAAAACTTAACTAAAGTCAAATACAAATGAAACGAAAGGATAAAGTAACAACACTAAATTAAAAAAATGTTGTATCACCCTTGACGTTCATCGCTTCTAACACTTCAACGGCTGAATCAATTTCGATGAAATACAGTTAAGAACCATTTCGATTACATCAGCTTCCAAACAAAAAAAATACATCAAAATCGTTCCATTTATGACTTACTTTAAGAAATTGTTTTTATCCGTCCAGGCACGCACAAATACACACGTCAAACTTATAACACCCCTCTTTTTTCGTCAGAGGTTCCAAGTATCAAAATTTACAATCGACAGTATTGCAAACGATATAAGAGTGACGTCGCTATGTTAGACTAGACGGGCAGTCTTGTGTAAAGTCGTATTTATTTACGAGTTAGTGATTCTCGGGCCCGGGTTCTACAACGCGGTATCAAAGTTTTTGCGCGCGTAAGCATCATAAAGAACAGACATTTAGATAGAATCGGGGGGTCCACCGCCTCGAGGTAAGCCAGTAACCAAGCTGGTCTAAGTTGGTACTCAGTAGTTTAATTGAGTATTTGCTCAATAGCTTCGGTAAGAATTTCTCTCGGATGGTCAATAAACGCGTGTTGACTATACGGGAGCTGTGATTACTTTGAGATTCATAATTAAGTTATCTATCCCTGAGATTAGAGATGAAAGACTTGTAAATATAAGTACCCGTACTGATTATACCAAAGTTTCCGACCTTACTGAATACTCACCGGATTCACACCTCGAGCGATGGAGGAAAACCGCAAGGTTTAGTTCGACCCCCCCTTTTTTGTAGTTTTAGGCAAGATTCAAACTTTGTTTGGATGTTTTCATTGATTTTTACACATAATGCAATGTAATAAAAGGCATGCTACTTATAAGTTCAAGTATAATTTTTAATTAACTAACATGAATCACAGAACAATCTTGTCATTCACACAAAACTAGTCATTATTTAAAATAGTTTGAATTTTGAACAACATTGCCGTGAGACACAAAACGCTGGCATTTACTAGTGTACAATTGTCAAGGTCGGCCCTACAACGCAGTATTAACATTTTTGCGCATGTTAAGTATAAGTAAAGTCGAGATTCTCAGAGACTCGGGGAGTCAGGCGGTCGAAGGTGAATCAGTTGTTAGCAAGGGACGCCGACATAAATTGAAGATGAGAATGTTGAGATTTAAGTACTTACTTGCTAAGCTGTGCATCTTAAAAAGTTTCTCTAGTGCCATACCTTTCAAGCGACCTAAAACCGTGAGGTGAATTTGACCCCCTTTTTTGGTACTTATAATATCGAAAAATAGGAGTTTGTGCTATCTTAAATAGAAATGGTGTAAAGGACAGCTTAGCAAAGTCCACAGGGATCAACAAAACTCGGAAACGGAGAATTTGTGGTCAATTCATAAAGTAAATATGTAGTAATATGACATAATACCTGAGTATCCAAGGTCACCGGATTTTCATTTATCAGGCCAAACAACTATTTATATCTTTTTTATAAAAAATGTGACTAACTTTTTTCTATCGTCCAAAGTGGGCATGCGATCCCTGCCAACCACTCGATCTATTTCCTCGTGTATGCTCTCCTGCACTCCAGGAGTCAGCAGGATTCTCTCCACCAGCATGGTGATCACTGCTTGAATGCCAGTAGACGTTGGCAGCAAATAATCTGTACATACTAAACGGAGCTGGTCCACTGCAATACAACGAAAAGTTAAATTGTTTGAGTGAGTTCTTAGGTCCGTATTACATAACGCGACTCAGGCTCTGATCTATACTTAAGTAGCAGTCGTCTTTGTCATTTTGATGGTAAGAGAAAGATTGTAATGATTGTCAATACTTTAAGTTTAGATCAAGACTAGACTCCTTCTGTAATATGGGCCTTAGTGGGTCCCGTATTTTGGACTATTCGATTCGTCTTTGACATTCGAAAAGATTGTATCAGGTTTCTATTACGTCATGAGTACATATGGGGGGAAAGTTTAAATTGTGATTCTCGCCATGAAACTGAACTTTCCCCAAGGAAGCCATATAAAATTCTCAAAAAATGTTTCGACTTCTTATACTAAGACAACAGCTGATCGACCTATTTTCTTTGAGGAAAGTTGTTCAGTTGATTGGGCTACTTCACATCCTTCATCTTCGCTAACTAATTTAAATATGTTGTACTAAGCGTTTCTGACTGTCAATAACGAATATCGAATTATAGTTACATTTGCTCGTTTCGGCGATATATTGGGATACAAAACGCTAAAAACGCTATAACTAAAGTATTCCAACGTATGTACGTCTCTTGTTTGTTTGTGTTATAAACAAAGGGTTTCCGAATACAATCAAACGATATCGATTGGTCATACGTTGTTTAAAATAAATACCCATTTCTAAACAGCACACTGCGCCATCTATTTAAACTCCTATCAACTAGATGACTGTTTTACATTGAACTTTAGATCAATTTAACATTTAGCACAGGTAAATGCGGTGGAGTCACCAACCTAGCTTGATAGATGGCGTAGCTGTAGACGAAAGAAAAATAAATTTCATAGGAAGAGTTTAAAACAAAACAATGTAGTACAATATAAAGAATACAATACAGTATAAACAATACATTAGTTTAAAACAAACTCTGCAATGTATGACCAACATTGCAGAGTTTGTTTTAAATCCCCATTTGTACGCAGTATAGAGCGCCATCTATTCAAACTCTGCTGAACTACTTACAGGGCTTGTTTTATGTTAAACTTCAGATCACGTATACGTATCCTGAGTATAGTTAAATGTCGTTTAGTTACCATCCTAGCTTAAGACTATTCTATAGCGCCGCGAGCGTAGGAAAATAGGTATTTGGAGAATCATTCTCTGTCGCGACCGCGCTCGGCCCCGCTCGCAAACGTGCGATAGAGACAGTTGCAGCTCGGCTGTGTTTCTAGGTATTTTTTTGTCGAAAATCGCGTTTGGGGGGAAAACGTTTCCCAACCCCTAAACTGTACTAAATATACTACTTTTTGGTATCAATCTTTTCAGCAGAATATAATCTATGCCTCTATTTTTTGTTTTTTCCGAAAATTTACTTTATTTCTGAAATACAATGAATTTAAAATGAATGTTTTTCAAACCCAATAAAGCAAGATTACAGATCCTTATAACTTTTTATCTAAACAAAATTTTCAAAAAAGGAAAACATAGAGGCATAGTTTTTGATAGGGACAACAACATAGTGAAAAATTATCAAAATCGGAGAAGATTTAGGGGTAGCAAAACGTTTTCCCTTTTTGTATGGACATGGGCGCGGTAGTCGATCCTCTTAATAGATGATGTTCTAGACGCAATAAAATAAAATTGTACCACATTTCGATTTCGATTAAGGTAACGTTTTGCGCCTCCAACCTCCACCGAATGTATTAGTAGAATATATCGCATTCAATTTCCTAGGTCCGTCATCAATTTGTGTAGACAAATTGTGTCTATGACAAAAGTTTCGCTCTATTGTAATAATATAATAATGTATTATACTGATATTTTCTATGGATCCCTGTTATCCGAAATATGTAAGAGTTTTCATTCATTCATGCAATAAGTATCATCATTTCATAATCTATGGAAGCCCCCTGATCCGAGATCAAGCATCTTCTTTTTTGTAGATATTTTCCTCGACCGGGAATAGAACCAAAACTGTCGATTCGAAATCGCTAAGGAAAGCTAGTGTTTATGAGTAACACTGATGACACGTGATGACCACAACTTGTTAACACTGTTTTTGTTTACATTTACACAATGTATTGGAATATTTACTTATCTCTGTCATTATTTGCTTAGTCGGTCGAAATTGTTAATGCAACTATGCAAACAATTAATGTATGTAAAACACGTTTACGACATTTAGTATGAGTTTTATGAGGCGATATTTTTCATTTTTTTTTTGAGATGGGTTAGCTCTTGACCTCAATATTGACCAAGGTCATAAATTAAGGCACTGGTACCCCGCGCACCAGCGGAACACAGCAAGTTGTTTGGCTTCGGACTTCGGTACGTCGATGTAATTCTTTCACCGCTGAGCAAGTGATAATTAGGTAATGAAAAAACAGACTTTAAGAAGAATGAGAAATCCGTAGATAAATCCGAATATGTGAATTTAGTGGTACAGGCCCGAAACAGGATTTGAACCCACAACCTTCCGGTTACAAGACTGTTTCTCTAACCAACTGGGCTATCACAACATGCAAATTAGGTACTCATTAAAGAGGCACACGTTAGATTTCCTTTGTGTGGTATGAATCCTACCTGAATATGTTGTTTTCTCATTGGTTCTTTGTTCTTCTTTCATTTTCTTTAGATACAAGTCGATGAAATGGCGATCATGTGATTCGTCGTGCGTTGCCAAAGCATCATCGATCAGTTTCTGAAATTAGAAACCAAACACAAGATTATGACTACTTTTGTATAAAAATGCCTTGAACCACAGAACTTGATCGAAGGTTTATCTAAGTCTCTGTTGTTCTATTAGGTGACGTTAAATTAGTGAACGAAACTTTATAATGTGAATCAGCGCACTAAACTGAAAAACTTTTCTGAAGGAACATAGGTCGAAACATAAAATAAAATATATTCGCCTCCATTACAACTTGAGCGATTAGCTTGAGCGAGCGTTATATGGGAAGAATAACCTCTTATAGTTTCGCTAGCTAAAATAACAATAAATATATTTGTTTTGTAACTACTTGTCGAAATAAGAAACATTCCTTTGTAACAACCCTACAAAGACTTATAAAGTTACAGGTTCGGGCCTGTTCGTCCTTTCGGATTTATGTACGGATTTCTCATTAATATTATCATTATTATCACCGTTAAGGTAAAGGCAAATGAAACATCACGTCCGAGAAGATTAAGTTTTTGAAATACGTGCGGTTCACCAGACAGAACCCGCATTAGTGAATGGTGGACTAATGGGCCTTTTTGAAGTGAAAACTTCTTTAGCGGCGTTGAGCACTTGGTAAAATTATCTCTGTGACAGATGTCAACGATCTCAAATACCGATAGACTATTTTACCGAATTGAAAGTTGACAGTTTGGTCGAGTGGAAAAGTTGCCAGATTGTAAGCAACAGGTCGAGGGTTCGAATCCTGAGAGAGTAACGGACTATTTTTGTGTATTTTGTTTTATTTCCAATGCACAACGTTAATGTTCAAGTTTTCACTTCTCCCGGCACTCCCGGAGTGCAACCTGTTGTTTTTTTTATAATTCGAACGGCACGGCACGGCACTTCAAAATTTGAATTACCATTGCCCCCTATGTTCTCACTACTATAGGAGGCAATGGTAATATAATCTTGCCGTGCCTTTTTCGAATTATGAAAAGGCCCAGTGGACTTTTCAAAAGGAGGCCATGACTACTAATAATGATTGAATTGACCCTATCAAAATACATAAGTGACATATCGTGTCGTTCAATCAATCAAATTTGTCTTTTAATTTAATATGGGTGCCCCAAGACGGGCAACGTCGTAGAGACAGACCCCAAAAAAACATGGCAGGATACTTTGGCTGCCTACAAAAGAGAACTGGAGGGATGTCACACGAAATGAAAAATCGCAAGTGACCTCCGCATTGAGACGTTAACGACTAAAAGATAAATAAATATAAACTAGCAACTTAAAAACAAGTTAATTAGTTGCTTATCTCATTTACGTGCATGAAGGTGTTAGTGCCCTATAAAGGGCAAATCATAAACAAAACAGCAAAGTGCAACTAACCGTGACAAAGTTCAATAAAACTTGATTGGTTCTATACAGGGTGTTGTATCCACTCCAGTTCGGAGCCAGGTCTTTTAACCAGGGCGTGATTGTAATAGCGCCTCCCAGGTCGTCAGTACTTGATTGGAATTTCATAGCTGTAACAACATTTACTGACATGTAATAAGTACCACTCACTTTCCGTCCGCGACTTCAATAGCGTGTAAAAGAAGCCTATGTGTTAGTACAGCCTTGACTTGATTTAATGAGTTCCGACCGATTTCGGCCATGGCGACCACTTTGACTTCTAATTTGATGACTTAGATAGCCAATTTTTGTGCTTGATTTATCTATCCCGTAAACCACTTCACAGTTGATGCTACGTCTAGCTATAATGACAAAAAAAATAGGACGCTTAGGTCTTTATCTCATTAAAGATAGTTTTTAAAAAGTATTACATGGAAGATTAGTTTTATTCGACTTCATTGAAACTGACTGTTTCTTTTTTGGAGTGTTTTTTTTCCATAATTATCAAGAGTAACGTGAGTCCCGAATTAAAAAGTTTTTGCAAGGTGGGTCGCGGACCAGTCGATTATAGGAACCTCTGCATTTGAGTATTGCTGTAATTAGTAAGATGAATAGATGACAATTATAAAAAGACCATGCTATAAATAAGTGATTGGTGATTATTTATGTGTGACCCGATAACAATGTAATTGTTAAATGGAATGTGGTTTTATCGGAAATAAACAGGTACTTTTAAATAATTACTAAGGATTTCATACCGTTTCTAGCAACTTTCCAAAGTGCATGATATTCCGACCTAGGTAGTGTCATTTGGGAAAACACGTAACGAATTCCGTTGATGAATGGTGGAACGACGAAGTAATGCAGATGCACCAAATCACCTTTAACTATATCCTGAAAAGTTGCAAATAGTTTTTTTAGTGATATTTCTGACAATCAAAGTCTTACTGAAAAGTCATAACATTTATTTTTGAGAATTTCTTTTGGATTTTTGGGGATTGTTTAGTTTTTATGCATAAACTCATAATTCACGAGTTTCTCTAGCTAATCATATTTTATAGTTATTCCATTTATTAGCGTAATTTCGACTTTAAATTAATTAGCAATTTTTTAGGGGGTGATTCTCATCGTGAAACTGAACTTTGGCAGAAGAACCTTAATTAAATTTACAAAAAATATATCGACTTCTCATAGAAAGGTAAAACATCTGATGACACAAGTTGTATGGAGAGGCGACAAATGATTTTTATTTTTGACCTATATGCCTAGGGAAACGTTGATCAGTTGTGTGGTCTGATACACATCCTTAATTTTCGGTAGCTGAACTTAAAGTCACCAAATATACTCCAAACCTTTTCAGCCGGATACTTGGGTCCATTCACCCTCATATCGATGATTTCCTTAATCTCATTGGCTACTACATCCTCAAATCTTGCATCCCGACGGCCGAAGCCAAAGTCACGCATATGTCGAAGGGAAAACCTTCGTTGAAGATGCCAGAAGTAACCATCGGTGAAAAATATCCCTGTAAAATTATACTTTTTATAAATGACGGTGAGATTATTAATAAAATCAGAAGCACCTTACTTAATAGAAATACTGAGAAGTGGGGACATACAAGTCTCTAAATTAAGGGGTTCCAAGTTGCGTCAAAGTCAAACTAGGTTTAAGTATGTCATAGAAAACTTTATTAAAAATAAATAAGTCAAAGTAATGAATCACATTAGTTCTTTTAACTATGTATTTAAGTATCTAAACCTAGTAAAGGTCGTGGAAAGAAAGCGGAAAGCTTTTTTTTCCAACATTCTTTTTGGGAAACCTTACTTTTTTTTAGAAATTTTAAATAAATCTTACCAAGTCTTTTCCACCAAGATCTCAGTCTTGCTAAAATTAAATCTGTTCTTCCATCGAATTCTTCCCTGTTTAGCATTTCTTTGATGAGAGCACCATCGTGCAATACCACACATGGGAACGACGACAGATAAAACCCTAAAACTTTAGTCTTATATTTCTGGCTAAGTCTCAGGCATGCTTTTGATAAGTCCCTCCAACCATACGCTCTCAGGTGGAAAAATGCTCCATATATCGGTAAACTTGGGGGACCTGAAAGAATGTCGTAGATTGAAATGATCCCTCCTGTACTGCTGAGGAATTGTTTTCAGCAGCGGCGTAGCATAGGTTGGCACCCGGGGCGATTTTTTATTGAACACCCTCAAAATAAAACTACAAATACTATAATCTGAATACATTTTATCTTCATCTGAGAGTCTGAATCATATGTCCCCGGTCACTTTTACTATTGATTTAAATTTAAAATTAAATTAGCATTTCTTTAACACTATAGATTGGAATGGACTGGGCATCAATGTCAACGGCAAATTTCTATCGCACCTCCGCTTCGCAGACGACATAATAATATTGGCAGAAACACCACAAGTCCTGCAAGAAATGCTGCACAGTCTTAACGCTGCCTCAAGACGTGTCGGCCTTGGAATGAACTTGGACAAGACCAAGGTCATGTTCAATGATCATGTCGTGCCCAGCCCGATCTCTGTTGACGGTGTTACGCTCGAAGTTGTTCAGGAATACATATACCTCGGGCAAGCGTTGCAGTTAGGTAGAGACAACTTCGAGCGGGAAATTACCAGAAGAGTGCAGCTTGGCTGGGCAGCATTTGGGAAGCTGCATCATATCTTTTCGTCGCCACTCCCGCAGTGTCTAAAGACCAAGGTCTTCAATCAATGCGTCCTACCAGTCATGACCTACGGAGCCGAAACGTGGAACATGACAGTGATATTGGCCCACCAATTGCACGTCGCTCAGCTAGCTATGGAACGCTACATGCTCGGGATGTTGCTAAGGGATAGAATCCGAAACGAGGTCATCCGACAGAAAACCGGAGTGATGGATATTATCCAAAAGTGTAGCAAGCTGAAGTGGCAGTGGGCTGGCCATGTCTGTCGCAAAACCGACGAGCGTTGGAGTAGACTGGTTCTCGAATGGAGACCACGCTTGGCAAACGTAGTGTAGGACGCCCCCCAGCCAGATGGTCAGATGACCTAAAGAATATAGCGAGTAGTGACTGAATGAAAAAAGCGGAGGATCGTGCAAAGTGGCACACCTTGGGGAGGCCTATGTTCAGCTGTGGACTGCAATAGGCTGATAATGATGATTTGATTTTAGCACTTTATCCATTATTACAAAATCAATAAAAAAAACTAGCATATTTTTGGCATTTTTTAAATAGCACTTTAGCACATTTCCGTATCAGTCTAGTTGGCAACACTGGTCGTGCAGATGCGCCAGTGGCTTAGACCATACACACTATAGACGGAGTACTTATGACGTCACAGTACTTTTTAAAGAGATGCAAACATGTGAGTTCCTACAAGATAGTAAGAGATAGGTTACTTTAACGCCATCTCTTTCTGCGTAACCCAAAAGTATGACAAACAAAGCGTTTTATCTGCAGCTTCTGTCAGTCATTACCGTTTTTAAGGTTCAGCGCATAAAGTTTATTCTTTTTTTTTATAAGATGGGTTAACTCTTGACCTCAATCTTGACCATAAGGTCAAAGATGAGTTCGACGATGGAGCGACTTAATCCAGAAAATGCCTATAAAGGCACTGTTACTCCCACGCAACGACGGAACACAGCAAGCTGTTTGGCGTCGGACTTCGGTAGGAGGGTGGTCGCGAACCAGACGGCCCTTTACAGAGCCTACCACACCGCATGAGACCATAGGACGACACCTCAAATTCAGAAAAAAATATTCGTTTTGAATTTGTGAGAAAAGAGACTCCATTAGTTAAGTTGTTGTACAGCTGATAGCCCAGTGATAGCCCAGTTGGTAATGAGCCAGACTTGTAATCCGAAGGTCGCGGGTTCAAATCTTGGTGCGGGCCTGTACCACTAAATTCGTCTTATCGGATTTATGTACGGATTTCAAGAAAATTCATTTTCGAAAGACGAGCGGTCCACCAACCCGCATTAGGCCAGCGTGGTGGACTATGGCCTAAATCCCCTTCGTATGTTTCGAAGTGAGGCCCGTGCCCCTCGGTGGGGACGTATATGGGCTGCTAAGAGAGAGAGAGAGACAGCTTTTGTACAGTGAGGTATGGTTGGGTGCAGGGAAGGAGTAAACTACTGCTATCTAAAAAAGGGGCACAGTGTATGGTCTAAGGCCAGTGACTACTAATCTGCGCAACTGAGTTGGCATTCCGTTGTCACTCCATGATGCTTGACACCCGGGGCGGACCGCCCCCACCACCCCCTTCTTTCGTCGCCACTAATTTTTTTCATGTTAACGCCCCTTTTCTACCATCCAACTCGTCGCCTACTTTAGTAACTTCCAAAATCAGTTGAGAATTAGAACTTGCTGTAATTAAATTGTTAAAAATATATGACGTGATCTACCTACCTACTTAATTTTATAAAGCTATAATATTGCAGTTGAATTTACTTCAATTCTTACCAGAGACTTTGAGAAGAGCAAAAGATTTCAACGTTTAGTTTCTATAGTATATAAAATAACAGAAATGCAATAGATAGCTACTTTAGTAAACTAAATTTTAAATCTTTCTTAACCATTTTGTGACACATTATTATAAATTATTAGTTTAATGTAATTGTAAGCAACATTTATAACCACATTTTAAACACTTATATTTTCACCACGTCCACTTCCTACCTGGAGGAAAATTCTTAGCTCTTTCAGGAATACTTAACACCAAATAAAGTACTAAAATCACTAAAATAACTGCTACCACAACAGAGATTATCATTGTGTACATTAAATAGTTCAATAAAAAACAAAACGCCCTGAACGTCCGATTTATAAGTAGGTAATAAGTAGTCGACAAGTCTGACTGGTGCTTAACTAAATAACCGATTACTTAATGGCTATTATCTGGTGTGCGATATATTAATTTATACATATAATTTAATGACTTATATGCAACTAAGGGCGTTACCACACTAGCGAGTGAAAAGCGAGGCGAGTGCGCAGCGAATTTTTTACATTCGCGTTCAGTCGTATCACAAAGACGCGCTCACACTCGTGTTTTTGCGGAATAGTGCTTATTGAAAGGTTAAAACGTTGGTGACAATATAAGTAGAGTTATTTATAACGGAAATTCAAATCATCCCGTTATATGTGAACAAACAAAAAAGTAGTACAGTGATCGTATTTTAGAAATAAAGCAGGGAAGAGGTTTGTAATGTATTTCTTGAAGACTGCGGCAAAATCAAACAAAGAGAAAAACTGAAATATAATATTTACATTAGGGTATCCCAGCCTATAAGGGCAATTTTTTTTTCGATTTCAAGTACGCATAGTCTTTAGATGTTTTCTAATTGACCCTAATAACTAAAATAAGAAATATTATTGAAATCGGATAACATTAACCCGTGCCGACTTGATGTTAAAATTTTTTCACAAAATGATTGTAAATGGAGATTTTAGAGGATATTTTTAAACTTATTTTAATTTAATAAATTAAGCGCTAAATTACCTTAATCATATGTTTATTAAATATTTATTAATAAAAGAACGTTATATCTTAAATTTTTGTTTTCAAAGTTTTCTTTTTCAGTCAGGGCTGTAGCCTGTAGGTTTGCAACGTAGTAAAATTTGCTTTTGTTCCTCTACAACGGTTATTTTACATTGAAAATCTTATATCAACTTAACTGCTCTCTCTGCTGTATCGTTAATAGCTCTCAGCGTTATTACCTGTTCCTTTGTTTGTGAAATGTAGCATTATTAGATCATAAAGGACACTCATTGAGAAAACTGTCATGAATTTTAAAACGGTTAAAGAAGGCCTTGCTTTTGATGGAAACGAAGTCATCGATATAAAACGCTTCACACTCAAAGGCCCCCATTAAGGTTTTCCCTTGTGTCGTGGGTCCCTTGGAACACACAAAGACAGACACAAACACCCATGACCCGAGAACAAACATCTGCTTTTTACACAAATATTTGCCCCGACTGGGAATCGAACCCAGGACCCGCCGATCGAGAGGCAGCGTCACTACCACTCGACCAAACCGGCCAAAGGCCAAAGCTGCTAGTAATTTTGGAGAAATTGTTTCCTCATTAAAGTTTTATTGATATCGGACTGTTCGTTCGTGGTTGGAGTGAACACTTTGTCTGGTAAATCCACTATTTTAGAATCAGACGATGAACCAATTTTATTGGTAAGATGATATCGAAGCAGTTAGGGAGGATAATTAGCTCGACGTTTTTGTTCGTCGATATTTCTAAGGCGCGATTTTTCTTCTTTATCAGTCATCTTTTTGTCCACTCCAGCGAAGTGACCTGGTCTGCCTGGTTCTCTCTACCGCTGCAAAAAGATCATATCCTAATTTATTTTCATTAATTGAAGAGCATGCAATGTCGAACAAATTGTCCAAGTCTGTAACAAACTCTTGGCGGCGCTGCTCGAATATGTCTTGTGGTTTAAATCTGTCCATATAAGGTAAAGCTTTGTCGGTATGTTTGTAAATGAAGGCCTTTTTCCAATAAATAATACACCCACGAATTGATAGATTTTGCGCTTTCATTGTCTCTTAAATTGACAATGAAAGTGCAAATGAATAGAACTGCCAATACTTGGGCATTAGAAGATAGTTTTAAAACCGGCAATTTGATGGTTTACATCCCCTATTAAAACATGCCTTGTTTAGACCTTCGTAATCCCACGGACATCTTGACTGAACGAAAGTAATGCGTCAACTAATAAAACAAACAAGTAAAAACGACCACTTCGATACGATAACTCCGATGCACCAAAGTACGCAAATACTGAAATGTATCAATGCAAATAAAATTTCATGTACCTAGAAACAGACACGGGTTACTCTGTCTGTTTCTAGGTACATGAAATTTTATTTACAAGTGTTTTGAGATAATTGCAACATTATTAGAGGGTATGCGTTGAAAAAAATTACTTTGATTTTTTTGGGACACCCTTTACATGTACTTATTTAAGGAAGGTAACCAAAATATAATATTCACATGTACTTACTTTGCCATGGCAAGTCACTTTTGGCACTGAATGTACAAACCCGCTGCGTACCCGCGGCGTGTTCACCGAGCACACGTTCACCCCGTTTTCCACTCGCTCGCAACTCGCTAGTGTGATACCGCCCTAACTATGCAAGATTACGAATGATGACTTAATTTTTGAGCATTATAGGTAAGAGTGGTTAAATGGCCAATAAGAAGAAAAACCTATGGGGGTTGTCGTACGGCAGAGCCTCATCCGTTGGTCAGCAGGGTGCACCACCAGTAAGGATGGCGAATTTAAAACACAAAATTATGATGACCCCCTATATCAAAGGCAAGAAATATTAATCTGGTAGTTCCTGCCTCAGGCAAACACTACGACCTGCGAAACGCGCGATTTCTTACACTAGGTGAGATTCTTAAATACGATACATTAACTCTAGGGATAAATTATACAATACTTAAAAGTGCTGTATACTACCCCGATTCATTATAGTATTTATCTCATATGATTGAGAAAAAAAAAGCCATAAAAACGTAAAGAAAAATTGATATATGTACACGTACCCTATACATGATGAGGCAGTTACAATTTTTAATTGCACAATTATTTTACTGTTAATCTACCGTAATGAACAACTAATCAATCCAAGATTACCAGTGATGGTCTTTTGATAATTAGACCAAATTGCTCAATCGATTTATTTCTTTGAGTATTAAACTGAAATAGATGTCATAACGCGTGGCATTTTTATTTTAACCCAAATTTCTCAAGACATTAAATTTTCAAAAAATCAACCAAAAGGTATTAATATTAAATATACTTAGTCAAATAAAGAAGCGGTATCGGTAGTTTGAGTTTGAGTCAAATCTTTATTATTCAGTGTGAAATTTTAATCTACTTAAACTTATTAAGCTGTTCAATTCAAACAATTTATTGTTCATGTTCCCTAAACACTTTTGATGTGTGTATAACTCTTAACCATCGTTTCCATGTGCCTTAAAGCTCTATGGTTCACAATTACATTAATAATTAATTTCTTCGCTATACTTTCGCTGGAACTGCTGCATTCAGATAGTTACTTTACTGTCAATTATCTTTCTGCGTTCGGAAAGTTACTACAGAAAGCATAAGTCGACAACAAAAAAGCTGTTAATATTAGGTGTGTTAAAATTAGTTAGCGATGAATAAAGATATAAATCAATCCGAACAACTTTCCCTAAGAAACATTTAAGGTCGATGGTTAAAAAAAAAAATTGATTGCTTTAGAATGTGAACTGTAAATAATTTTTTTTAAATTTCACGTGGGTTCCTCGGGGAAATTTGTTCAATTTCATGGAGATAATCATCCACTAATTCTTTATTCTAGCTAGCGTCATGTTTCTTTTTGGAAACCTCAAGAGTTTCATCATGAAAGAATCTTTTGATTTCGACAATCCTGATATCACGTTGGTGTCTTTCCATCCACAACTTTACACGTGTTATATGGTCAATGGGATTTTCTTTAAAAACAAAGAAGCGCGTATAAGGTTGGTAAGCTTTCGCTGTCTTAGCCCATTTCTGTCCGCTAATAAATAAAAAAACGCCACATACTCTAAGACCCACACTTGTGTCTCGGATCCCTTGGAATATACATACCAGACGCACTGCGGGGTACCACCCTTATCTTGTCGAGATCCCTCGGATACGTACTGAGCGCTATTCTTCATCTTTTATATTGCGCACTGCCAGGGAGTGGAATTCCCTGCCGGCGTCTGTATTTCCGAGTTCATACAACCCAAATATATTTAAAGTACGAGTGAATAGGCTTCTTCTGGGTGAGCTCGCTACATCCTCGACCACATCTTTGCCCTAAGCTAGATTGTGGTCAAGAGCGAACCCATTTTTAATAAATAAATAAATAATAAAATAATACATAAAGAAAAACACGAACGAACACCCTTGACCTGACAAGAAACATCTGCTTTTTACATAAATATTTGCCCCGGCTGGGAATCGAACCAAGGACTCGTCGATCAAGAGGCAGCGTCACTATCACTTGACCTATTGCTGGTATGTTTGGTATAGCTTCCCCCAAGGCAGGTTATTTCACTCGATCTCCAGTTCCATTCACCAAATCCATACCAACCACTCTGCGTAGGTCTTAACTCATCGCTCTGTCTAAGATGATGACTAATTGACTAGGATGTTCCATACTGTGTTTGCTAGTCTTTGGAGGCCCTTCTATTATCTTTAATATATTTTACTTACTCGTTTTTTAACAATAAACTATTCCGATTTGAAATCAAAAGGGACTGACGACCTTTAGGGTTAGGTACGGTTGACGCAGATTTGCACTAAAGTCACGTGCGCAATGCGCATCCTTAACCTTTGATATACGTACATATAGTTCAAAGCAAAGATTTTATCGCCATGACATGTTACAAAGATAACATTGGGTGACATTAAATTAGTAAAAAAATTCACAGATTTCGTGCCTCACACGACTATTGAGCACATTGGAAATGAATCTACTGAATTCGAAAAAATGTCGTTATAGATAGATAGATAAAACCTTTATTTAACTGACAACACACACAATTACAAAAACTAAAAAAATAAAAAAAATAAAGTAAAAACATTTGTATCTTAACGATTAATTAAAATTAATGTGTTAGGAAGAGTATAGTGTGTGTTTGAGAGTGAGTAGGAATGTGTGTGTGTGTGTGTGTGTGTGCGTGTGTGAGTGTGTGTATGTGTGTGTGTGAGTGGTTGGTGTTGCGCGTTTCGTGTCAGTGAAAATGGCGCTGGCTCAGCATTTGTTGTGGTAAGAAACTTCTTTCTGACTTTTTGACTTTTTTATCCGACTGCGCGCCACAAAGGAGGGTAATGTGTTTATCAGCCTATGTATGTATGTATGTTTGTACCTTTGCGGCACTGTTTAGACCAAACGCGTGGGCCGATTTTGATAAATGATATGTCGTTGGATTTGTCAAGACGACGCAAATGTCATAGAAAGTATAAAAAAATTAAAAATCAAAATGGCTGATTTTGGACGCCATAATCTGAAAAAGAAGAAAATGAAAATCGACGAACTATATCAAATGGGGTATCGTTGAATAGGTATTTAAAAATCATTATTAAGTTTCTGTTATCGTTTTTCAATCATAGTTACCGTTTACGATCTATAAGGATTTAAAGTTGGTTAGTAACGATTTTCACTTAAATATAGGCTTACGGAATTGTTCAATTTTTATTCAAGAAAGATGTAGCTACAGCTAATGAGAAAATCAATAAACAAATATTAATATTGACCCTAACTAAAAAGTGTAAAATAAATTAATTTAAAAATCAAAAATCCGGCTTCCTAATAATGGGTCCCGACTGTTAAAATCGTTATGTTATTCAATAATATTCAATAACAAAAGTCTTGACTACTTACTTGTTTTTTCCTTTTTAGTTTTCGTTACGCAGTTATTCAAAAATCGTCTTTATTTTAGGTTCAAATTGTAGCTGACTAAATAATTGTCCAGAGGAGTTTTTCTCAAACTTTTTTCGTTTTTGACTTTCTCGAATAATTCCTTTTGCACCTTACAACTCTCGTAAAAGTCGTAAATACGCGTATTTTGAGCCTTTTTGAATATCATATCTTCACAACTCTCCGAGATATAAGGGGATCGCACTTTTTTGTGAAATCGAAGCCTATACTCGAGCTAACGAAAATAAATTTCCAATGTCAAAAAATTAAGGATTGTTAATCAGCCCACTAAAGTAAACAATTATTTCCGAGATACATAGATAGACTTATGAAAAAGAATTTTCGCCTCTCCGTTCAACGTAAGTGGCTGTTTGCCTTAGCATAAAAGTCGATTTAAAAAAATAATCTTAAGGAGTTTCATAGGGGAATATCACCCGGTTTCGGTAATTAATTATTTGTCCGTAATTCTGACTCCCTAATTTTAGCTTGCTAACCTATTTTAAATCAATATTTTTACTCGTATTTCTAGATTCGTATTACCTATACTCAATACTGCACTAGCCTTCGTAGCAACAGTCTTCGAGGCGATGTTCATCTACCGTGGACTTTCTATCAACGACTACGCTTTTGCATCCGAGTCTTGCTGCTATATTATGATCTTGGGGACTGTCCCTATTGTGTATCCTAGCATATTACGAAGTAGGGACATTATAATGGACCAGCTGAACAAAATGAACGATGACTTTCTCTACATAACCAAATTAGGACAAGACTACAGGTAGGCTTTAGTTTTAGCGCTATGCTAAGATGTTTGATATTCCCGTCACACCAAAAAGTATCATATGAGATACTGGATTTGTATCGCACGGCGCGTAAGCTGGTGCGTGACTTATAGGGCTCTTACAACTGTCTGATATACCTAGCTACATCCTGTCTCGAGAGGTCCAGCAAGATTGGATAAACTCACTTATTTTTCTATGGATAAAGTGCTTTATTTTGGATACTCAAGAGCACGTCATCGCTTTGGTTTTGTTTTTGGTTCGAAATTAGTGAGAAAATTTTCCTTCTGACTGTCTCCTGAGCTGTATTTTAGATATTACCTTTTTGCTTTCAGAAAATGTTTTCTCGGCGGACAACTCCGTATATGGAAGCTTTGTTGGACGTGGTTTGCTTTCATTGGGTTTATTTCTTTAATGTTTATCAGTAACACTTTGGTTTTGCTTTTCTACCAAAGTTTAATTGCTGGGCAAGATGAGAACATGATAAGACCACTTATATTTCCCATGTGGCTACCAGCAGATGATCCTTACAGAACACCTAACTACGAAATATTTATGGTGTACGAAATTATACTTATTGGTATTATTTACCAGAATTTCGGAGGTAAGTACGTCTCTGTATGTTGTACAGAGGCCACCGCATCAGGTTCCCCCTCTAATTGTATCAGCACAGAGTGCATGCATATGCTAACCTGATATGTGGCCCTCTGTACTTATAATCAAGTAAGTAAGGCGCCAAACTGGACTAATCCTGCAGCTCGAGCACGATGGCGACAAACTCGCGCGGCGCGCCACTCTCGGCTGACACTGAAACTTCACTTTGATTACGCGAGGGCCCTAAGTTCTTTCAAACTTAGCGAATAAAGTTATTATGTTTAAGTCTAATGAAAAAATAAGTCATTATTAATGTAAATAATTCATAGTTCAGATTTTTATTATATTAAGTACCTACCTATATTTGTTTATGTTAAATTGCTGTGCCCTAGCAGGCCAACCTTCTTTATAACACCAGCAGGCCGAGTACGATAGTGACAGCGCCGCGACAACAACGTGGTCCTATGTAAAAATGTCAACATTGCAACGCCATAGGGCGAGCAAGCCTTTGCGCGGGACCCTGGCTCGCGCAATCAAAGTGAAGTTTCAGCGTGAGCCGAGCGCGAGTTTGTCGTTATCGTGCTAGAGCTGCTGTTGTTCAATGTAGAAATGCAATAAGTATTGAGTATTGGGTATATCTGCCTCTGTTTAACAGGAACTTATTAGTGGGTCCTACGAGATTATGTGAATAGGAAGATTTCACATAATCTCGTAGGTACTCACTCTCTGATGAAGATCCTCGTATAGGAACGAAACTGTCGACCAAATACCGATGTTAAGTAACGTTAGTAAAACCGTTTACTTAAATTAAAAATTATTATTGCTTCAGATGTTATTTTTTAAAGGCCAAAAGGTGAGCAAAAGATAAGGAACTTGCCTATCTCATAATTTTTTGTGGTCATGTTTAGCATACGTCTACATGCAGTTCCATTTTCTTCTCCATTACTACAACTTGATGGACCTGATCATAATGGATTTGAAGGTGCTGTTTGAAGGTCTGGACGAGTCAGTGGTGTTACTCCCGGTGGATGACCCTCGTCGCGTGAGAATTCAGCTTGTTTTGAACCGAAGAATGCAGAGGATTGTTTCGTGGCATCAAGCTGTTTTCAAGTATAATATTACCATGGATCTATACTATAATCTATATACTTTGATCTTATTATAGTACTAGCTTTCCGCCCGCGTTGACTACAGGTTATATCGTGCCCAACTGTGGGATAAAATGTAGCCTATGTCCTTTCTCAGGCTCTAATCTATCTATGTACCAAATTTCATCAAAATCGGTTCAGTAGTTTAGGCGTGAAAGACGGACAGACAGACAGAGTTACTTTCGCATTTATAATAATAGTATAAGGAGTAAGGATAGTAAGGATTTATGTAGAAAAATACTTTCTTAGATGTGGATTGTACTTCGATCGATTCATATTTTAAGATAATATTATCGGTCATACAGACTAACTAGCCAGATTTCTTCTTCTTATCGTGTAGGTAGAGTCAAGTGTGTTTTCAAATCGCACAATGGCCTCTGACTTGATTTTAACGACTGTAGTCAATCGACAACAGCCAGGACCGACAGCTTAACGTGCCCTCCGAAACACGGAAACGTTCGTGATAAATTGCCACTTTGGTCACCCATCCAGGTTCCCTGCCTGTGTACGTTGCTTAACCTCACTGATCGGTTGAGATCAGCGAGCGCCACTGGGCTACGAGCGACTAGCTAGATAGACACTTAATTTACTAGATAATCAGTTTTTTCGAAACTATGCTCTGAAATCGACTGAAAAAACTGTCTTTACTTTTGCGAAATCGGAAGTAGGTGGAATCCTTTTTTTAATCGATTACTGGCAGAGCTTTATTGGCAGATAGAGGATATTATGCTCTGCCCCAACGAGCGTGATTTTTAACCCCTGACAAAACAAAAGGGTGTTTTAAGTTTGACGCGTATATCTGGTATGTCTGTCTGTGGCATCGTAGCTGACGTTATCGAGATGGTTCTTATCTTAGCTATACTTGATCAAAATTGGTTCAGTCGTTTAAAGTTATAAGCAATCGAATGTTAAATCTTTGTGGACCAGTACTCAGCAGCCACGCGGATTGCGTTATCTATGGCCTGTGAGGTCTTCGCAAGTACAGATTTTAAGAAACTTCTAATATGGCAGATTATATGTAATGGATTTAAACCCCATTTATAAAGGATTATCCTTTTTTTAGAAATAGCAACATGATCTAATTTTAATTTACAAAATGGAGCATCACCTTTAATAGATAGTTTTTAATTTTAGATTGGAGTATTGTAAATATCCATGAAAGCAATAAACAATCTTTGTTTATTGCTTTCATGGAATTCATTTATTTTCGGAATCTTCTACTTCTCATTTAATGTCGTTGAAATCATTTAATATTAATTGCAATTTTTAGAGCGGTAGACACCGTTTCGTCAGTGTTTGGACCCCCGTTGGTGTATCAAACGTCCCTCAGTTCTGTTGTAATATGCATAATGGCGTACCAAGTCGCTGATGTGAGTATTTTAATATTTTTTATACACCACCTGCATCGAGCACGTATTGTACGTCAAGTATTCTATATTTAAAAGTAAGCCATTAAAGCTTTAGGGAAATAAAATTGTATGGAACTTCCCTTGGGCATTAATGACATTTAAATATGGAACGCCAAAATTTCAACAAAAACTTCTATCAAAAATAATTTCGAAAAAACAAACAAGGCTGTTGAAGGCTTAACTTCCTTGGTCCAAGTAGATTCTAACTATAACACACATCATTTGACACATCAAAGAGATATTAAACATATTTAGTACCTACTGTATGTCTTAGCTATTGACTTTCCTTTGCCTACGGAACTAAATATTATAAGAAAACGTCGTCGGTGATTTTGGATCTGTGATTTTTACCGCAAATAACTAAATTGTTTTGTGGTAAGTTTTTTAAATAAATCTAAAAGTATGTAATTCCAGCGACTCTGACATAGAAACGGAGGCTCAAAACATTACTGATGGGATGAATTTATCCTCACAGTAGGTGTATAAAGCAGAGTAAGCTTCTCGGGGATAAAAGTGTCTTAGTCTTGGGCAGACTTGAATCCTTCGCTTCATTCAGGATTCTTACCATAATTCCCTTGCTCCGCTCGGGAACTACAGAATCCTTCATTTCGCTCAGAATTCAATATGGCTGCCCGTGACATGATACACTGTTTTATCCTCTTGTTGCTTAATCTACTATAATACATTTTTATTAATTAATGTTTTTCTTTTATGGCTAAACGGGTAAAGTTTTGACTAGTTATTTACATACAAAACTGGAGGCAAATAAATCTACCAATTCTTTAGGCACCTTCAGATTATTATTATTGCACAGGTAATATATCATGTAGGTAATATATCATGTACAGGTAATATATCTAAACCATAGGAGATAGAAATAGTACATTGTGATACGAGGGTGTGTTTACAATAACCTTTACACCCCATTGTCACACGACGTTTTTCAATACATTTGTGAGAAGTCATACATAAAAAACAAATGTAAGCAACCAAATACCCTATTTTTCACGGGAATTTGCAGGAAGAAGACAATCTTGCGCGGTTTTCGCCGTGTTTAAAATATCGGGTGATGTCAAGTCCATAATGTAATGATCCAGGAACTTTAGACCCAATTTCACCATACTCTGTTAGTTATTTAACAGACGATTAGCAGCTAACCCGAGATTTGACAATGTCATTTTCATACTATTTGACGTTTTGTCTGATTAACTTCTTAATCGTGGATTAACTAACTAACCAGAGTACGGTGAAATTGGACTTTAGAAAAACAGTTGGCAAAACTAGGTACCTACGGAAAAATTCCAACCAAGTTGAAAATTTGTGTACACGTTCCTTTAAACTTCCCAAATAACCTCTAGAAAGTCCCAAGAGCTCAGGGGTGGGCATATTCTTAACAGCCAATAAACTGTGAAAAAAGTTACCTTTTTTCGGTTTTTTGCCTATATCTTCATTACTGTCGATCTTACCACTATGAGGTTTACTAATGAAATAAAGAATGGTTTTTTTTTACAAAAACGGTGATACAAGGTTAATTGATAACAGTAATAGTTTTTACGTAATCGAGCATTGAAACTCCGGTAAACATTTACATGGATGTTTTAGTGCATTTTCATGATCACCCCAAAAAACAACAAAACAGCAGAAAACAGTAAAAAGTTCAAAACATTAAATATACTGTCTTAAGGCGACTACAGCACCTAAATTGCGATTTTATGATGCGTAGATAAGCATGACGCACTGCATTAAATCGAAGAAAAAAATACTACGGTAATATTCAGGACATAAACTAGATAAGTAGTTTGCCGAAAACATGATTCAGCACTTCAGGTTCGATAGAAAAAGCTCACAAAGTCACCTCTAAATACCAATATTGTGTATCTTTTAAGCTGTAAAAACGATAGTAAAATGCACACAGGAACTTGGGCCCATATTTTTGAAACGATAGAATTCCAATTCGCATACGAATTGACAAGATTCGCATGAGAATCTAATACAAATTTTGTCAATTCGTATGCGAATTGGAATACTATTGTTTCAAAAATCAGGCCCTTGAATTTGCTATCAAAATGTTCGTGATTGAACATTCTCGATAAGTAGGTAGTTAACGCTTTTTTCGATTTAAGCTGTTACCTTTCCATAAATCTCATTTTTCTAACTTTCGAACATGTTTTTACGCACGCACGCTTTCATAGTCCGTAAACTTCGTGTATCGACACTGTTCGCACTGCCGGCCCAGGCCTGTTGAGAGACGGAGATGGCACTATTCCTATGTGTGCTGCCTTTATCGGGTGCTGTAGTCGCCTTAAAAACTATTTATAGAATTAATAAGTAGTAAATCCAAGTATTGTTAGATTAATCATAAAGTAGCTTTACGCCCGGAAATTCGTTTCCGTATGAATTTAGGAAAACTTATGTAGCCTATGTGTTAATCCAGGGTGTCAGCTACCTCCATACCAAATTTTATAAAATTGGTCCAACCGTTTGAGCGTGAAAGAGTAACAAACAAACATCCATACATCCATCCATCCATACATCCTCACAAACTTTCGCTTTTATAATATTTATCACAAATAGCCTAATAGATAAACAATTATACCTAAGGTTATTAAGGTCCAAAATAAGGAGCGTGATTCTGTAACGTGACGTATTGAAACTCAATCCGATGTTTCCCACCTTTTTCCGTGGAAATGACTGATTTTATCGATAAACTTTCATAAGCTTTTTTGTAGAGAATTTTCCATTACCTATTTCTTTTATTAAAACACCTCATAGATAAACAGGAACGAATATATTAGCAAAAAACCGAAAAAGTATCATTTTTTTCAACGTTTTTTGGCTGTCAAAAGTTATGCCCACGCCTGGACTTTTGTGACTTTTCAGAGGTTATTCAGGAAGTTAATAGGTACTACATGTACCCAAATTTTCAGCTTGGTTGGAATTTTTCCGAACTCAAATGCTAAAGTTCCTGAATTATAATATCACTGTCCTCACTACACGAAGTCATATTAATTTGTTTCACAATATAAATAATGCAAAATTTTCTAAAATGGCGCCTTTTCGTAAGTTTTTATTGTAATTTGTGCGCATGCGTAGATTATGTTTTTTGTATATCAAAATTATCGGGCAAAGAATTCAAATATTCAGCCTTCTTGTTTTTCTCGGTAAATAAAATATTAAAATATTTCAAATTAAATGTAATTAAATATACGCAAAATAATATTTTATTCCAAACTAGCTGACCCGGCCAACTTCGTAATGCCTTTTTTTATATTTTCTCACCGTTTAGACCTACCCTGGACTACGACAAACATTTTAAAACCAAAATCAGCTCAATCGGCCCAGCCGTTCTCGAGTTTTAATCAGACTAACGAACAACAATTCATTTTTACCCGACTGCCAAAGAAGGAGGGTAATGTTTTTCGAGTGTATGTAAGTATGTATGTATGTCTGTTCCTTTGTGACCTCCTGTAGCCTAAACGGCTTGATGGATTTTGATGTATGAGGTATCGTTAGATTTGTCTTGATTACGGGAGTGTCATAGGATACATTTTATTTTAGTGTGCAGTCGGGTATTTTGTTTTTTTAATAATTAGAGTTATTATTTATATAGATTTGAAAATCATTTGCTTATTTTTATTTATTTTATTATTGTATTACACCACATGAAGTCGACATGATTTTATTCTCAGTATGCAAACCTCCTTGCTGGTAAACTTCTTAATTTGACTAGTGAAAATTTTAATTTTCAAACTACAAAGTAAAAAGCACCAGTGCTACAATGAGCTACTTTCTGTTTATGTTTATAGCCATACAATGTTTATTTTTCGAGCAACTGTATTGAAAAAAATCTTAAGACAATGAGAAAAAAGTTAAACCTATGTGCCTAGTGCAGTGGATCTTAACCGGTGGACCCCGGGCCCCTGGTTGTCCCTGGAAGCACCTGAAGTGGTCCGCGAAGCAATCCTAAAAATATTTTATGAAATGTGACGAGTCGACACTATCGCTGAAATCGACTGGATGCTCTGCTTCAAGTATGGCTTCTGCTTCAAGTTTTTAGCCTTGGCTAGCACTGAACCAAGGATTCAGAAGTTAGTAATAATAATATACGTTTATTTCTTCAAGATAGCACACACAAACATTTAAAAGTTCAAAATTATATCCTTATGCTATTACAATAGTTATGTCTGCTGCATTGAGGTAAAAAGGCCTGGGCTAAGCGATTCATGCCAGACTGTTTAGCAGGCTGGCAACACTGATTTTCAGAATTAGTAAAAGGAAAAAAAAACCGAGGGCTATCGCGTGTGAATTCGCCGCTAGGGGCGCTGGTGTTGCGTGAGGTCTCTGGGCTACAATCTTCCTCTTCCTAATATATAAAACAAAGTCGGGTTTGTTCTAACACTTATAACTCGAGAACGGCTGAACCTATTTTGATAAAATTTGGTGTTAAAGTAGCTGACACCTTATATTATCACATAGGCTACCTAATTTTCCCAAATTTTTACGGGAACGAAGTCCCGGACGGCAAGCTTGTCTTAAAATATACTTAAAAGAAAGTCGGGTTGGTTTCAACACTTATATTACTCGAGAATGGCTGGACTGATTTTGATAAAATTTGGTAAAGAGGTAGCTGACACCTTGAATTATGGAATGAAGTCCCGGGTGGAAAGCTAATATGATGATAAATGCATATTTACTGGCTCTAGTGACATGTACACAAAATAATTTGCTTATCTATAGAGGCCAAGTCCACTCTGAAAACGCGAAAGCATTATTTATCATACCTAATAGCTTTCCGCCCGCGGCTCCACCCGCGTGGACTACAGGTTATATCGTGCCTAACTGAGGGATAAAATGTAGCCTATGTCCTTTCCCAGGCTCTAAGTAATCTATCTCTGTACTAAATTTAATCAAAATCGGTTCAGTAGTTTAGGCGTGAAAGACGGACAGACAGACAGACAGAGTTACTTTCGCATTTATAATATTAAAGTAAGGATATACACTATATGTATATATTCCATTTAATATGGCTTCAGGGCTAAAGGTTATAGGTTTAATTCTCACCAAGAACAAACATGTGATGAACATAGATGTTTGTTCTGTGTGTTTGATGTATTGTGTATATGTCTCTGATATGTGATACGTAAATGTTTTGAAGGGACATATGTAGTTGACCCTGCGAATCGCTACCAACCACTGCTTTGAGACAGTTTTATCTTTCGGAAACTTATGTCCGCCTTTTTTTTCGAGCAAAACGGGACTGCGCAACACTGCGGCATTGCCAATACGTTAACTCTACGGTTAAATTGTATTAAATAAGATTTAAATGTAAATTTTTGTTTTGTTGCCCGTAATAACAAACTTTGACAGCCATACTTTAGGACCTCACTCTACAGTGGCGCCACCTAGTGAGACAAAAAACGATAGTCCTCATTTTTTACCCCCAAATAGTTGCTGGTCCGTGGTAAAATGTATATTTTGTAAAATGGGGACCATTACTAAAAGGGTAGGAAGTGGTACCAATCCCGACTATGAGAGGTACTACCTATACAGTAGTTGGTAGCCTTTCACCAAGTGCCTGTCTACAAACAATCAGCAACACTTTTACTTTTCGAAAGTAAGAAATGATAAATAATATTCCACAGCAACTAGAAAATGGAAAAATTGACTTTCTCTTCGCTTCTTTATGGTTTGGGGCATGCGTGCAACTCTGGATACCGTGCTTTCTCGGCACGTTGATAAAGAACAAAGTAAGTAGTAGGAAGGTAAATATAAGTATGGACACAAACTATAAACAACACGAAGACATGAATACTTATACGGCTGAATTTCTTTCACGTCCTTCCTAAAAATAGATACCAACTTATCTCTTAATGCTAAAGGCGGATTAATCTCGCTACTTTAACAGCCGAACCTCCTCCCACACCATGTTCCAACTTCACTGGGTTTCAGAAAATATATGGTCTGTGTACGTATTGTACGTACAGTCAAGAGCAGGTCACGCTTTACACTCCAGTGTAAAGCGTACGTTCGTACCAGTGTACGTTCGTACTTTAACTGTTCAGCAAGATCTACTCTTAAGCTGAGCTCTGATTTATACTGTACGCCATACAATTCAGGGCCGGTCTAAAGTCCAAAGTGTCAAGCTAGACGTGCTCTTGAGTGTACAGCATTGTACCATGTATAGTTACATTTCCAATCCAAACAAATTAACTGATGACGAAGCATTGGTTTTGTCTCTAACACATTTTAAGTTGTGTTCGAAGTTACTGAAGATTTTCAATACCTATGAAACAATTATAGAATTGTTTCATATTATTATTAAAGTGTTATAATTATAGAATGAAAGATGTATTTCATAAGCAGCACTTCCGGCACTTCGATAAATTAATTAGATACATATACTAATGTTCGACATTGTATCGTATTTACCTCAAATGCCTACCAGGCTTTAAAAAAGCAGTGTGACACTTAGTTTTAATATTATTGCAGGCGTTTTCAGTAGGCGATGCGTGCTGGAACAGCGGATGGCAAGAGACGCCACTTAGCCGCCTGTTGCGCGTGGATATGGTCATTTTTATTTTGCGCGCCCAACAACCGCTGACAATACAGTTTACGGCATTACCGAGCCTTACACTTGAAGCTTTTTCTTCGGTAAGACCTGCTGCATCCCAAGCACTGCCCGCGAGTCGCGCTACTCAAGATGGTGGTGAATTTCATTTCGACAGCACTTCACGTTCAAGCACCTTCACTTGAAGTTTATCTTCTTCTGAATGATGCGACTCACAGATTGTGCTCGGGCTGCTGCTTTTTTCATATTTCCATTCAAAAACAAACTTAACAGTTTCACCCGTTCTACGCAAGTAAATAAATAATATTGCTTTTGCAGCAGATTGGGAACTATAAAATAAAATTATCCCTTCAACGGCAACCAGACCACTGAGCCCGTGGGCTAAATGTGCAAAATCCTAAGGATGTTTCGCTTCATTATTTAAAGGGTCCCATTAGTTATTTATTTATCTAATTTTTAGTTTTACTGCATTAATATTCAGTTTTGAAGGAAAGGTCAATAGAAGCAATTTATCTTTGTTGAGAATTCCAAACTGGCACCTTTCCATAAAACTCTAAAATACATCTTGGTACTTAAAACATTATTTAGTACAAATACTTACCTTTTTGTTTTACAGATAATGAGCACTTCATATTCTTACTTCAACATGTTACGGCAATCTACAAAGAGTTAAGTTATAATTAAAAGAATTACATAAAAACTGAAGTTTTATAAATATTAACTTATAACTATTTTATTCACAAATTAAAGTAATTCGCTTATTAACCGCTTACTTAAAATATTAAACACATTATTTGACTTAATAAATTGTACCTTGACCAAGTAACACAGACTCTTTATTTTTCTTGCTTCTATAATCTTATAGAATCTTGCTAGTAAGTAGAACCTTTGTGTTCAGGTAACAAGAAATATATTTTAACTGTGCCTTTATTTGTATGAACGATTTCTTCATGCCTTATTAAAAAAATAGCAGCAAGTCCGTAGAGTAAACATGGTATGCCTGAAAACATAAATTTTATTTAACCTTCATCTCATCTAACCTATACAGCAGATGGTCAAACTATTTTTATTTCTACTTTGCCCTATGACTAGTCATAACGCTACTTGGTATCTCTACGCTTTAGGTACACCTATCTAAAAGTATACAGTCGCTTCGCTAAGTAGATAGGTACCCAAGTTGATTGTCCACTGGAGTTAAGATTCAAACAGATGTTATTGTACATACAGTACACTTAAGAGCAGTTCATATATATATTTTTTAATTTATTTGAGGTACATACAACAGATTACAACTATTATTGCAAATAACCTTTCAGAAATACTTATATAGATTTAAGTTGAAATCCTTACACGTACATACACAGCATGCAAACTATTTATGTTCCTCTAGGACGCGCGTAACCTAAATTTAATAACAATAACAATAAAAAAGAAAAACAGGAAAACAAAAATACAAAAAATTTAAAAGGAGTAATATTTCACAGTTGCAGAGCGATTTTCTCTCCAAAGAGTTTGACGAACTATGTCAAGTGGGTTATCGTTGAATAGGTATTAAAAAAATATTGTTAGGTTTCTCATACCGTTTTCCAATCAGAACTAACGTTTAGGATCTACAACGATTTAAACACTGCGCGCGCTCTGCCCTCTCTCTCGAAAATGATTCAAGATATTAAAAAAATGTTTGGACAAAAGTTGTAGAGAATTTAATCCTCTACAATATTTGTAATAAGTACAAATAGCATATAACCCATAGGAAACGAGATATTTGCAATAAATGGGTAAAAAATCGATTTTTTGACCTTTGACCTTGAAATTTCTGTAGATGCGGACACCCTACGATATGTAGGTTTTGAGACAAGCTTGAGGATGTTAAAATAAAGGTTTATACAACTTTTTTAGCTGACTATCTCTCATTCCGAGATTCTCACCCTCATTTGACAAATTTTCCTGCATTAATAAAAACAGTATAAAATGTCAAGCTTGATGTGTAAACATATTGTTACAGTACAGAGCAGAGCAATTTATTTTGAATATACTAGGTACTTCTAAATGTTAAAATCATTAGAAGTAGGTACAATAGTAACGATTTAGTTTAGAGTACTTGAATGAAATTATATAATTTATCTTTCTATTAGAAACTAAGTAGAATAAAAACAAAACTAACAGAACAGTACCTACCTAAGTTTACCACTTTTATTATCCGCATGAATTTGTCGGAAATATTTAGGTCTTCTTCCTCTTTTCTTGAACAGTGATATTTGATGTAAGGGAAACAGCCGGTCCTTAAAATTTGGTAATTTGAATTTCCCACTTTCCAGTTAAAGTTTGACATTCCAAACTGATCATTAACTACACTACTGTGCTGAAATGGAAAAGAAAATAAGCAATATTTTGGCCGGACCTTCGGTGCTACAGTATATCAAAAATAAGCCTAAAGTTTAACGTGAAAAAAATACCTAAATATGAATATAAGGTTTTAAATTTACCTTAACAAAATATGATGTCCATGGGGGTTCGTTACATTGCACTAAATAAGCAGTAGGTAAGAACTTCAGATGCTTTTGGTCTTGAAAACAAAGATAGGCTTGCTAATGATATATGACTAGGTTTTAATCTTATTAGTAATTGAGTGTTACTTATTAACATTTTATGTAAGAAATAGAACAATGTTACGTAAAATATAAACGTAAACAAAGTAGCATGTTCTCAGTTACGTTGATAACGTTGTTATCTAAAAAATTATTCACATTTCTTGATTATTTAATGAGGGTTGTGTTTTAACTATACAAAGTGAGCAATGAATGTCGAATTTTAAAAGTAGTGATACGACACATTTACAGAATCAGCTACCTATCAGCTGTTTTTGACAACACGAAGAGAAAAACTCATTCATTCGTTCGCTTTTCCTGGCTCTTTGAATTAGAATTTCTGTGCCCATAAAAAAGATTGACAGTTAAAGAAATGTTGCCACTTACACAATTTCCAATTTACCCGAAGTTGGGGTACAATAAATGTTCTGTCCAAATCCTCGCGCGATGTTTGCACACCCGTATGTGCAGGATTTGTATCGCACGCGGCGCAAACAAGCGCGCGACGGGTTTAAGAAAATTGTTTTAAAATTGTTTTTTTTTTAAACGCCATACACTCAAAGGCACACACAAAGGTTTTCCTTTGTGTCGTGAGTCCCTCGGAACACACATAAAAACAGACATGAACACTCATGAACCGAGAAGAAACATCTGCTTGTTACACAAATATTTGCCCAGACTGGGATTCGAACCCAGGACCCGTCGATTAAGAGGCAGCGTAACTACTACTCGACCAAACCGGCCGTCAATTTTCTTATCCTTACTAATAATATAAAGTGTTTTCGTTTGCACTTCCTCTAGCTAAACAAATCGGAGAAATCAATCAAAATGACTTTTTATAACGGGAAATGGGATGCTCAACGCTCGAAATGCATTGTTACTTTTCTCCGCGAACAATACTTAAAAAAAACCGGCCAAGAGCGTGTCGGGCCACGCGCATTGTAGGGTTCCGTAGCAGCATGGTTCAAATATGCAGCTGGCTTCTTAATTCTACAAGCATATTATCATAGTTTATGTTAAAATCCCCAAATACTATACTTAGTACCATAAACAAATGTATTAAAAAGTTTGGCCTAAATATAACAGAATGGAAGTGTTTAATGCGCGAGCGAAGCGAGCGCGACTTTTTTTTTTGCGACAATTTTATTGTAAGGAATAATATAATAATATCAAGCTAAGCAGGTGTATATTTTTAATGTCTTTTCGTAATTAGCACCCACAAAAACCTATTAAACGACACCTGAAGTGTCAATATGTTACAGCTTGGCTTTCGGCTCGCCTCACTTTTAGCGTGGAACCTTGTATGTCAACCATTTTGGATTAGGGTACACTTCGTCGTAAATGCTACCCTCGTGAATTATTCCACATTTTTTTTCATTATAAAAATTAATGTTTCCTAAACGGATTGCTGAGTCGAAAAACGTTTGTAGTAAACCCCTTCTATCTTTTAAAAAGCTATCCTATGATAACGCACTCGATGATATCGGCTAGAAAAAAAACCATCGCCCATTCACGTTAATGGGAAACACACGAAAACATTTTTTTTCTACCATTTTATTTTTTAGATTTGTCACCACAATCAATAGGTATGTATGACCATGCCAAATTTCAGCTCTGTGCTACCAAGGGTTTCTTAGGAAACCCGCGGACAGACGGACAGACGGACATGGCGAAACTATAAGGGTTCGTAGATTACTACGGAACCCTAAAAAATGACGTCTTTATAGAAAAAAAACCAGTTTTCATTAAACATAGCCGCTTATTATTGTAAAATATCGCCATTTGATAACTTTGAAGTAAAATATTTTGAGGCATACGCTAAGTGTTTGTATGTATGTATGTATTTATTCTTTATTTTACAATGATAATACAGAGGATAACAAGTTTACAGTAGTAGGAAGTTTACAAAGGCGGACTTATCTCACGAGGGGATTTCTTCCTGTCAACCTAGTAAGAGTATTTAAGAGAACACAGCACTACTCAGCGTAATGACAAATTAATTATTTTTGTACACAATAAAAATATAGCTTTCCCGTGTACTTTTTACGAATAATCAATATTAGATGGAAAAAAAAAATAATCAACATGTTTTTGTTTATAAAGAAAAGTATAAGCTTCTCTTAATTTTTAGTGGGCTCTTAATTTTCACCAACCAATAAGTAAGCCATGTTATGTCAGCCCCGTCTATGGAGTAAAAAACATAGTAGCTGTTGGTTGGTAGCTCTATCTATCGTGATGGTAAAAAGTTAAATTGGCTAATTCAGAGAAAAGGTTATCAGTAACGTTTAGGCAAATCTCACTCACAATAACTCTGGCCTCTGGCAACCCCAGTATTTTGCGCCGCTCTGCTGCGATTTATCAACTTTGGGTCTATTTCGTGAAATTTAATTTTGATTCGAAGGTAATCTGTTGGTTGCGCGTAATGCTTCAAATTATTAACTTCTAGTGCTTATTTTGAGAGAATTACGTTCCTGACTTTGTTTTAAATTGTACGATGTACTTTGTTATCGGACCATGACATGTGAAACGGAGTATGTGAAGGTTTTTGCGACAATATAATAAATAAACATACACAATGGTGTTTGAGTCGATAGTGGTGGACGTCCTGAACCGTTTCCTGGGAGATTATGTGGAGAATTTGAACAGGAATCAGCTGAAACTGGGAATATGGGGCGGTAAGTACCCGCACGTTTTTCACGCGTGATGTCATCTCTGCGTGTTTTCTGGTTATTTATGTCCTTCACATGCTTTTCCAGGCGACGTCGTATTGGAAAATCTGGTCCTGAAGCAAAATGCTCTGGAGGAGCTAAATATCCCTGTACAAACAGTCTATGGACATCTGGGTAAGTAGCTCTCAAACAGAAAAGGTCTACAAAAATAATATGAGCAGGAGGAAACAGTTGTAATTTTCTCAACAAATTTATTGAATAAATGAAAATGAAGAACTATCTTCTCTCAGCTCAGCCTTAGTTTACATAAAATTGTAGCAAGACCAGTAAAGACAATGTGAAATTCTACTTCCTGAGTCACTATGGTAAATCCTAAAACAAGTAGGTACCTACTAGTAGAAAAACATAAAAAAAATCCTTCTCTGAGAACAGAATCATGTAACACAAAGTTTCCTGTACATCAATTGTTAAAAAGTAAGAAAGAAATTCAAAAAAATACCATTGAAAGTTTAATATAAAACTGTTTGTGGTATGTATATGGCTGTACTTGATAAGTAGATTAATTGAAGTCCATTGATCTTCGATAGCCTATTGTTTCAAGATTGCGAAAAGTAACTACATAATAAGATCTATAGGTGCATTGTTCTGAGAGCATATTTTAAATTATGTTTCACTCTAGATAGAGGTTATCTATACAAGGCTATTGCCACTTAGCATGCATAGGCAGAACCCATAATATAATTGTTAGTAGTAATAAAGTTTAGACAGGATGACATCATGGCCTCAAATCAAATCAGTCTGGCCCAGTATTTCTGACTCACACAAATAAAAACTGAAGGCTGAAGGTCGTCCATAACATTTTCAAAGTGATAACAGAATTTATAACCAAGTAGCTTATTAGAGAAACCAATAACAATGTTAAATTATGGAAATGTTTGGTGACTAGGTTTTGATATGAGTTTATCTTTTTTTATAAACCAATTTAGATTAAATAATAAACGCTTTGTAACTTATTTTGCATTTTAGTTAGTCAACAAACTTTTTGTTACAATGTGAGATAATAAGCCACTTATCATCATTAATCATTGTCACTATTAAAAAAAGCATCATCCTTTGTATAACATATTTTTATACCATGCATGCATTTATTTTTTATAGTAAAATAATTAAGTAGTTTGTTATCTTTAATGTCAGCATTATCACCCTACATAAGCAATGGGAAGTGGGTTATAAAAATAAAAGTTTGAATTGACCTTGATCCAAACTTTATTGTATATTAGCTTTCCGCCTGAGACGCAGTGTATGAAATTGGGAAAATTATGAAATAATAAAAGTAACAAACATCCATACAATTTTTTGCATTTATAATATAAGTAGGGAAGATCAAGTTTTACTGTTTCTAAGTTTCTTGTAGCGCAAGCGCGCTACAAGAAACTGTCAAGCGCGTGACGCACGCGCCGCACGCACGCGCGTGACGGGTCACGCGCTTGTTTACGGCGCGTGCGATACAAATCTTGCACAGACGGGTGTGCAAGAATCGCGCGAAGGTTAAAATCTTAATGATTTGCCTCAGAAGTAAATTTGTAATAATGAGATAGGTGAAGGAGGTAAAAATTGATTCACAGATATTTAATATTTTATAATAAAATAAAAATAGGTAAACCTACTACAAAAAACTATGATATAATAAATTAGCTTTGTTTTAAATTCAGACCTGGTTTAGAAGTAGAAAACCTGCCTCTACAAGGAAAATCCTAATGTGGTTACAACTTAGTATTTTTAAATTTGATTTTGCATATAGCATTTTTATCTTACCCACATTAGGGTCAGGGTCGCGACGCTGCGCGCACATTTTAATAGAGCCACTCAAAATTTAATTTTATTTGTTACATGTAAGAATTTAGAATACGTTGCACCACGCAGCCTTGCGCCTCGAGATGCCTCGCGGCGCGCCGCGGCGTTCTCACAATGAAATGTTTATCTTTTCATGTAATAAATAAAATTCAATTTTTAGTGGCTCGCGCGTCGCGGTGTGATCTGACCCTTAGGGATAATCACCAATCATTTTTAGGGAATAATTTTTACCTACACGCACAACATAATCTAAAAATATTGTTTTTGGTCTCCATCTTAGTCACCACTGTACCTATCACTTCATATATAACTACAAAGCATTGAATGATTCTCTTTTAAATTGATGATTCAGATGTAAGATATGGTAATGATATGACTTTTTGAAGGGAATTTGAATACTAAGTCTGTTTAAAGTTATCTGCTAATTGCAAAGATATTAAAATTAACTACATTATTTAAATAATTGTAATTCATCAGAACCATACCATACATATTCATTGGAAGTAAGGTTTCACAATATATGTATATATAAGATATATAACATTAGAATTACGGAAAGTGCAGGAATGGAAAAAGCCTTACATTTCTTTTTTATTTGTTAAAAAAGAAATGATTTATTATTTGTTTTACTGCTGACTTTTTTTTGTGAACCAAACAAAACTTAATTAAAGTTATTTTGAAATTAAAGTTATTTCGTTTTTGTGCGTTTTATTTAAATAAATAGCTTTTAATAATTATTTTTTCTTGGTAATTCTTTTAATTCAGGACGGCTGGTACTTAAAATACCATGGAAGAACTTGTACGGGGCTTCTGTGGAGGCTACGATAGAGGGGTTGCTTCTCGTAGTAAATCCGAATGCTGAGGTAAAATATGACGCGGAGAAAGAGGAAAGATATGAACTAGCTGCCAAACAAGCTGAGCTGGCCAGGATTGAAGAAGCCAAGAAAAAGGAGGCACAAAAAGGTATTAAAACTTTTGTAACATTAGTATTTTTTAAAATAAATGACTAAATCAGCGTTGCCAGACGTCCCGATTTTTAGCCCAAAATGGAATGTCCCGCTTAGTCCCGCTTTTCGCAAGATGCGACTGCAACATACGAGTATTCTCTTTCGCTAAAATGTTTTCTTTCACTCTTTAAAATAAGTTAAATCTTCAGATAAATATACTCATTAAAAAACGTTTTCTGGCTATCTATCATCAATGTCATTGTAAACTTAGTTTGAAACTCAGATGAAAGCATAAGTAGTATAAAAAACTACTGATTTTATTTACGTTTTTTTCATTACGTCCCGCTTTCGACGAAAGAATCCCGCTTTTTTACTCAAAATGTTTCTGAATCCCGCTTTTATTATTATTATTTATTATTATTTTAGACAAGCAGGCAGTTGAAACAACTGATTATAGCCTGCATCCAGTTGAACGACATTCATTTAGACTTTATCCCTGTGATGTGTTTGTCTAGCAAGTTTTTAAATCTGTTGACATTTGGTTCCGAAACTACTTCTTCTGGAATAAATTTATTCCATGCTTGCACGACTCTATTAGAGAAGAAGTGCTTGTGGGGATTATTATAGGAGAAGCAGGTATGTAGTTTAAGGCGAAAAAAAATCTGGCAATGCTGCCCTAAATGGACTCTTTCACTAAAGTGAGCAAATTGTTATGTAGTCAAAATGTTCATTCTAAAAGGTAGAGTAATCATCCTCCTGTGTCTGAAGTACCTATATAAGTAGTAGGTATATCAGTTATTTAGCATCCATATTACAAGCCCTGCTTGGTTTAGGTAGATGGCACTGTGTGAATTGTCCAAGAATATTTATTAATTAAAGTTATTTTGAAATGACTAAGATATTATAGAATGTATTTAAGAAGAAAAGATTATGGTTTGAGAATTTCTACCAAAGTATGTGCAAACTAAAGTTTGAAACTACTAGAAAGTGTGTAGTTTACACATATACAACAATATATATTTATTTAGTGGTAGGTTTTACTTCTATAATGCCAGGGATCTTAAAGAGAAATTGTAAAATTATAAATGTATTTAATAAATTATATTGAAATTTCAGATGAGAATAAACTAGACGAGACTTTCGTTGAGAAATTGGTGACGCAAATAATCAAAAATGTTCAGTTGAAGATAACAGATATCCATGTGAGATACGAGGACAGTATAACAAACCCTAAGGCGCCATTTTCCTTTGGAATAACACTGCACAATCTTTCCGTCCATACAACTGATGAGAATTGGCAGAAAGCTATTACTCTATCTGGTGTCAATAACATTTTCAAGGTAATTTACAAGTATTGTTGCTAAGTTTTGCTCAGGAATAGCTTCAATGCGGTTCCTGATTTTGTAAATACAATGGCCTAATCGAGAAGCTAAGTGCGGCAAACGCCCGATAAACATAACATGATCTTCTTTGTTGTGTCGTATTTGATGCGAGAGCGAAGAAACAGGTCTACACTTCCTGACCTAATGTCCATTGTCCTTGGAGTGAGGATCGTGAGTCTACAATTGTCTGAACTTTACTAAATCTGGTGTCCAGAGTTTTCAAACCGCCGAATGGCGTCTTGACTTTATTTAATGACTGAGTCAATCGGATTCAACCGGGCCGGGCCGGCTCTCGTGATAAATTGACACTTTCGTCACCCATCGGCCCCTGTGTACTTTGCTGAACCTCACTAATCTGTTCAAAAGCGCTACCCGCCGTACTTAAGAAAAAACTGTTTTGTTGTACAGAGGCCAGCGCATCAGGTTACTCCATTTTCGTTGTAAAATTTATCGCAACAGCACAGAGTGCAAGCGTGTGGTACAGTCTGGCAAAAAAGAGTAGAAATTAAAAAGTGGCAACACTGCAGTGTTGTCCCGTTTTTCTTAGATTGATTTGAAAGGGACAACGCTACAGTGTTGCCACTTTTTAATTTCTACTCTTTTTTGCCAGACTGTAACCTGATGTGCGGCCGTCCTTACTTACATTTTCTTTTTTTTTTCAGATTTGTAGCTTAGAAGGATTGGCTATGTATTGGAACACCCCAACAGAATTATACTCAAAGTTTGCACCAAATATTATAAAGGAAAAATTAACCAAAGAAATCGCAACAAAATCTTCAAAACCCACATTTTATAAATATCGTGAGTTCGATATTTGCATTCTGGAATAATGACTGAAATGTTAAAACATTTCAAAAAATAATTTTGCATAAACATTGATATTTCCTTTTCTTATTTTGTTTATCTTACTTTTTTTTTTAGCTTTGGGACCAATCAACGCGATGGCCAAATTAAAATTGAATACTAAACCGGAACTTGATACACCCAAGTTCAGTACACCAAAAGTGATATTAACTTTGCACATGGAACAACTCTCTGTGAGTTTAACTAAGCCTCAGTACCAAGATATGATGCTTCTAGCCGATTCTATGGACAGAATGAATAGGGGTGCGCCTTACAGGTTTGTTTAACTAACTACTTTATATTGGACTATACATACCTTTTAATTTCACGATTTCATAGGTGTGACTGGTGGCTTATTATTGCGTGAAACTATGCGGCGAGGTTAAAAATAGTAAATATGAAATTAAGGTAGATGATCTATTTTTATTTAAATTTTGAACATGTCAACGAAAACCACGTCTTGGAAGGACACAGAGAAATTGAAATACATAGCAACGATGTTCTGACAGTTTTATTTTTTAATATCGTTTTACTGAGTCGATCATTTTATAATTTGTTTGAACCTAATTACTTTGTAGCCTACACAAGACAAAAACTTTAAGTATTATGGAGAAATGATCAAAAAACTTTCTGAAATATACTTTTATTGTTAGTTTTTTCATATATCTTTTTATAGGAAATACCGTCCAGATGTTAACACGTACAGAGGCTACTACAAGAAGTGGTGGAAGTTTGCGTACCAATGTGTACTGGAAGAGGAAGTTAGGCGTAAACAACAAAATTGGGATTGGAATCATATCCACGAACATAGAAAGCTATGTAGAGAGTACGAGAAAGCTTACGGGCACAAATTGGCCCATCAAGGGAAGGTTTCGAACGACCAAGCTAAAATAATCGACCATGCAGAGAAAACTTTAGACCTGCTTAATTTGGTGATCATTAGACAGCGGGCAGAGATGGAAGTAAGTAGCGTTAGAAGTATTAGCTTTTTGAAATCCGCATTCTTTTTTTAGTCATATTTTACGCTTGGTCTGACTTCTTCCGAAGACAAAGCTAAGCATTTTTTAGGTACAAGCTCAAAGAAAAATGACAATGTTACTGTTTCGCGTTCTGTGACTGACATCGCTTTTAAAAACTGTCTCTGGCGCTATTTCTGTTGTATTAACTTTGTATATGTCGCCGGAAATTAATAACAATCGTAAGTTGATCAATTTTCGAGGTAGTTTATCAACTTTCGGCAAATCATACACGGCAGTTGAAATGTATTATTTAACGCAATAAGTTTCAGCTAATTGATCAACTTACGCTGCCTGGCTGTAAGTTTATCAACTAACGATTTTGCCACACGTCAAATCATACATGAATGGACCAATCGCTGCTCAGTGTACATTTTTACGTTAAACTGACATCCGTAATATAATACACTGTTCTCTGATTGGTCGATGCGACAACCTAAGAGGCAACCACAGTCGAGTCGTTTCTGGCACATCGCCGGCCGCTGCCGCGGCACGCTCGCTACGCTCGCTCGGCTCGTGCGTTGAGGGTCGCAGTTCTAACCTAACCTAAACCAACCAACCCAAAACGGGTTGGTTGGGTTCGGCTACTAACAAACCTTCTTGTCGCAGTTCTAAGTGAGACATTCAACCAATCAGCGAACACCTTGAGTTTTCAACCAATCAGCGTACGCATCGCGTTCGTCGGATAATTTTACCGCGAGACGCCGTAAATTGATCAATTACCGGAAATGTATACGTTAAATAATACATTTCAACTGCCGTGTATGATTTTCCGATAATTGATAAACTACCTCGAAAGTTGATCAACTTACGATTCTTATTATTTTCCAGTGACACATACAAGGCTGTTGGTTTTCCAAATATTCAATAAATAATTAAATAAAGTGTGTCTTCGATAGTGTATAGGAGACCGAGGTGATTTGTAACAGAGGAGAGTTGTTACATCGACTATTTTTGGGAACCTATTAACTATTAGCGAGCTCGCAACAGCGTGTGTTTGTTAGCTCGAGACTTGAACTAAAAAATGCGCGCTGTTGCAAGCTCGCTAGCAGTTAATAAGTTCCAAAAAATCGACGATGTCACAACTCCCCTCTGTCACAACTAACCTCGGTCTCCCCTACCTTCATCTTCCCTTGTATGGTAACTGTTAAATGCAGCGTTTCATCCCATGTAGCTTGTTTTGTTTGAGACTATTGTCGGGTGCGGTAATTTTTACAAAAAAAAATGTGTTAGATACTGGAAAAAACAAGCTTTCACCTTGCAATTTCGTTTATGTGTAACCTATGTGTTACTCCAGTGCCAAATCAGTTCTATTTCATCTAATCCATAGTCATTAAGAGGTGAAAACGCAAAAAATAAACTTGCGCCTATGATATTAGTGTGACGAGCGTGATGAATAATGATACTTTGAAAGAGGTTTGCACAGTTACGTTATAAACGTAGTGCCTGACAGTAAAACTCTAATGTTTCTATACAGATAGAAAGGATGGGTAAACTCCAAGAGAAGAAAGGGAGGGGCTGGTTCAGCGGCTGGTGGGGCGGCACCGCTGCAAAGGATGAGAGCCCCACGTCTCAAGGCGATCTCAGTAAGTCTAAAGATGCATAGCCAGATGTAAAGCGCGCATAGCCTAATGGCTACTCTCTAAAATCGCTATAAATAATGTATTAAATAGATTGTTTAAAAAAAAACGACACATTTGAAATAGATTGTCCAGAGCAATTCCAGATGAAATCCTGATGGCAGCACATCAGGCTGTACATGTTGACCTTAACGTCGCCCTTATCTCGCACGTAATAGCGTCGACTTTCTTAGTACAAATGGGTTACCTGACTTGCTGCTGTCTGTACTTAGAACGTGATTTTTCAGTAGTCGGATTTATTTTTTGAACTTATTTTGGGTCTGAAAAGAACGGATTGCATTACGCTCGAATACAAACTTGTTAAAATGAGGCTGAGTCCTGACTGATACCTACATAAATCAATCATTGTATAATTTTTCCAGTAAAACAGTTCCAAATCGCAATGACGTCAGAGGAGAAAGAGAAGCTATTCCGCGCCATCGATTACCAAGAGAACTTAGTTCCGACGGACCTCCCTCTTGAATACGTAGCTACAGAGTGCCACTTCCAGTTAGACCGGCTACAGATGACTGTGATGGAGCAGAATACTCCTGTATTGACTGCCATTGTGGATATCGTGCTACTTGAGATGCGGCAACGGCCTTCTGCAAACGCTATCAGGTTCGTATTCTGTTCTGTTTGTGCTTATATTGTATGTTTTGTGTGACTTAGAATTAGTTAGCGGCTGTCATTTTTGACGTAACACTGATGTGTTCAAAGGCTGGGTATAACGTGGTTTAGCCATTTATCCCTATTAATCTACACTAATATTATAAAGAGGAAAGATTTGATTGTTTGTTTGTTTGTTTGCATTGAATAGGCTCCGAAACTACTGGATCGATTTAAAAAAAAACATTCACTATTAGAATGCTACATTATCCCTGAGTAACATAGGCTACATAATTTTCCCGAATTCCCACGGGAACGAAGTCCCAGGCGGAATGCTAGTAATATTAGAAATGCGAAAGTAACTCTGTCTGTCACGCTTTCACGCGTAAACTGCTAACCTATTTTGATGAAATTTGGTTCCAAGATAGACTAAAGTTTGGGAAATCACAAACCTCTTATCATTAGAAACAAATTAATATTTGTCGTAGCGTTTTTGGTAAATCATTTAAAAATGCTGTCCAAGGTAACTATGACACACCGACGAAGTGGCGGGCAAAAACTAGTTCCATATAAAACTTAAGTTATTTATGAGCCATGCGGAGTTGACTACCGACCTGAAAAATAAAGAAGAACGCGAGACAGCTACCCTATAAGTACACGCAATGAGACTTATCTCTCATCGACACTAGACTTTCAAATCAACACAAAGAAAATGGGCCCTATTTATATACGGAGAAGTTTTCATTTCTTTTGCTTTTGTATTTGAACAAGTGTCCTTTTAGCAATCCAAGATCATTTGTCAACGTCAATTAAATGCAAAAAAATGCAAACTTCTCATGTATTTAAGGTTATGTTTTCCTTGCTCAAATGTCATGAGAGTGAAGTCTCTAGGGCAGCTTACTGGAGAAGAATAAATACGTATTCACGTAACAAAACATTTATTTTCAGGTTGGACGTAGATATGCATACGTTTACGGTGTCCGGCGTGCAACAGGATGACTTCCTACCTGAACTCGTCTCATCGAAGCAAGTCACGAAAGAAAGCGACTTGTTGAACGTCATGTTCGAGACTAATCCTTTAGGTAATCAAGGTTTTTGTTTATTTTATGTGAAATTATAATCTACTGCTACATTAAAATTTGCCCAGTAAAATTGGGATTCTATAGTATCGCAGTACTTTTTAGTCGTGGGTAGAAAGCCAGTAAAATGCTCTATGTTCTTAATTGTTCATAATTAAACTGTTCGGATTTCCACAAAAAAAAAACACGTGTAAAATGTTTTCGATAAAGCTAAGTTTAATAAACTAAAAAAATCATTTCTAGTAATCACTGTTAAGACCATCACACATGAATTCTCCTGAACTAAATTAAAATAGTTACAACTTTACTAGTTTTAGTAGTTTTTTCGATTATTACTAGTCTAAAATAAAGAGGCAATTTATGTTTTTTTAAGTTATTCGAATACAATTAGGCGCTAATCAACATCAGAAATACGCATTTTTATAAATCTCACGCAAGGTTAGAGCGAGAGGTCTCACGACACCTCACCAGAGGGGGTGGGGTTGAATAACTGTAATTAATGAATTAAATTGTAATTAATGGATTGGATGCATTGGGCCTTAGGCCATAGTCTACCAACCCGCATTGGGCCAGCGTGGTGGACTATGGCCTAAATCCCCGACGTGTTTCGAAGGGAGGCCCGTGCCCCTCGGTGGGGACGTATATGGGCTGGTAAGAAGAAGAAAATTGGGTGCCCCTTCAGTTAATGTCGTTATTTTATAGATAACTCGTGCGACCAACGAGTGCAACTACTGGCCCGGCCTTTGCAGATAGTTTACGACGCACAGACGGTTATCGAACTTGTGGAAGTGTTTAAACCCCCCGTCGAATCTTCTGCTTTGGAAACGTAAGCTCTAACACTTGAGTATTTACAGATTGTTACAAGTAATTGTAATTGGAGGTGATTCTTTCCATGAATCTGAATAACTTCCAAGGAAAGCCACTTAATTCCCCAAAAACTGTATACTTGCTATGTTGTAGCTATCAGATTGTATGGTGAGGCGAAAGATTTTTTGTATTTTATTATTATTCACAAACTGATCCGATGATTCAGTCTTTAACGCAACAAGTAAATAGTAAGTATGTTTGGGAAAAGTTTAGTCTTCTGGGTTTTTCGTTATGAGAAGGGTTAACTCTTGACCTCAATCTTGACCAAGAGCATAGACGAGATCTACGATAAAGCGAGTTACCCCGCAAAACCTGTTACTCCTACGCACTGACGGAACACAATCGTCCATATATTGTTACTAGAGAATGCCTGGGACTTCGTTCCCGTGGGAATTTTTGTAAAATTCATAAAAAAAGTTAATGCTTGGTTTGGAGTCCAAACTTTGGACTGGGCATTGAGCCAGTCAGTTAGTCAGGATTTGCAGTTTTATATATTAAGATTTAATTATTACCTTCATTTTCAGGCTACAGGCGGCAGCCGAAAACAAGTTTTCTGATTTAAAGGAAAAATCAGCCTTAGGCATGCAATACGTTGTCCAGCAACACCAGTTTATTGACCTGGACATACAAATCGCCGCTTCTTATATTATAATACCGCAGACTGGCATGTACACGGGGTAAGTACGGGGTAAGCAACTCAGGTTACCACACGCGTGCACTCTGTGCTGTTGTGATAAGAGCGGTTTTACAAAGAAAATGGTGGCCTGTTGCGCTGGCCTCTGTACAAATCTAAGGCCCGTATTACAAGAGACTCAAGTATTGATCTATACTTAAGTATTGATTGTCTCTCAAAATGAGACTGCTACTTAAGTATAGATCAGAGTCGCGTTCTGTAATACGGACCTTAATATTTAATCCAGGGGTTCCCAATCTTTTTCGGTCCGCGGCGCGCTTACAAGTTCATAATTTTGTCTTAGCGGCGCCCTAACCTAAACCCTGTTTTTTATTCTCAGAGACTAAATTGACAATACCTGGGTTGCCAGTTTTTTTGCAAATCTTAAATAGTGATGTGCCACTAACGGTAACCGTTGTTATCAAAATTAAGTGCCGGTTTTATATTACTTAAAGAGAAGGGAGGAAATACTTACTTTAAACGTAACGTAATGTCCCTAATCGTTTTTAGGGTTGCCGTATCAAAAATAGAAATTACCGTGTTTTACCGTGGTAACTATTAGAAATTACCGTGGTAACTAATAGAATAGTTACCGATAGATTTTTCTTTTTTAAAAGTTGTTTGCTGTTGTCATATTTAAATAAGTGCCGTAATTCTTAAAAGTTTAGTGATTTTGTCATAAATAAGAGCGTGAATTGTCGTATTTTACTGTTGGGAACAACACTGATGGCAACTGTCTTTTTTTGTTTATAAGCATCAAAAGAGGTTTTATTATAAACTAGCTTTCCGCCCGCGGCTCCGCCCGCGTGGACTACAGGTTATATCGTGCCCAACTGTGGGATAAAATGTAGCCTATGTCCTTTCCCAGGCTCTAATCTATCTCTGTACCAAAATTCATCAAAATCGGTTCAGCGGTTTAGGCGTGAAAAGGTAACAGACAGACAGACAGACAGACAGACAGAGTTACTTTCGCATTTATAATATTAGTAGGGATTCATTTTGATAATAATTTTTAAAATGTTAATATCATACAAAACTAAGAAGCTAATCATCTAATAAAGACAAAATTATTATTATTACGTTTTTTTAAAGTTTCGATTCAAAAATCGACAATTTAGGTACAACACTATTAAAAAAAACTGGTAAAATTATTTGTAAATTTGACATTTGCATATGTCAATTTAGTCTCTGACAATAAAAAACAGGGTATAGCTAGCTAGTCGAAATAGATAAGTACAGTTTGAAGAAATAGCTGCAATGATACTAGTTATCATTGTAAAAATTAAAACATCTACAATAAGAAGCTGAGTTTTCTGTTTTAATTTAGTTCTATGTATATATACAGGGCTTAAGGTATCTCTCTTTCAACCTCTCGGGTGGTTAATCAGTCCATGAAACTGAACAACTTCCCCAAGGAACATAGGTCAAAATACGAAAAAAAATGTTGGTTTCCCATACAAAATGCGCTTGCTGATGAAGTTTGTATGGGAACTCAAATTTTTTTTTCCTATTTTGACCTATATGTTCCGTGGGAAAGATGTTCAGTTTCATGGACTGATTAACCACCCGAGAGGGTGAAAGAGAGATACCTTAAGCCCTGTATATAGACATAGAACTAAATTAAAACAGAAATCATGTAAGAGAGACCTAAGTAAAACAAAAATAAAAATACAACTACCTAGTCTAGGTGATGAGTTAGCTTTTCTAACTCCACACTTTTTTCAAAGCGTGACATTGTTTACTTTGTACCCACCAATACTTTTTATCTTTCGGAGTAAAAAGGATCGCCTCGAGGCGGCCTTCTGTACTTACTATGGGGCATTAGGGCGCCGCGGCGCACACTTTGGGATTAAACTTTAACCTTAGTTGATACTTTGCTGTTCCCTTAGCAATATCGGGGTCCTTTTGAATAAAACCGACAATTGTAAAATACAATTTCAAATCATAGTCACATCTGTGGGTAATGGGAATTGACTACGGACTTAGTTCCGGAGTCAATTCTCCTGGAAACTAGTTATTTCCTCAGACTAAAATCTTGGTTGGGACGAAGACACCGAAGAATATCACTTCTTCCAAAGCCATGTTTAAATTAAAAAATACTGTAAAAAAATATTTTTACATTTAATAAATTTTAAAATCGTACTATCTCATTTTCATAATCTTCTAACTAGCGCTTTGCTTCGTGAAAAATTATCACTAAGTGGCCCGTCTGTATCTAAACTTTTAAAATCCTTTCACCTATAGGTATGAAGCGTCGTAGCTATAGGTAGTATGTCAATTTGATCCGTTACAGCAAAGAACAATGTGCGGTGATAAACCTCGGTGCGATAACAGTGAAGTCAGCTGAACGGTCGAAGAAACTGGACATCGCACAGATGTACAAAGACGGCATGGACGAAGAGACTGTGCTCAAAGAGATTGTACATCACAGCTACGATATGATCTCACTCGGACTTACTGAGATACAGGTATGATATTCTATTTAAAACAGAACTGAGTATTTTATGGGTATTAAAGAATTTTAAATCATCGAACAAACTAGCGTAGCGTCGCAAGTCTGTGTGAAATTTTCCTCCACTTAGACTTATGCGGGATTATTATAACGTATGACTAAGTATACTAAGTCTCGATTTTAAAATTTTACAGATAGTAGTGGCCAAACTAGATGAAGACTGGAAGACAGCCATCCTTTCACATCAAGGGACCCCACTTCACTTACTTCAGCCTACAAACTTCAATATTCAAATCTATAAGTGCCTGATTGTCGATGACCCTAGACTACCCAAGGTTAAAATCATTGGAGAACTGGAGAAAATTGCTGTAAGCGTTTCGCAGGATAGGTGAGCTCTTATTACTACACCCATCAGTGGATTACACGGTAATCTACTGATGGGTGTAGATCTTCCTCTTAAAAAAGATAAGATAATCTAACTCTTTATAAAGTTCCACAAACTTAAAAGCCAACGCACACATTCAAACAAAGAACATATACCGTGACCTCAGAACAAAAATCCGCCTAACCTAACGTCGATGTCGGTGGAATAGTACATTGTTACTTTAGGGCTGAAAGCAACTTATTTAAGTCCCGAGACGGGGTTTGGCGACCGAGCGTAGCGAGGGAGCTAATAGTTCGAGAGACTGAATAAGTCTTTCACCCGAGGTAAACACTGTGCTTTTCATTACGAATACAAAGAAAGTAAAAATAAAAACATGAATAACCTGAACTCATTGCCGCTATGCGAAAGTTTCAAAACTCTACAACTCGAAAAAACAAATGAAGATCGGAATGCCACTACGCCTATTGTGATTTTTTTTTGTGGCTGGCCAGCTATTGAGCCATTTTTTTTCATTTTCATCATTGAAAAAAATGGTAAATATTTTGTCAAAATCTATGTTATGAAGTCATTAAAAAAGTATTCTTTAGTTAACTTAACTTTTATTATTTTAATTTTAGATCGCAATGTAATAGAGTTGAAAGCGATTTAGTTGAAAGTGATTCTCCCTGGGCCTGAAAAGTATTACTTTCAAGCCGCTCCGTAGGCAACTTCAGACCTACTTTCTGAGTATGAGTAATGAAAAGTTATTTTTTCTTTAGCTTATTAATAGTTTACTTTGGGGAAAATAATAAATAAAGATTTTTATTTCTCTCATCAATCAAATGTTACAATGTTTGTATGTGAAAAGAATTTAACTCAGTATTGGTGGCCGTGATAGGCGTTTAGCCTGTGATACAGTCAAAAGTAAAAGGTTTATTTAATTAAATAAAAAAGGATGGCTAGTTATTGCGGCAGTTGTTCCAAAACTCCCAGCGAAGGTCGTTTCCTGTCAGTGAAAACAGGATAGGATGCTAAAGCCATGTTCTACAACCACCTACTGATTACTCGAAAAGGATCCACTCATGATATAGAAACAGGAGAGACAGATTATCGAGTGATTAATACATGTTTCAGAAATTTCTAGATATTCAATTTTGAAATTTTGTTTCAGGTTACTCACGCTTTGCGAGATATTAATAAGTATGCCAATGCCAAAGTCAGAAGAAAGGCAACTCAAGGTTTGTGTGTTTTGGAAATACTTTTTTTTAGGGATGCTCGTTTAAACTGTTGCCCAAGAATACCTTCCGTTGTGTGAATCCCGCAAAAATAATTCAATTATATTTTATGTTTATTTTTTTTGTTAAACAATTGAAAACAATTGGGTTTAAGAAAAAATCTAGATCTTATTAATTGTCAATGACTCAATTCTGGTTTTTATTACTTTTTTTTTAAAGATCCTTATAAATCAAGTTGTATTTTTGACGACCGGTGAAATCATAGAAGGCCAGCCTTGGCATACAGATTCTACTGAAAAACCGCCGGAGGTAACCTTTTATATCGAAATAGTGATATAAAATTTACATTAGTATAATAGATATTATTGATCATCTACAATAGGCGAACCTTGTAGTTAAGTAGTAAGTGGTTCACGTAAAATTAGATTCATGAAACTTAAAATATCATGTACCGTAAATAGCACTTATTATGTATTAACGAAATTAAAGTTAAGAAGTAATTAAATGTCATGCTATTCTTGTTTATATCAACAACAGTGAAACGGACAACATCAGAGTTTAACAGTACTTAACTTTAATTGACGTCTCTGAGTACGGCAGTTGATCGCCTATTTTTATTATAGTTCTTCGCTGTTGACTGACTTCGCATCTTTAATCCTATTGCTGAACAAAGGATTTCCTAAAACAATACATGCTGTACCACAAAACATTTAAACACCACTTAGACAATGTGTAAAACGAACTTATGTCGTTTCTCCATAAAAAAATAACATAAGTCGTTTTTCCATAAAAAATGACATAAGCTGGTTTTAAACATCGTCTAAGTTGTGTTTTAATTTTTTGTGCTAAAGCCCTTAATTTCTAAGCAACGTTCAAATCAAGATAAGCAGGACGTAGCTTATGAAACTACTAGCTATGCGCACCGAGACGTGTCATTATGTATACCGTTCTACTCTCTCTATTTGTCTCATACAGTTTTAGTACGAAATAGGTAGACGTAACAAAACTGTCTCAGTGCGTAGCTGCGCACGTTAGCCCGGCTGGCAAAGTATTTCGATATGATTTCCATGGACCTTATTTAATTTTTATTTCCAGGCCAGTGATTCAAAATCATCAAGTCTCTCCTTACTGAAATATCTTGATCCAATGGAGAAACAAAAACGGGAAGAGCAACGTGAAAAAAATAAAAAAGACGAGCAAATGATTCAGCTGACTGAAGTCGAAGCTTTCTTTGTTATGAAAGGTAGGATATTATATATTTGGGTAAAAAATTATCACCCTTTCTTTCCGCTGGATATTGAACATTACCCTTTCTTTACAGAACTAATTCTTAGCGTTAATCGAAAAACATTTAACCCTAACACGGGTTACGACAAGTTCTTAATGTTTTCATTAAGATCACTGGAGCTGACAGTCTCTCAGAAAACATTCAACCTGGAAGCAATGGTTAGGTTAGAAGCCGTCCAACTATCCCATTATAGAAGTGGATTTGACGTTTTACACATAATTGATCAAGATCGTACAACTACTGTTAAGAAATACCCAAAATTGATGTCGAAAGACGACGTTATAAAAGAAAGTCCAGAGAAGTCTCTCGATGAAATAGCAGTCGGAACATCAAAGGTGTCTGAAAGTATCGTTATATTAGAAGACACAGAGAGCGATAAAAGTACTCCTCGGAGAAGTTCTACAAAGGATTCTGCAAGGAACAAAATAGCACTCTCCTCACACATGAGTCTAATTAAATCAAAGGGGGAGCAGGAAAATCAAGAATATCTGTTTTGTATCACTTATTGCAATGTAAGTATTGGCCTCCCTTATCTTCTTCTCCCCAGCGCTTTGTTCCGTTTCAGACTAGGGATATTTTTGAATGTGAGTTAGCTTTTTACACGTGCAGCCTGTGGACCAACTTCACACAGAGGACATAGGACACAGAGGGATGCTGCTTGGGCTGCCGCGTTTTTGTAGTGCCTCTACCATGTTTGCTACAGCACTAACAGACGATTTCTACGCAATAATGGGGAAGCGAAGTGCTTCATCCTTAAGTCGATTGCGATGAAGCACAAATAGCATCCTAAGCGCACTGTTTGAGCGGAGGGATTCGCTTATGTTGCAGCGGTGGGTTGGACTTTCTCGCCTTAATTGGCATTTTCTGGGTTAACTCGCTCCATCGTCGACCTCATCTATGACCTTGGTCAAGATTGGGGTCAAGAATTAACCTATCTCATAATATACAATTTAAAAACTTTCTCCCTACATGTAACTGACTTGACATTTTAGTATTGTTATTATTATTGGACACTAGCATTCGGCTCGGGACTTCGTTCCCGTGGGAATTCGGGAAAATCATGTATCCTATGTCCATCCCGGATAATGAAGGATTCTAATGGTGAAAGAATTTTTCAAATCAGTCCAGTAATATTCAATGCCTATTCAATGCAAACAAACAAACAAACAAACAATCAAATCTTTCCTCGTTATAATAGGTATGGATATAGGTTGCTATTTTATTTTATTTCGTTTCATTCTTTGACATATAATTAATTGTAATATGGATGTATTTTATCTGAAATAAATAATTTAATTTTTTTGTCATATCGATGTCGTTCCGCCGGTTCCGTACTGACGCTATGCGATAGAATGAGAGGGCGGAACAAGATACATACTACAAAATAATATCATGCGTCTATTTTAGCTACAGAGGGTTTGGCAGATCAAGTAATCACAGTGTAGCTGACCTGACCTCTATCATGACTAACATCGGGGTCATCATGTCATCAGGGTGATCATCCGTGACCCTGATAAGAGGGGAACCTGAACGGATTGGATCATGGCTAAACATTTCATTGCCTGAGTTTCCTCACGTAAATTACTATATGTTACTTTTTTTTATAACGAATGGGTTTGCTCTTGACCACAATCTATCCCAGGGGCGAAGATGTGGTCGAGGATGTAGCAAGCTCACCCAGAAGATGCCTATTCACTCGACTCGACTCGAGTACTTACCGAACTCGAAACATAACATAACAAACGCTCACGCCTATAATCCCTAACGGGGTAGGCAGAGCATCAATGGTTCTTTTGATACAAATTGTGAGAGTGTCAGATGGAACAAGTTGTATAATGATGAAAGGTGGTCAACCTTTTATACAGCAAAACCCTTGCACTCCACTTACAGACTTTTATTGTATACCTGGGAAGAGTAGGTAGCTGGCACTTTTTAATTATTTCTTACATTCCCAGTCCACCATTGAAAGTTTCCAGTAAATTGTGATATGCTTTTCAACAACGTATTTAGGTTTAAAGATCTTTATTTCTTATTCAAGACATGGCGTCACTTACATAAGAAACCACAAATAACATGTTTATGCAGTTATAAGGCCGTACAAAAGTTAATAACTGGGTACAATACCTACATCAAAATTAACATTACACCAAATTTACATTTTGAGCTACATAGGCAGCTAGTTTTGCCTTAAAAACTCGATCTGAGTCAATATTTTTTAAGTCAGAAGGTAGATGATTAAAAAGTTGTGCTCCCTCGAAAGTAAACATTCGCTTACCATAATTGGTTCTAATTTTTAATTCTAATTGATTTAACTCCGTTTACTTTGTAGGTAGACAAAAAATGCCCGGATTTCAGAAGCAAATACGGTTCAGTGGAGCAAGACATCGAACTGGACTTTACCAACTTGAAAATAACATTGCATTTGCAAAGTCTTCAAGAGATTTTAGTTGTTGTGAATGAGTATCAAACGCGGTTGCAAGCTTTGCAAAACACTGTGGATAGAATGGCTAATGCTGGACCGTTGGAAACTATTATGGAAGAAGAAGAAGTTCCAGCAAATGTTTCTCTTAGTAAGTTTTAATGTCTTATTGCATATGGAGAGAAATTTATATTAATTGTTTTTAAATTGAACTTATTTTGGAATTTGAAGTTAAGTTGGTGGCGATCGTTAAGATAAGTGACTTTAAAAACTTTTGTCAAGGAACATAGGTTGAAATATGAAAAAAATTCGCCTCTCCATACAACTTGTGCTATCATCTGATTGCCTTAATATGGAAAGTCGACATTTTTTTTGTGTATTTCAGATAGGTAAAAGTTGTTCGATTTCATGAGTCGTTAACCTCCTAAAGTTTTGCTAACTTCTTTAAAGTCACCCCATATAATGCCAAATATATTAAATAATCAAGTAAGAGTAAAAAGCACCTGTTGTGTCGACTCGTCTTTCATAATTTAGCTGTCATTTGGTAATTACCTTGCTTTCTGATCTGAAGGTTGCGGGTTTGATTTCCGACCAATACAAAAATTTAAAAATCATATTTTCAATGGTTTTAAAATACTTGTCAGGAGTCTGGGTAATGTACAGAGGGCCGCACATCAGGTAACTACACGCTCGTACTCTGTGCTGTTACAATAAGCGCGGTTTTGAAATGAAAATGGGGTAACCTGACGCGATGGCCTCTGTAGAAATATTTTTTAGAAAGTTTAAGTGGTATACCAGTTATCTAGATGCGGGAGTTGCCCAAGAACAATTATTAATATTTACTGTAATTAGGACATAATATAATCAACTCTTAACTTAGTATTAATATTTTTTCAGCGAACTTTAAAATCCCACCTAAACCGAAACAAGTGGAAACTATACAAATGAAAATGATAGCTTACCTTGGTACGATAGGAATAGAGTTTTCTACTGATAAGAGGAAATTGTCACTCATCCAGTTAACAGGGGCCAGCGCTGGCGTTGTCATCAAGGCATCATACACGTCTGTAGAGTTGAACGTAGCTTCGATTAGTGTAAAAGATCTTAATCCAATCACTTTACACAAAGAGGTATGGTATAAATTGATTTTACGAAATATTTAAATATGATAATTATGGTCACTCATTATGTAAATAGTTTTTGATTGTAATTTCGATTGTACATATTATTCTATTTATTTCGATTGTACTTAAGTTTTATTATTAGTCGTAATATTTATGTCACGAAACAACTATTTAATGAAGTAGGTAGGACTTCAAAGTATAGTGGATTCTACAAATTCAGTTAATATTCCTTTTCTTACATTCTTGAATATTTTCTAATTCTGATTCAGTAGCCGTGAAATGTCAAGTTTAAAGTTGTCAAGTTTTAATTCGTCTACTGCTCGCAGTTCAAACTTAGGCGCTGTTTATGTTTATACACAAGCGACGTGGGGAGGCGACGCGGCGATCAAAGTAAAATGAATCTTAACAGCTACGAAGCAAAGGTTTTTTTCGTCCGTCGCTCAGTCTTCAGGCTCCGGATGTCTCTTCGTGCTTCTATTTTAAGCAAAATAATTAAGGTTCATTTTACGTTGCCTCGACTCAACAGCGCCTTGCTTTTGTTAAAAATCAGTTGCTTTGTTTTCCCCTGATAAGTGATATACGCACACACATCGAACGCCCCAAATTAGGTTCGTTCTAAAGTGAACCTTATCGCCAACGGAAAAAAAATTTAAACTTCCTTGTAAATTGAATCTCCTGTATTATTTTAGATCTTAAAAGTCCTGGGAGGAGATGTGATCCACGTTCAAGTGGTGATGTATAACGACGGTTACCCAGCACCTGATGACGTCAACATGTCAATCGACGCTCAACTCAATCAACTACGTATTATCTTCATCAACTGGTACATCAATTCGATGCTGGTATGGTATTTTATTCCCTACATTTAATCCCTACTAATATTATAAATGCGAAAGTGACTGTCTGTCTATTATGCTTTCACGCCTAAGCTACTGAACCGATTTTGATGAAATTTGATACAGAGATAGATTAGACGTTGGGAAAGGACATATGATATATTTTATCCCACAGCTGGGCACGATATAACCTGTAGTTCTCGCAGGCGGAGCCGCGGGCAGAAAGCTAGTTATTAAATAAAGCAATCAGAAAATGCAGGTCTTAAGTGAAGAGTATGTTTTTATCTGGTTGTACTGTCCCGCCTATTTAAGATTCCCATCAACATTGTATAGGTTGATTAGAAGAGATCTCATTCTGGGATAAGACCGCCTTTGTACCCAATATAAATTATGACGTGAATCAGCCCACGAAAATGAATAAATTTCCCCAAGAAACGAAAACAAAAATTCGCCTCCCCATACAACTTGTGCGATTATACTTGGGCCATTACGAACGTGTGAACTGAGTCGTCAATCATTACGTCATAGGGATGCCGGGCCAATCGTTATCGATAAAGTGACACAGGTAGCAACTATAAAAAAAAAAACTGCTACCTGTGTATGTATTGTATAGTTTAAATGACTATAAGTTTGCTGTACCTTGTACAAGGTTTTAAATGATGAACTTGAAAATTAGCTGAAGAACTTATTGTACCATTTGAAGGCAAATAAAGAAATATGAATATGAATCCCTATGACGTAATGATTGATGACTCAGTTCGCACGTTCGTAATGGCCCAAGTATAGTTGATTTGCCTTTGTATGGGAACTCGAATATTTGTTTTGTTAGAAATCTTTAAGTTTTGTTAACGAATTTTAAGTCTCCATCCCCATATACAATAATACATTCATTCAAAACAGAAAAAAAAACAATCTTTATCTACATTCTTGTTTTCAGGTAGCCCATAGCTTACTGCCTTATTTTTAACTATCATTCCGCCCGGGACTTCGTTCCTGTGGGGATCCGGGAAAATTATGTAGCCTTTGGATAAATTTAAGACAGTAATTAAACAAAAACTTTGCAAAAAGGGCTATTACAAAATTTCTGATTACCTAACTGACAAGCAGCCATGGTAATGAACTGCTCAGCTCTAGAGTTATTTCAGAATTATTTAAAATTAGAAAATAAGAAAATTTGTAATGCGATTAAAAAGAGCACCCTCAGAGTTTCTTGCCTGTTCTTCTCTGGGGAAGACTGCACCTTTGCGAATAGGCGTAGAGTCAGTAGGGTCAATAGAACGAATGCGTATGTATGTATTTAAATCCTTTAATGTTTGTTTGTATGTATGATATTTCATGTAATCTTGACTTGTTTTAAGTGGCATCCTGAATGTCCTATAAAATAAAGATTTTTTCTATTCTATTCTATTCCATTCTATTCTATGTCCATCGGGAGTAATGTAGCTTTCTAATGGTGGAAGAATTTTTCAAATCGATCAAGTAGTTTCGGAGCCTATTCAATGCAAACAAACAATCAAATCTTTTCTCTTTATAATAAGTATTGATAAGTTAGTGAAACTTTAGGGTGTTAACAAATTTAAAGTCACCCATATAAGTTCAGAGAAACCACACCGGCTCTAGTGTTAATACATGTTAACATTTATTTTACAGGAGTTTCTTAACAATTTCCAAGACGCACAAGCAGCTATAATTGAGGCGTCCACCCAAGCAGCAGATGCAGCAAGGGTCACAGCTCAAAATGCGTACCAAAACTCTACCAAACTCTCATTAAAAGTTCGTCTAGCGGCACCAATAATTCTTGTACCTGAGAACTCTAAGAGCATGGATGTCGTGTTCGTTGATTTGGGTCGCATCACGCTACAGAACCACTTTGCTGATATCAGTGGAACTGTATGTATCTAATTAACTTTTTTAAAGTTTTTTTTTGACAAAATGGTGCCATGTCTTGTTATTAACAAAAAAACATATCAGCAGTTCATTCGACTCCACCAAGGGGCACAGATCTCCGTTAAGGTCATACACAATGTTAATAGTAAAGAGTCGTGTAAAAAACAGGACATTTAAGTTCAATTTAGTTCTTTATTCAATAACAATTTACATTGTGTTAGAGTTTTTTTTTAATCAGCGTTATCAGTTTACAATAAGATGGAAACGTGTACATATTCTTTCCATCTGTCAAATATTAAATTGAATTTGTCATAACATAATCATAAAACATAACAATATCTTAGTCTTTTCTCAACGACTCACATTTTATGGGTATTATGGGAAACTTTTTTTGGATAATAATACAAGCGGTGATAGCCCAGTTGGCAATGAGCCAGACTTGTAATCGGAAGGTTGTTGGTGCGGGCCTGTACCACTAAATTCGTCTTTTCGGATTCATGTAAGGATTTTTCATAAATTTTCACTTGCTCAGCGGTGAACGAAAATTCGTTTTCAAAAGGCACGCGGTCTACCAACCCGCATTGGGCAGCGTGATGGTCTATGGACTAAATCCCCTAAAAAAAATGAAAAGCAAGAAAAAAGTTTGTTTCTTTCGATAACTGACCTCGCTCGCACGCAGTCGTTGTCTTATAAGTGACTTAGGCTGGCGACAAATAACGTCCCTTTCTAAACACTGAACCACCTTGTCTAGCGTATTTATCTAAGTTTGAGCTATTTGAAAGTTGGCGATATTATTTATAATCATGACATAATATTTTTTTAAGGATACAAAAAAGAAAGTGACAGTAGACGAGTTGACGTTAGAACTAGAGGATATGAAGATGTCTTGTGCTAATTTGGAACGTAACACCTACGAATATAAAACTGAACGCAAGTTGTTACGTCCGACCAGCTTCAAACTATTTGTTAAGCGGAGCCTGTCTCCTTGGTACGAGAAACTGCCAGATTTGGATGTATTCGGGAGAATAAAAAGTATAGTTGTAAGTATGTTAGTCTGTAAGTAAAAAAAATAATCTAAAATAAATTCTAAAATACTAATTTATATTCGTTTGGGTTTTACATTGTAGGTAACTGACAGAAGCTGACTAAAATGTTTGATGTCGCAAGTTATTATACTAAGCGAGAATTTTGATAAGCAATAATAACAAATACTCAGCTGATTTGAAAAGCTAGTCGAATCAACTGCTTGATATTGTGGCTTATCATTATCACATCTCCCAGGACTTTCAAGATCAATTGGTTTAGCTTACAATATCTGATCTTGAAACTTGATCTTAAAATGACTTTCAAGATCAAGTGGTTTAGCTTCTCGCTGTGTGGTGATCGGTTGAGAATAAAACCACCCCATCTCTTTCCGTGGGTGTCGTAAGAGGCGACTAAGGAAACACAAATGAGACCTGCCTCCTAGTAATCCATCTTAGGCAACGACATCTCAGTTTGTTTTGAATCTGAGGTAGCGTCCCATGGTCTTATGCTGTGTGGTAGGCTCTGAAGGGGCGTCTAGTTCTGACCACCCTCCCACCGAAGTCCGACGCCAAACAGCTTGCTGTGTTCCGACGGTGCGTACCAGTGCCTTAATTGGCATTTCATAATAATAATAAAAAATATGCTAAATGAAATCTGATACATCATTATATTATACTTTCAGATACAAGTCGGGCACTCTGACTTCCAGAGCATCATGAAGATACTAAATCAAAATTTGCAAGAAGGTCAAACTGTCGTAAAGACGCAGGCTGAAGTTTCGAAAGCTAAAGTGAATTCCAAATCGCAACAGAAAGTGAAGTCTACGTTTACAGTGCATACAGAATCATCTCCAGAAATTGCAAAAGTTAACACAAATGTACTAAAAACCACTATGAAATTCTCTTTTACTATGGACAGCTTTGTGATAAACCTCCTTAGTGCTGGAAAGGTAAGTAATTGATCTATTATAATATAAATAACGTACGAGTATTTTATTTCGTTTCATGTCCGGGTACTGTTGACAATCTCAGAAGGCTAACCACCACCCCTATTGTAACACTGACCACTAGAAAATATCATTTGACTAGACTTCTTTCTTAAACGTGATAAACTGGACACGTGACGCAATGACAGCGTCACGTGTCAAGTCCGTAATTAGTAAAGCTTAATGAAGATTAGGACTAACTAGTATATGGTGTGTCAATTCTGTCGCACACAAATAATATGTCTTTACCTATGAAATTGCCATTTTTCATACAATAATTTTGGAAAACTGAATTTTCCATACTAACATTTTTGGATTTTTCTCGGGAATACGTAACCCAAATTTAGCAAAATTTTATGGGAAGATTTGAACAACATAAAGTTGTAACTGTAACAACGGTACAGCAAAAATAAGCAATGAAACGGGCAACGGATGAAACGAGCTATATTTGAGCTTCTTTTTTAACAAATAAATCTAAAGTAAATATGTATTTATTTGACTCAATATCTCCGTTATATGGCCAAGGTTTTTAATAAAAAACAATTTTAGTTATAGCTGCCCAATAAAATTAATTATGAATAAAATAAAGCTTGAGAAAAAATCGGCAATTTCAAAGGTAAAGACCTATTATAATTTAGTTTATCTAAACCTGTAGCTCATATCCTTGTACAAACTAAAATTAAAGAGAGTGTAAACAGCGGAGTGTGGTCAAGAGCGAACAAGAAAACTAAAATTAGTTTTATTTTCGTGTAGCAAAATTGCCGTCATAATTATCACGATTTATTAGTAATATGGACTAGTTGACTTGTCCATATTTTCTCACCTTTAAACCTTCCCTGAACTTTCTCTTTTATTTCAAGACAAAAATTAGCCAAATCAGTCCAGCCATTCTCGAGTTTTAGCGAGACAAACGAACAGCAATTCATTTTTATATATCTAGATTAGATTATTATAATCCATGAAATTTATATTGTGTCAGGGCTCGGGAGAAGGCGGGGTGTCCCGAGAGGTAGACTTGGCCCGGTTTTGCATGGCCTTGCTCTCCGTAAAGGGTTCCATGTATTCTGACAACACTATGCACACTTCAGTGCTATTGGTCGACTGTACTGTGGATGATACACGGCCTTGTAGAGGAGCCAAGATTACACGGTGAGTATGTAGAGTCTGGCCAACGAAAGCTATCCACCAGAAACGGCGGCGCATGTGAATTGCATGCAAATCTTGTCAATTCGTATGCGAATTGGAATTCTATTGATTCAAAAATACGTCTCCTGATTTAAAAACTCAGTGTTTTCAGAGGACGAATTTGTAAATCTGCCGCCGTTTCTCGTGGACAGATTTCGTTCGCCAGACTCTAATGTCCTATGCGTAGAAAAAATAAAAATAAAACCTTGTACAAATTGAAAACAAAAATCTTAAGGTATCCAATGATTCATGTCATGACGTATCAATTTCAATTCAGTCTTGTTATACCATAGACTTGTATTTTTTTTATGTACTACACGTATCAAAACACCTTAGAGGCTTATTTTTCTTGCTCTGACAGGACTTGTTCGGGTTTTTTTTTACTTAGACAAATAACAATGTCTTACCTAACACGGAATTAAACACCCATTAATTAATGCTTACATTTCAAGGCACAATAGGGAGAACAAGCAGTAAATTGATGTTTTAAAGGATAAACATGTTTATTCAGATATCTGGAGCGTCATCGTCTCAAAGATGAGTCGGCCAGCGAGAAAGTGATGGCGTCACACGACCAGATTCGCAGCATGATTGACATCACGTACACTTTGAAAAATAACGATGCCTTTGGTACGTATTGACCCTTTTTTATTATAAGATGGGTTAACTCTTGACCTCAATCTTGACCATAAGGTCAAAGATGAGGTTGACGATGGAGCGAGTTAACCCAGAAAATGCCTATAAAGGCACTGGTACTCCCACACACCGATGAAAAGCAAGCTGTTTGGCGTCGGACTTCGGTAGGAGGGTGGTCGCGAACCAGACGGCCTTTACAAAGCCTACCACCAGGGGGGTGTCACTCCTTTGTTTAGGCATGTTCTTGCGGCGGGCATACCGATTATGCCAGCGAGCGCGGGCTGACACTCAGCGTGTGAGCCGCTACAGTCGCGTGTTGAACAAAATAATAAGTGTACCTACTTATTAACAATATTAAAACCAGACAGAAACACGTTTTGCCATCTCAATAGTCTGTAGGTGTCTGTAGTTAGTAGGTATGTAGGCTAGGTATCAAATAACATGGTTGGTTATGTTAACTTGTGTTCACAAATAATTTTTAGGGAAAGAAAAAAAAAATATTCGGCGCGAATGGGACTTGAACCCACGACCCCAGGATCAGATCTCCTGGTGCTCTAACCAACTGAGCTATCGTGCCTTCAAGTCAACGGCGAAATTTCTCATTCCCTTACTAAGCACTTACGTCGTGCTTATAGGTTAGCGCCATCTGTGTCTCGTACGGAGAACTACAGACTCATATTACTTGTTGCAAAGTAGATTATGACAAGGGCGAAACTTGTGTTTTTATTTATTACACTTCCTCACCAAAGTTACTCTTGATTTTATAAGCAGTGTTATCTTACTTAATTAATTTTAATAATAATTTTACCTCTAAGTCGGCGGCGAGTGTTAACCCTGAGCTCTCGTCGCGAACGCGGCATCGAGTCGGCGGTGCGTGATAGAATATGACCGCTAGCGGCCGACTATAAGATTCAATTTCTCTAGCAAGCCTGTGCCGATTGCAATAGTAGGCAAATTTTTATGCCTAAAGTTGACTTCTGTTAGGGAGTGAGACTTCAGTACGTTAGTACTATTATTTATTCTGTGCTACCACATCGCATGAGAACATAGGACGACACCTCAGATTCAGAAAAAAATGAAGTGTCGTTGCCTGGGATGGATTACTAGGAGGCAGGTCTCATTTGTGTTTCCTTAGTCGCCTCTTAAGACACATACGGAAAGAGATGGGGTGGTGTTATTCTCAACCGATCACAACACAGTCAAATACAATCCTTTATATAGAGTTGAGTTTTAGAGATCATAGTGCATTTATTTTTGTTTTTTTCTACTAGCGTTCTGCCCTCAACTTCGTTCGCGTGGAAAAATAGTTATGTCTAAAAATAGGAATCGAAATTTAGATTTTTACACGAAAATAGGCCCTGATCGCTTAGAACAAATAAGAGTTACGCGTTAAAAAGAGATGCAACTTGTACAGAGTAGCACATCAGGCTATACATGCTGACCTTGACTTCGCCCTTATCTCGCTCGTAACGCCGGCTTTCGTAGTGCAAATGGGTAACCTGACGTGCTGTTGTCTGTACATTATTGCGTCGCAACTAGACTCGCTATTTTCTAATAGACTTAGGTCCGTATTACAGAACACGACTCAGACTCTGATCTATACTTGACTATAAGAGACAATCAATACTTAATTATAGATCAAGATTTGAGTCTCCTTCTGTAATACGAGTGTTCTTTATGTACACTAGTTCCATTATTTATTATGTGCCACGACCTAAATTTCGCTGTAAAATGTGTAACCTTCGCTTCGGAGTCTTTGAACAGCTTGTTTGTAGACATTTCACTGGAGCGATCTAGCATAATTTGTGAACACATTATACTGTAAGAATGTCAATTATACATACGAGTATGTTAGAAATTGACAGATGCTAAATCTACAATCTTACGATTATTTTTTTAACAGTTAGACTTGATGTCCGTGCCCTTGTTTTATTACATTTAATATTGTTATTACTTATTTAACATTTTTAACATATTTTATACTCTCCATATGAGTTTAAAATTAATACACTTAAAATATTCAAATATAAATATATGTAAAAATAGTCAATATATGTATTTTGCAAAAATATATGTTGCGTACATTAAAAATAGTCATTATTTACCTAAGCAAGCGGTGGTTTCTGCCTATTGTCTCCATCTTACGATGTTAGTAATGCACTAAACGTAGTCAATCAGAGCGATTTACATGTTCTCCACATTGGTATCTATTTTTTTTTCTAATTTAAACCTTAACACTGGTGCTTAAGAAACTTGGGTGTTACCAATTGAAAAGAACCAGCTGTGCATCCTGGGCCTCGATCCTGTAACTTATGTTATGTGTCGATGGAATGGTCGCCATTTTATCCGTTCGGGTGGCTAAGTTGAGAACTATCCAAATTTCATACATCTAATGAAAGCTGCTTTGATTGGAGGCGCCACTGACAACTGAATTTTCAGTTGCTAGGTAGTTTGTCGGGGTGGCTATCAGCAAGTATATGAAAATCAATTAGTTATCAATTTCGCCACCTGAACAGATAAAATGGCCTCCATTCCATCGACACACAACTTAAGTTACAGAATCGGGGCCCTGCTAGTTGAGTTATAAAAGAAGGTTGGTTAATTTTACTTGGAAATTTAATTGACAGTTGACTTGAGGATATTTAGCTTCAACCTGATCCTGGCGATGGACTTCATGAACAAAATCCTAGAGTTCATGGAAGTTGGGGGTGAGGATCCTGAATTCAAGGAAACTATACCGTTAAGTGCATCTGTAAGTATATTATGTAAATTTTTATGACGGACAATTATAAATTTTAATTTGATTAGTGATTGTGATTACGATTGACCCGTTTGACTAGCATTATATGTATTGATTTTCTTTATATTAATAAAATAAATAAACTATTGTATATTTTTTAAATTTCATTGAGAATCATATGTACAACTAGCAATCTTCGTTTCCGGAGCTGTTACCCTGACACCCCTAAACGGTTAATTAAAATTTCAGAAAAAGAAGATAGCGCCGAGTGCGATGACCGTAGAAAAGGTAGACCTTAAAAAAGAAAAAGAAGTTCTAGTTAAAAAACAGCCCATGATGACTGTCAACATTAAGATAGAACAACCCGACATCATTCTAGTCGAATCTCTGGAACTGAAACAATGTGATGCCCTTGTCCTTAATGTGAGTTTTTTCTTTTTTTTTAAATCAAAACTAAGATCTAGTGGCGCTCACTTGTTCTAATCGGTGAGTGAGGTAGCGAGGTAAGTAGGATATAAATTTTTACAAAACACCTATTTACTATATTATTTACAAAACAATACATACATATAAACACAAATATTTAAACACACACATAACACTCATACACAATCGTACATCACACATACCTACAACATAGAAATAATAAAACACAACAAAAACTTACCGTATTAACTTACCTATGCGCAACATAGCAACGTGCAGCAACCTGATGGGTGACCGAAGTGGCAACTTATCACAAGCGTTTCCATGCTTCGGAGGGCACTTTAAGGCCCGTATTACAGAAAGAAACTCAAGTCTTGATCTATACTATATTGATTGAATCTTTCTCTCATTATCAAAATGACAAAATGACGAATGTTTCTTAAGTGTAGATCAGAGTCAGTCGCGTTCTGACCTTAACATCGTTCCCACGGCTGTTGTCGATCGACAGTCGTTACATCAAGTCAGAGGCCATTTGGCAAGCTGAAATTTGGCACAAAGATTCGTTTTACAACGTTCGCGAGGAACAAGGAAGGTTTTTCCGAAATTCCTACGGTAACGAAGTCCCGGCATTCTCTAGTTGTTAATAAAATTGTATAATTTTAGATGGAAGTGCGATTCAAACTGCGTCAGACAGCCGAGCGAATGGTCGCAGATGGCGGTATCTCGGGGCTACAAATGGTGGTCCGGACTATAGGCTCGGACCGGCGCAGTGAAACGCCTCGCTACCTCCTTTCACCTGCCTATATGTCGCTCGCTCTATCGCAGCCTCCTGACTCGGGAATGCACGTTGATATAGCTGTTTCGGATATCAAGATCACTGTGTCGCCAGGTTAGCAGATTTATTTTATTACGGCAGGCAATAATAAAAAAGTGCTATTGCACAAGAAATATCTAAATGAGTGAATGTTTTATGTCAAAAGTTCATGGCTAACTTTGAAAGCAATGAAAGTCATTTCCACTGTCAGCGTAATCAGCTACTCTCAAGGTTTTACCTTCACACTCGCACTCGGCACACCTCGCAAGTGGTAGAGGAAAATCAGTGCTTTGTCGCATCCAGCGGCAAAATTGTCAATGAGCTACGGCCTGTTTCTGTAGCACATTTCCCTCTGTTTTAATTAATTTATTTAAGATGAATCATCTACTTTAAAAAAAAAAACATTTTTTTATATGCGGTAATTTATAATTTCAATTCTTAAATCAATTAATTTAATATAGTAATGTCAGTTTTTTGTGTGCAGAAAACGATTCATTCATTCATTCTTCATTGTTGTGTAGAATATTCCCCCTTATTTAATACAGACTACAGTTTCTATTTTGATTTACAGATATAATAACATTGCTAAGCCGCGTGCTAACGACAGTGACAGCTACAGAAGAGAGCGAAAATGAGGACGTGAACAAGATATATACCTATAAGAACTTGTGGGCAATCAAACCATTTAAGCCTAGTGAATACTGGTTCCTCAAAACAGGTGAACAGATTTGATTAGCTTCCTAATATAACAGAAACGTCTTCCCATTCCGCAAATATTTCCTGACTCTCTGCTCCAATTTCAAGTCCAACCATGGACTTCTTAAAGGTAGTCTGGGCTTCTTAAAACATAATTCAAAGTATAAAAAATGCCTAGCTTCATATAAATTAAACGATCAATTAAATGATTATCTTAGTTTGAAAACTGGAATTTCTGCCTTCTATTTGAATTCCTCAGTGAAAGTTATTTAGTTTGACTGGGTTCATGCGCAGGTCAGCTAAATTACCCAACAATGAATTACATTGAAATTTCCATACTGCGACAAGATGTAGGCATGAAATCTAGCGTAGCATGCGTGTAACGTTGAAGGAGTGTTGATCCTTGGATCTTATACAAAAAAATTCCAGGACATATGTAGTAGATATTATATTGGTGTGGAGGACTTTGAGAATAACGTTTACACTAACCCCTTTAAAAAAACCTGGGTAAAGAAACCATTGCAATCAAAGCAATTAGTAGTAATCTTCTATAGCTAAAATAAAAATGTATATGTCAGAGGACGCCATAGAAGCAATGGAGGACGAACTGACAGCCGTCGCCCCGGTGCAACCACCAGTTGGTGAGATCTGCCTTCTGTCGAGCCCGAGCATAATCGTGTCTTTCGAAATGGACATCGGAAACGAGACCATCCCAGTGCTAGTTATGCAGGCTTCTCTCACTGGACAGCTTAAGGACTGGAGCTCTGAGGTAATTTCTCTCTTTTGATCATTTAAAAAGGTGAATGTTGTTATCTTCTTCTAGAAAATTTTTATTAACGAATTTTCACAACGTTCGTCCCCCAAAGGAAACATGGAAAACCTTAGTGTTGACCTTTGAGTATGAATGAACGATTTGTTCGATCAAAGGGGCTAAAAAATATAGCTCCGGCCACAGTTTCGGCAAGTTTCAGCTGAAAATCATCTTTGCATCGGACTCTATAAATTATCCTTTATTGCGCACCAACAGAGTTGCTTTCTTTATAACTAGCTTCCCATCAAGAACTTCGTCCCCGTGGGAATTAAGTGAGATTGTGTAGCCTATATTACTGAGGGATGATGTAGCATTGAAATGATGAAAGATTTTTTTTGAAATCGGTCCAGTAGTTTTTAAGTTTATTTGTTACGAAGATACAAATCTTTTCTCATTATAATATTGGTAGTGTACGAGTATGTATAGAATAATGATCAGGGAGCCTGATGGTTGACCAAATTGGCGATTTATCACGAGCGTTTCCATGCTTCGGAGGGCACGTTAAGCTGTCGGTCCCGCCTGTTGTCGATTGACTACAGTCGTTAACTTAAAACCAAGTCAGAGGCCATTGTGCGGTTTTAAAACTCACCAGCAGGGTCAGCCAAGTTCGCCACACACTTGACTATACCACGATAAGAAGAAGAATTTGACAAAATCGTTACTACAACATTGCTTTCATAGTACTAAATAATTTCTTGATATTGGACGTGATTTTGACATATTTGATTAAGTATTATTGACATTTTATATTAATTGACATAGTTTTATTATTTTTTTCTTGAATGGCATGTTGTAGAACACTTTAAAAAATCTGACTAACGTACTAATATTTTAAACATTTGCATGCCATGTAAGCTGAAAACACTGTTCTTCTACCCTAATATTATAAAGAGGAAAGATTTGATTGTTTGTTTGTTTGCATTGAATAAGCTCCGAAACTACTGGCCCGATTTGAAAAATTATGTAATCAAGAATGCTACCCCTGAGTAACATAGGCTACATAATTTTCCCGAATTCCCACGGGAACGAAGTATTATATAAATAACATCTGTAGTTTGTATTGTTTTCTAGCAAATAAATATGTTCTGTTGTTCTATTCTAATGATATGAAATGAGTGGAATATGTTGTCAGTTCCACCTAGAGTCGACGTGGGCGATGCAGATGTCGTACTACAACATAGCGCGCGCGGTGTGGGAGCCGCTCGTGGAGCCCGTCGAGCGCATGCGCGACTGCACCTACAAGCACGAGCCCTGGGAGCTCAAGATGGAGGTAATGCAACGCGTGTTGGAGACAAAGGGGCGGTCCCTACACAGGTCTCTTGCGCCAGCAGTGGACTGTTTCTTTTTCTGAGGGGTTTTTCGTTCTGCGGGCGAGGTGAAACTACAGGGCTTTAGGTATCTCTCTTTCAACCTCTCGGGTGGTTAATCAGTCCATGAAACTGAACAACTTTCCCAAGGAACATAGGTCAAAATACGAAAAAAAAAATTTTGAGTTCCCATACAAACTTCATACAGCGCATACAGCGCATTTTGTATGGGAGTTCAATTTTTTTTTTTTGTATTTTGACCTATGTTCCTTCGGGAAGTTGCTCAGTATCATGGACTGATTAACCACCCGAGAAGTTGAAAGAGAGATACCTAAAGCCCTGTATATAAACGACACTTATGGACACTGAATTACTTTATTAGCCTACAGAGAGCAACGTGTTCAGTTCAGCTTGTAACAATGACAGATTGACAGTATTTTTCTTTTTCTAAAATTAACAATTTTGGCGTTTTGATGTTGTTGCCACCAACGTGTTCCTTTGATATCTTATAACTCTAAGGCAGTGGTATTCAATCTGTAGGTCGCGACCCCCCGGGGGGTCGTCAAGCCCTACTCGGGGGGCCGCGTTTAAAAGAAAAAGATAATTATTAGTGAGTTTTACACTACAACTAGACTATTTTAGTGAAAAGAATATTTAGCCTAAGGGGGTCTTAGGGCTTCGCCCGAACTTTTCAACTTATTCAAAAATATTGAAAAACACTGCTCTAAGGTCATATTCTATGAATAAAAATAATTTAAAAAGTCCAAAGAACATATGTTCTTAAATGGGTATTTTCAGAGAAATCATCAATCAAAATTAAAATATTTCGAAATCTTTCTATAAAACGAGTCTTAAGTTGGTATACTTTCATTGATAATTAGTTTCAATCATTCATAATTTAGAATACGATAACGACGCTGTTATTTCTAACGTAAAGGTGTTTTATAGGAAATTCCTATTTTTATTACCGAATTATTTTGTACGAAAAATAAAAATTTGAAATTATTAATAATTTAAACAATAATGTATATGCTATTTGATTCATATACGTGGTCTCATTGATACCCTGGAGTTATGGGATATCAAAAGGAACAGGTTGTAGAATATACACTAACTTATATCTACTTTTGTGGATAGCTCAACTTAAATAGGGATGTTGATTGTGTTCGAGATATATTATTTTACGCTACTAAAAAATAAAATAATTACTTCCATGGGGGACTGGGAGTGAAAGAAAAACATAGAATGTGCCAGCTGTCAACTCTGTAGGAGCCAGAAAGTGAGTTTTGCTGTATCGTAGGCGAAAGACTGACAACCTATCACCATTATACTCATGTTCCATCTAATAATCTTCAGAATTATTGTCAAATGTGGCGTCAAGTGGTTCTCGAACAACAAGACACTCTGCCGACCCCGAAAAGGATTATAGTCGTGAGTCTATGGATGTATGGAAAAATAGCATTTTTCTAGGGAAAAATGTTAACTTTAAACGAACAAAAATTGTTTCCTCATGTTTACTGAAAGGGAATAACAGTTATTTTGCCTTACATAACGAAAAAGTGAACGTTGCATAAACATGCAACATGGCAAAGAATAGTCTTATTTATTCCCTTTAAAAAAAATTAATCTTACATTCAGATGCAGTATTGTTAATTAGAGTTAAAGTTTCTATAAACGTAGTGCTGTCCTTGTTTACGTCACCCAGACGAAAAGTGACAGTATGATATTTAAAGAAGCATTAACTTTAACGGCCGTTTCTGCAACTGGGTGTCAGTCAGTGCTCACATTCACATTCACACATTCCTCACAACTCACTACTCTTCCCATGCTCTTGTCCAAAGTTAGAGAGAACCGACAGAATTAAATACCTTGGCACTATCATTGATTCAAAACTTACCTTTCGCCCGCACATAGAACACACGGCAGGAAGAATTAGAAAATTGATTTATTTTTTTAAGAGCCTTCGACAAGTAGCTGAGCCTGGGATACTTAAGACGTTTATTATGCTCTGTGCCAGTCACTGCTGTCGTACTGTATAACCTCCTGGGGAGGTACCTCTTCGTCCCATCTTATCAAACTAGAAAGAGCTCAACGAGCCCTCCTTAAGGTTTGCACTTTCAAGCCCCGACTATTTCCAACTTTCGACCTGTATCAGTTTTGCGAGGTGCTTACTGTTCGCCAACTATTTGTACTCGCATGTGTACTTAGACAGCACTCCTTAACTACATATGATCCTGTCACATCTCACGCTAAGCGAAACCGAGCAATTGTCCAAGTGCCTCATCTACGGACGACATTCAGTCATCACTTTTTTTGTTTCCTTGGCTCCTTTCTCTACCGTCGCCTCCATGAAAGCTTAAACATTTACCACCTAAACGCGTACTCTTGCAAGCAGGTACTTAAACAGTACTTGTTGACATGCTCCTACATTGAAACGGAAAACCTACTCCGTCCACTTCCATAGCAAGCTTGCAACACTTCTTACCCTGAAAACCAACACTCAAACCTTATCGCACTCACTTACACATACACACGCACACACACATACACACACACACACATACACACTCACACACACACACACACACACATATACACACACACACACATATACCCACACACACACATGTACTCCAACACCGACATGTGCAACTGCGATTTTATAGCCCAACTTAAAATCAATGCCTGTAGCCTTAAGCCATGAAATGTCTGTACTGTGTCGAAATTGTGACTTAAGTTGTAAAGCAGACACTTATAGCACAGGTTTTTATTAAACCTATTTTAAGTGGCTGCTGTCCCTAATAATATAGCTCAGTGGACAAACCTTGTTGTTAAATATTTTAATGTGCTGGCTATCTTTGTAGTGTCAAATAAACTTATTATTATTATTATTATTATTATTATAGTCGGTCAGGAACTTAGGAAATTTAAGATTTAACTGAAAATCTGCATCAAGATTTAAATAAATGCGTAGGTGGTGATGCGTACCCCGGAAACTTTGGCAATCAACGCGACGGATGAAGCGGCCAACTTAAAGCAATTGGCTGAACGGCAGGCCAACAAAACGGTCACACTGTCCAGCAGAGATACTCTGGAGATCACATTCACCAACACCGGCATTGAGGTAACCAAAGCTCAACACGTATTTTTTTTAATTATGAGAATTGTAAATCTTGACCTCAATCTTGACCAAGGTCATAGATGAGGTCGACGCTGGAGAAAGTTAACCCAGAAAATGCCAATTAGGCATTGGTACTCCCACGAACCGACGGAACACAGCAAGCTGTTTGGCGTCGGACTTCGCTAGGAGGGTGGTCGCGAACCAGACGGCCCTTCACAGAGCCTACCACACCGCATGAGACCATAGGACGATACCTCAGATTCAGAGCAAATTGAGGTGCCGTTGCTTAAGATGGTTTGATAGGAGGCAGGTCTCATTGAGTTTCCTTAGTCGGCTCTTACGAAACCCACGGAAAGAGATGGGGTGGTGTTATTCTGAACCGATCACCACACAGTTGCGTATTATCCGGAGCCACTAGAGTCGATGACTGCTTGTTTGCAACTGTATTGGGATTTGGGTGACTGAAAGTTAGTTAGCGAAAGTGAATCAGCCCACGAAACTGAACAACTTTTCTCAAGGAAAGGACGAATGGTCCGCTAAGGAATCTAATTCTCTGCCTGCGTCTGTATTTCCGGGCTCATATAACCCAAGTCTCTTTAATAGTGAATAGGCATTTTCTAGATGAGCTTGCTACATCCTCGACCGCAATTTCGCCCCTGAGTTAGATTGTAGTGAAGAGCGAATACATTCGTTATACAGGCTGAAAAAAAACCTCCTAGCTATATTCAAAATCCTGAACCAGTATCACTCAAAGAACACATTTATGAAAAAAAAAAAATATATTTTTTCAATGGGAATAGTTCATTTTTTGCCTAAACGTAGACATTACTCCTACACCAGGCACGTGAGGGGTGCGGGTAGCGCTCGGGAGGTGCACCCGAGTGGTGTCTACGTTTAAAAAAAATCCCACCGATAAAAAATAAATATAAAAAAAGTGTTCAGTAAGTGATACTGGTTCAGGATTTTGAATATAGCTAGGAGGTTCTTTTTCAACCTGTATATTATTACTATGAAATTACGAATAGGGAACCTCGCGCACTTAACCGCGCCGCATGAAACATTCGATTTCGCATAAGACGCGGTTCTGATGACGTCATCCACACCTGGACTTTAGATATCAATGTGATTGCGTGGAGGTTGAAAACCGCACGATGTTGATGATTTCATCAAATTAGGTGCTGATCAATGTGCGAGGGCTTCCATTTATGGTCAATGAGAACTTATATTGTTTTCAAATCATAACTTATACAGGGTGTAAGGGACAAACAGAGTTACAAATACTTAAATGGTGGAACCTACCCAACTGGTCGGCTAAAAGTTATTTTTTTTTCTTGAAATGTCTAGTTAAGAATTGTTCGTTATTTACCTACTAGCGCCACGCAATGTACCGCGAAACCGCGCTCCGTGCGCGATCTTGTGTGGTGTACGTTGCTGGTTTTCCTATTTTATTACTGTTATTATTTATTTTTATTGCAAAATGGAATGCATTTGTATAAATAATTGAATTTTCAATTTTTTTTGAGAAAAATTCCACTAGAAAATTATTTAGAATGATGGTCTGGATTCAGGGTTTCCGTTTATGCGAAGCTGTCCCTTACATCCTGTATATTCACAAATCGTTAAGTTCTAAAACAAGTTTTTTTTTATTTACAGGTCCTTACTCAACTATCAAACTCCTTTTTCGCGGCGACAGTAACGGAACCATCTTCTTCAAAAACGAAGTTAGACGTAAGGGTTTAGCTATTTGCAATTAATTTTATTATTAGAATGTACACGTGACAGCAAATGCACTATGTTGACATTTGTAATACTGCAACCTTGATGTGATATTGTCAAATACGTCTAAATGAAACTGCTTTATCTACAGTCTTTCTTATTGACGAAAACAAAGATAGTATTATATTTAGTAGTGCACTTGTGGTCAAGTTGGAACCCATTTGCCGTTTAACTTTATCTAAAACTAGCTTTCCGCCCGGGACTTCGTTCCCGTGGGAATTCGGGAAAATTATGTAGCCTATGTCCATCGAGGATAATGTAGCTTTCTAATGGTGAAATATTTCAAATCAGTCCAGTAGTTTCGGATCCTATTCAATGCAAACAAACAAACAATCAAATCTTTCCTCTTTATATATTAGTATAGACAAATGAGGCAGAAACAATGATTTAAAGTCCACCACTAAAGGAACCTCAAACCTTTGCGCACTTCTTGAACACCCGTGTGTTCTTGAACACGCGCCGTAAACAAGCGCGGGACGGGCTTGACTTTTACAAAGTATTTTTTTGTTTCAGAAACATAAAAACAAATTCAAAGGTGCTCCTTACGTGCTCCATAACTGTACAGGGCTTACCGCTAAGCTGACTTTGGTAGAAAATAAGGACTTCACTGTGTTTTTAACACATGAGCAGGAAGGCACTGATTACAGGTATGCAAGAATATTTTTTTTTGTGAGTTATTATTAGCATCCACAGACTGTATGTCCTTAACCTTGTCTAGATTAAGTTTTCTTGTTAATACTTGTTTTTTTTTTAATATATACTATCCTTTCTATACTAGTTTACAGTTAATAACTAACTACCATCTATCTCTGATAAGCAAAGAACAAGTTGAAAACCAAAACGATTTAGACTCAGTTTTCATATCAACGGTCCACGCAAATTCGGCGGAGACGCATGCACCGTAGTAGTCGAATTAAAGGAAGCCCTCGCACTTAGACTTAAGTCTGCGCCGTTTTGGTTTTGGCCAAATTTTAACTATCTAATTAGGGTTTAAGCTGGCCGTTGATGAGTCAGTGAAGGAACTTCAATCTAAACATATAAAATTGCACTGACTCATCAATGCCCCGCCTAAACCTTTGGAAATAGAAAGCTGAAATTCCCACGAAAACGAAGTCCCGGCTATAGGTACTCTAATAAATACATAATATCAATCATGTATTCTATTTCTATCGCTTCTGTCACGAGCCTCGGTATGGTTTTCGATGTTGTATTTAATGTAAGATCGCCTATTTGGATGCATTGTAACAAATTAGCTGTAAACATAATCTGTATTTTCCTATGCGTGCAATAATAGTACATTATGATACAAGTGTGCTAAGTTGAATATTACATCTTCGGCGAGGGCTCAACGTAGCCGAGAATGTAATATCCAATGCGCACGCGTATCATACGACGTTTTTCAACACATTTGCGAGGAAAGAAATAAATATAAATTAATTTTCCTTTGATATTGGCGGCAACAAACTATCACAATTACATGTGCGCCTCGGAAAGTATTTCTGGCGGTGTACCCGCGTAGGTTTCCTGTTCTGCACTTGAAGAAGAAATTTTTTGTGTTGTATTTCTGACAATAATCACAATCTGATAAATAAAAATGCCGTTTGTGAAAAGTAGTGTAAATCAAGTGAAAACAAAAGTAGTATGAAAAAAGTATTTTTTTCTTTTTCACTCGCAAAATGAGATTCACATTGACAAGTATGCCATACAGCCAAATAATAAAAAATACTGAACTATATATTTTCACCGTTTTAGCATAAATAAATGATAATTTTCTGTTAAATTTAAATAATTTTGTGGAATTATATTTTTATTTACAAATAGTTTAATATTTACACTTAATCTATATATATAAAAGAAAGTCGTGTTTGGTACAACACTTATAACTCGAGAACGGCTGGACTGATTTTGATCAAATTTGGTATGGAGGTAGCTGATAACCTGGATTAACAGATAGGCTACATAATTTTCCGAAATTCCCACGGGAACAAAGTCCCGGGCGTAAAGCTAGTTTTAAATAAAAATAAGATTTGATCTCATTACGTACTAGTGTTTTATTTTTATTATGCACGGACTGGGTAAAACATATCATTGTGAACCTTAAAACAATGACATAAGACCCATTTTATGAGCAAATGTGTTGAAAAATAAATTGCATTGTATTGTATTATATTTGTAGGGAGGTGGTGCTAGAGCCGGGTGCTAGCGTGCCGCTACAGTTGCGGCGCGGCGGGCTCGGAAAGCTCAAACTCAACGTGGCGCCGTCGCCGCTTAGACTCAGGGTCAAGGTACGTCCTACATGCCATGAATATATATTACCTATGAAATTGGCGTTTTCCATACAATATTTCTGGAAAACTCATTTCGTCATACTAACTTTTTTGGATTTTTCTCAGATATTCGAAATCCAGATTTAACAAAATTTTGTGGGAAGACTCAGAGACGTCAATTAAAGTTAAGAAGTGTCATGCTATCCTTGTTTATATCAACAAGAGTGAAAGAGACAACATCAGAGTACTTAACTTTTATTGACGTCTCTGAGTACGGCAGTTAGTTTATTTAAATTTTAAATTGTAACTAAGGTACAGCAAAAATAAGCACTGAAACGGGCAATACAGTAAACAAGCTATGTTTGAGCTTCGTTTTCAGTAAATAAATCTAAAGTAAAAATGTATTAATTTCACTGAAATACTCCGGTATATGACCAAATTTTAAAATAAAAACAATTTTGTTAAGAGCTGTTCAATCAAATAAATTATGAACAAAATAAAGCTTGATAAAATATCGCCAAATCAATGTATATGTCCATTGCACTCACTTTGGTCGAAGCCCATATCACCTATCATACTTGTAGTACCTTTTTTATTATGGGATGAGTTAACTGTTGACCTCAATCTTAACCAAGGTCAGATGAGATCGACGACGGAGCGAGTTAACCCAAAAAAGGCCTATTAAGGCATTGGTACTCCTACGCACCGATGGAACACAATAAGCTGTTTGGAGTCAGACTTTGGTGGGAATGGTCATGAACCACACGACCCTTAGCAGAGCCTACCACACCATATGAGACTATAGGACCTTAAATTCAGAACAAATTGAGGTGTCATTGCCTTAGATGGATTGGCAGGTCTCATTAACATGTATTTCCTTAGTCGTCTCTTACGACATGCGACACCCACGAAAAGTGTTATTCTTAACCGATCACCACACAGTTTTTTTTGGTGATGATGGCCTGGTTACAAGACCTTTGGGCCAAGTCTTATTCAGAGAACACTTCACCGTCATTTTAAATTATATCTTCTGAATAGTATTTTTAGAAATATTTGTAACAACTTTTCTTTCAGATCGTAGAGCTAGATGACGAGTTAGTGATCCCAGTGGAGCGCGCGGACAAACGTTACTTCACTATTGGGACCTCTTACAAGACGAAGAGCGATGAGAAACCACTGAACGTGCCTCACGTCGCGGCCACCGGGCCGAGGGGTCTCATATCTGATATCGTCATGCAGGATGCTGCTGTCAATATTTACCTTAGGAGTGAAGTACAGGTAAGTAATTTTATTTATTTATTATAAAATGGGTTAGCTCTTGACCGCAATCTTGAGCTTAAAGGTCAAAGATGAGGTCGACGATGGATCGAGTTAACCCAGAAAATGTCTATAAAGGCACTGGTACTCCCACACACCGACGGAACACAGCAAGCTGTTTGGCGTCGGACTTCGGTAGGAGGGTGGTCGCGAACCAGACGGCCCTTATTTATTTATTTTAAAATAGAATTACAGAGAACAATACATACAAAGAATAATAATACATTAATTAACGCGTAAAACAAAACAACAAAAAAAGTAAAAATTAAAATATATACAAAGCATAATAATACATTAATTAACGCATAAAACAAAACAACATAAAAAGTAAAAATTAAAAGAAATAACTATATTTATTTTGTTTTTATTTATAATTTATTTTATCAGCCCATATACATCCCCACGTATATGGATTCATCAAAATGAATCAGTAAACCCCAAAAATACTAGTACTATTCACAAACAAGAGGAAACCCCCAAAACTTAAACTGCCGAAACTATTTGGCACCGAATTTTATCTGTCAACTGAAGTCAAATATCTGGGCATAATTCTAGACAGTAAGTTGAATTGGGGAAATCATTTGGCTCATTTCATTACCATTAATCTAAATTTTTATTAATTTTGAATATTTATGAAACACTCTGTATAAATAAATAAAAAATAAATAAATCGGTAACTAAGTTAATGTTACCCCTTACTATAATTATTTTCTATTTTGTCTTCGTAGGTAACCAACGCGTTGTCAGTAAACGTGTCAGTGTACTACATGACACCGAGCGGCAACGAAGTTCGACTCTTAGGGGAAGTCAAGCCCGGCGCCGTGTTGCGACTGCCCCTACAGGCCGTCCACACTCCTACTGCTGAGATATTCTTTTCTGTTGAAGGTATGGCACTGTTTCTGCTTCTTTCTAGCGGTTAGTCCTGTTTCTCATTCAGGGTACGCTTGCGCTCGTAACTCAGTGGCACTCACCACAGCCAGGGAACCTGATGGGTGACCAAAGCGGCAATTTGTCACGAGCGTTTCCGTGCTTCGGAGGGCGCGCTAAGCTGTCGGTCCCGCCTGTAGTCTTTGACTTCAGTCGTTATAACCAAGTCGGAGGCCATTGTGTGGTTTGAAAACTCTGACAACGGGGTTAGCCAAGTTCGCCACACTCTTGACTATACCTACACGATAAGAAGAAGATGACGCTTGACCATGATCCAGGATTTGGCAGGTCAAGTTACAGTGGAGCGACTGCCATCTGACCTCCGTGACCCTGCTAACAGGAGAACCTGACTTGGTAAGATTATGATTACACATTCAGTCTCCTGAATATGCAGGTTTCCGATGTTTTCCCTCATTGTTAGGGGATCATTTAGTGTGCAACTAATGTTCATAACTCAAAAAACGAGTCGTACATGGCAGCATTGAGGTCGAACTCGGTAGCTCTCGCTTACGCGTCCGACCCGCTAGCCCGTTAGACCACCGACGCTCAAGGTATGGCAATGTTTACTACAAGGAAAAGCAACCTCCTTGTTCCTTTATGATAAGAGCAAAACTGCTAAGCTTCCCTTCCCTTTGTTTGTATGTACTCAACCTTTTTAGAGTAAAAAATCATTTCCAAAAGATTTATGGCCTCCTTCCTCGCTGGACTAAACTTCCAGTTAAAGAAAAAGTTAGAATGTGTCAACTGCCAACTCTTCCCAGGTATACTGCAAAAGCCTGTCACTGGGAAACAAGGGTTTTGTTGTTTGGTGGGAGAAAGGCTGACAACCTATCACCACTATACTCCTCAGAAAGAATGTCAGATGTGGCGTCAAGTGATTTCAGAACCACATGACGTTCTCTCTACCCCGTTAGGGATTATATCTATATATCCCTTATATCTATGTACACCAACAAAATGTCCGTTAACGAATTCATCAAATACTTAATAATATTATAATATGTTTGCAGGTTTTACCGTATCTGTATCACCCTTCATATGGCGCGAGCTACAACAAGAGCCGAAGATCTCCAAACTTTTGCAATGCGATTCCAAAGACAAGAAAAGCGGAGAGAAGTTCTACATTCGGGTATGATCTCTCAAATCACTACTTTCGTATACTTTTTCTTAGTTTGTAGATAACATATTAAGTTAATGACCATCTTGACGGTATCAAGACTTGAAACTGCCAAATGGCCAATCTATCTTCTATCTATACTATTTATAAAGAGGAAAGATTTGATTGTTTGTTTGAATTGAATAGGCTCCGAAACTACTGGACCGATTTGAAAAATTATTTCATTATTAGAAAGCTACATTATCCCCGATGGACATAGGCTACATAATTTTGCCGGATTCCCACGGGAACGAAGTCCCGAGCGGAATGCTAGTAATAAATAAAATAAATAAACGCTAAATACTCAAAGGCTCACACTACTAAGGTTTTCCCTTGTGTCGTGGGTCCCTTGGAACACACATAAAGATAGTCACGAACACCTATGACCCACGAACAAACATCGACAATAACACTATCCAAAAAAAAAGCTCCCAATCGCATCGTTTTATTCGTTTAATCGTCGCCGGGTTATTGTCGTGCGCACAATTATAACGTTTCATACGTCAAAACAACGTTTTCATACGTGAATTGTAATGTTGAGGATACATTTATGTTTAAACTTAAAAAAAAAATTTTTTTCAAAATTAAAAAAGTTTTATTTTCATAAACAAAATTTTACATAAATTTACAGTGTGCTGGTACCAACACTTGGATTCCCTGTGTTGTGGGTTGCCAGCCTCTTTCCCTTGGGACATATAATTTACATAATAATTTAAGTACCTTTTAGACCTAAATTATTCCGTCTCTTAGGCCTTAGGTACAATGGAGCAAGTATTCTTCGAAACCACAAACAAGTGTACATTCGCGTCGTGCTGCTACGATGTAGTGTTGAAACCTGCTGTAAAGATGCAGAATTGCCTGCCGGTGCCTATTGTCGTATCACAGCTCGGTCTGAAGCGAACCCAGACATTCCAGTCCGGAGAGATGTTTCATCTTTCGCATCTTGCGCCTAACAGGGCCTCGATGGTGGTTATGGTAAGCATGTGTTTTTATAGGTTGTCAATCTTAGCTGTGCTTTTCTTCGGGAAGCAATGAGTCATATATACTTTCTCCAAGAAACACAGGCAATACGGTAAATATATCCACTTTTCAAAGTCTGCAATAAGCTGATTGCCTTTATATGAAAGTCATTTTTAATTTTATTTTTGTAACTTGAGATAGATAGTTTTCTGGAGAGATTTGTCTTCTAAAGTTTCGTTTACTAATCACTTTGTAAACGTGAAAAATATAACATGTAGTCGCATTTCAGTTGACGAATTAAATCTTTGGCTAGGAGTTTAGCCGAACAAGTCATAGTTAGACAAAATTTCAGAAATAAAGCTATATTTAGACAAAATTCTGTTTCTAACTAGAGATTTTCAGACAGTTAAGCCAATTCAAATTGCAGATACAAAATTACTTGGACAAGTGCTGGGTATGCACTAAGAATTTGCCCAATGAAGAGACAGAATTATCCGTCTGGTCGTTTGATTCTCATGACAGTCCGGTAGTAATGACTTTGGATCTTGGCATGCACAGTAAAGATCAAGAAGGCACACAAGTATTGTCCTTATATTGTCCATTCTGGATGCTCAACAAGACTGGATTCACTCTGAGCTACAGGGTAAGTGTTTACTTCAAATGTTTTGCTAAATGACATGTTATGCGCTAAAGAACTACATAACAGCATATCATGGTACACAAGATATAAAGCTCGCAAATTCTCGATCAATTAAACCCTAAGTTTTTAGGTTGAGGTTTATTGTATTATTAAATTAAAGAGTCACTATGGAACACGTTACAATTACAAACTTGTATTGTCTGGTATTGGCGACTTAAAAGCCACGTGTATGTTCTGATATGCTCTCATGTAAACCTTGTACTATGCTATTGATTGGTATTTGCTATAACCGCACTCTCACGATGATACTGTGGCATATGTATTCAAAAGAAACGTTTTTCTCAAGATGAACTGACGACTTATCTTATGCAAGACGGTTATTTAGTGTAATGGCATTAACAGTTAAATACGAGTTTACAAAACTTTAGAAAACTATTCAGAGCAATTAAGGAATAATTTTCTTATTGTATATCCTAACGGGTTGTGTGTTTAATCTGTCCTTTGTGTGCTAATCTTGTAAAATGTAATGTTTTTTTTTAAACTACAAAACATAGGCTACAATAAATTCTGTGCTTACAGAAATCAAAGAAATCAGATTTGATGCTATCCGGGGGCAGCCAGGTATCCTCAAAATGAATTATATCGTATTTTAGCCCAATTTTTATTTACTACATCAAGTTGACTTGATCATTATCATGCTTCTATATTAATGTGCTTTATTAAAAAGAAAAAGAATATTTAAATTATGATTGAAATGTAATATTCGCCCCTTATGTTGTCTTACAGCATCCTTTAAGAATACAGATTGGAAGTTGTACAAATGAGTCGCTGTGTATATTTAGTTCTTTCATTAGTATTAGGCGGTATTTACACGTTTATAGAATTATTTTCACCCAAGTGTTAGTCTGACTTGTGTTATTTAGTCACAATCGTTCATCAGTAAACGTATATGTATTTACAGATTAAAAGGTCAGCTTGCAGTAGTTTGCTTAGACGCCATTCATCATACGCATGCGTACCGGTGAGAAATATTATTCCATTTCGGGGAGATGGAACGTATAAACATGGGTTCACATAATTGTAAAAAAACACAAATAGTTTACTTTACATCACAGTGTCTTGTAATTTATATTCTAAAAACGTATGTGTTTTATGGGAAAGCGGTACATAAAGAAACATACATACAAATATTTTAACGATTGGGATATGTGTTGATGGTTTGACTTATGGATTAACAAGAGATAAATATCTATGAAATTTGTGATTTTTTTCTATTATAAAATATTTTTTACCAACGACTATCATTCAAAGTATTCTTATCGTTCTAGTAATATAAAATTATGTTCAATTTGATTTAATCTGTTTAAAATTTTTATCATGTTTAAATTTTAATTTTCGTATTTTTTTCTTGATACTTGAAAACCATTGAAAGTATTTTCAAATAATTGTGTTGGTCGGGAATCGAACTTGCATCCTTCCATGATAGAAGGCAAGATAATTAATTACTAAGTGAGCTATCGCCTAGTCAGCAAAAACTTAGTATATCGAATGACTACAATACTTAATTTATGTTATGGCATATCTTTATGGCTTCGTATATTGTGTAAAGCGCCGTATACACTATTTGTCATGCTTTTCCATCCGACAGACATGGAGCCATACAGTCTCTCTCTGATGGTCCAGCAAGATGGACAATGAATTAGGAGCTTAACATAATAATTATATGTATGTGTACGTTAACAATCACACTAATCACTTGCACGTATTTATATGTAAAACAAAATTAATAGGTTTTCTGATTCAAACTTGCCTTTACATTTTTAATCAATTTATGTCGCGACACGAACCTTGTATTTCGTTGTTTGTGAAGAAGTAGATTATGTTTATATGATACTTCCCTCAAAGATAGTTGGTATTTAGTAAGTTCTCCAGGAACCCATTTTCCAAGTTTTTTTTGGACATCTTGATATTTTTCTCAAGACCCTATGGCAAAAGTCTTTGGGTATTCCAGTTTGCTAGGAAAGACTCCTGAGGGACCACGCTTTCTGCAGTATTGGGACAAACATGGTAGGCACCGCCTCTCGTATCATGAACATCTTCTCTGCCTTCCTGAACCAGCTGAACCCAATGCCGCACAGTTCATTCTGCGTACGCTAGAGAGCCAAGTGCATTCCTAAATAATTGATGGATATGCGATGCACTCTGATCCAACAAAACACCAAACTTAATAAAAGTGCGTTGGTCGTGGTCATCGACCGAGGAAAAAAGTGGCTGCCGCTCCATGTCTGTACAGGGCAAGCACGAAACATACATTGGCAAGTTCCATAATAAATATGCAATAATATAGTTTACACACTTTTCGTGTCGCGACATGTCAGTAAGAAAAGGGATTAAAAATTTGGCGGCAAGTTTGAATCAGACAACCTTATTATAAGATGAACTGTAAGATGTTAATGACTTCGTAACTTACGGTGATCTTCGATCTTTATCTAACTTTATTCATCGAATTTTATTTATTGAAAGGAACAGGGCTTACCATTTCATAATTTTCTAGAACACCTAAACTTTTAATTTTGACCTAACGACATTGTCCATCTACCATTAAAAAAAAAATTATGACAAAAGAAAATCCAAATAAAATATCAACCAAAAGAAGACAAGATTCTGTAATTAAATAATTTTTGTGTGGAGTCATAACATAATGCTCCAAAATCATCACCACTGCTAATCAATAAATGAGGCTCTGAGACATACTCACACTATTATGGAACATACTTGTTTTCCGAAATAAATAATTTGAATTGATAGTTTCAGCGTTTTCTGTACCTATTGGATTTCTCCACTTCTTTTTCTTATCAAAAGTGTGGCGAACTTGACTAATCCTGTTGTCAGAATTTTCATACCGCCAAATGGCTTCTGACTTGGTTTAACGACTATAGTCAATCGACAACAGCCGGGAACGAATGCTTAACGTGCCCTCAGAAGCACGGAAACGCTCGTGGTAAATTGCCAATTGCCACTTATCAACAGAGATTCGCCATTGGTTTTGTTCTATTATTTTTAATTAAAATTGATAGAAAAAAATACTCATCGCCATAATTTTTAGAAAAAATACGTTTAAAAATACATACATACGCTCACGCCTATTATATCTACCAGGGTAAGCAGAGCATCAGTGATTTTAAAACCACTTGATGCCACGTTTGACTCAAATGTGAGTTATTATTTTTCAGAGTTCTGACGAAACTGGCAACGTGATATTCCATCCGAAAGATTACCGCGAGCCGATATTATTCTCGTTCCGAGCTAAGAATTTCTTCGGTAAGAAAAAGGCGTCAATTCGTATAGAATTCGGCGAGTGGTCGGCCAAGTTCCCATTAGATGTTCCGGGAAGCTCCGGACTTATAAATTGCAAGCTTGAGGGTAGGATTTATCAGGTAAGTTACTTGAGATTATTATTATTAGGTTCTGCACGCTTGATGTAATTTTTTTCATAAAGTATGGATTCGCTTTTGGCCACAATGTGACGCTGGGGCTAAGATGTCGAGGATTTAGCAAGCTCAACTAGAAGAATTCTTGAACTATAAATAGATTGCGCAGATAGCTACACATATATACAGCAATTATGTACATGTATAGCTATTACTTTATATTGAAAGTTTTTAAGCAAAAAATAATTTTGAAGTGGAAATTGTCGTGGCAATAGATTTGTTCACTTTTTTTTTAGTTCTGCTAATATGTATATAAGAAAATCAGCATAAAATAACTTTTTTTTTCATTCGCTTGTTTTGAAGATATTACCCATACCCAACTTTTTTATGCAATCTCAAGTGTAATGTAAACCTCTGTTAGCTTCACGCTGGTGATCTTTTCAGGTAGCCGTAACTAATCAACTGACGTTCAACAGTTTGACGAAGATGGTTGTGTTCACGCCTTTCTTCCTCATCATCAATGAAGCGCCCTTCAATATACAATACCAAGAGATGCACAGATCTGCAGATCCGTGGCTTACGGTGGGTGTTTTTTACTACCAATAACATTAAAGAAATTTCTTATTTTATACAGTAGATTACCTATTTTATCTAGTGTCTGAGACAGCAAAGATGTGACGACGTGAATTTGAAATTTAGCCGCGAATTTTTAGGCTGTTGTGATTTTGGTAATTTTTTTGAGATATTGGTTTAATGACTTCAGGATAAGTCTAACGTACCTATCGAAAAGACAAAGTACATAGCTACGTAGGAAAAGACATCGTTGTCTTTTAAAGGTGAAAGATACGTTTGTTTCAATAAAAATAATAATTATTATTAAATAATAAACGTTACACACTCAAACGTTACACATTAAAAAAGTCAAATAGCTTCATCCTCCTTTCCATAGATCTATTTTTTTTTCATTATCATTACCGCTAGATGTGGTTTCCCATAACCACCCTAATTCTTCATTATAGGTGGAAAAGAATTCTAGCGCGCCACTTTGGCCTGTGATAGAAAAGGAAGACAAGCTGTTGCTGGTGCGCGTAGAAGGAACATCTGACACGTGTGCGCCGTTCCTCTATACCGAACAACATAGTACTTGTTTAAAGCTCGATAATTCGGTATGTATTTGTCTCTTATGTTATTATTATTGTATTTCTGAAATTGTGATTCAGGTCGCTTTTAATATGACCGTATTACAGAGCGCAACTCGGACTGAATACTTAAGTAGCAGTCGTCTTTGTCGAGTGCATATGAAATTTCGAAAAACGTAATTTCGATGCACGTTAGATGCCGACTTTCTTTGAATTAAAAAAATATATATATGTGAGATTTTTTATATGAAAAAAAAGTATGTTCATGAAATGTTAATGCTAGTTGAGTTTTGCATTATTTCCACAGTATGGTGGCCTGTTTATCGATGTGGATATAAGTGAAGGAGGCACGTACATAACAGTACAACAATATAAAGACGGGCATGCACCGGCTTTGCTGGTCAATTTTACTCAACATGAGATCACAGTTTATGAGAAGGAAAATGTCAATGTCAAGTAAGTCGTCTTTTTCTGATATTTAAATAAAATTCTAACGTAGAAAGTACGGTTAGATCCCTCTTAATGCATATGAGCTTGGGTGCCAGCAACGCTACAAATAAAAGCAACGCAATGCGTTTCGCAAGATGGCGGCGGTATCTCCTTTTTTGACCACGTTCATTTTGGGAGACTTAGAATGAATGTCAGCTGCCAACTATTCCTAGGCAAAGTTCAGGAGTCAGTAGTTGGGATGCCAGGGTTTTGCTGTTTTATAGGCGTAAGGCTGACAACATTTCATCACTATACTCATGTTCCATCTTATAATCCTGAGAAATGTATGTCAAACGTGGCGTTGAGTGCTTTCAAAACCACATGATGCTCTGCCTACCCCTACAGGGATAATAGGCGTGAGTGTGTGTCTTCACTAAAATTTTTGTCATACTGAATATGAAATTGATACATTTAATAATTTATAATGCCGCGTATTTCCCTGCATGCGTCTGTATATTTTACTGTCGCGATCAGTCACACGAAAAGCGAGTCGAATGACGCTTATTCAAAAACAATTATTATACGTCAAAATGGTCCTTCCAAAAAGTTAACGCTTTGACGCATTTAAGATAAATAGTCGCATCTGTAGAAGGCAAAAAAGTGCAGTATACGGCGTTTGATGATTAAGCAATTTCCTTTTGCAAGATTAGTCATTAGGACTAAAACAATGATTTAAGAAGGGGAGCCACCTTTTTTTTTAATGTAAATTTTTTTTTTTTTTTTTTGGCAGTGGGGGGACCCTTATGACTAGTATTGTAGCTACTAGCTTATGTTTGGTATCAATTTCGAGTAAATCAAACACGTAGAATTCATTTCTGCTATTCATTTTGCAAGATTTTTCACAAAAACGAAAGAAAATAAAAAAAATCAAAATCGTCATTTTCCTTTTTTTGTACAAAGTCGTCCTTATCATTTTTAATTTAACAGATAATAGAATAATAATAATTTATTTAGAAAGCTCATTTAATCTCCTTTTTAAAAAGTACCCACATGATGTATAAAAAAATTATAATATGGATGAAAAAAATACATCTCGTCAGAGTATAAAAAACATTATAAATTAAAAAGACCTGTTTTTGACTTCAAACTCGTCTGATAAAAAAGATAGAATAGAATACTACTTTATTGACTAAACAAAACACAAATAACAATTTATACAGTGGATATAACGCAATAGGCGGCCTTATCGCTAAAATTTACAGGGTGTGACACCGTTTCAGTGTTTCATTCTAAGGGCAAAACGTTGACTTGGAATACTTGGCAAAGATATCCCGAGACTACTGTAGCTTTCAAAGCGATATCTAATCCACACGGAGAACTGCCCGAGAATGTATTCAATGCGTTAGAAAAATATGTGGTGCGTTTTTACTGTGGAGACGTTGACATCATTAGTGTAAACGATGCAAGAAAATTCTTATTTGCATCAAAAAATAGGTCTCTCCAAAACATTCCTCCAACAAAAGATGCCCTTAAGATGCATTTTATGCGGGCGGCTTACTAGGCAGGGCAAGTGTGGGGACAAGCCCTAAAATCATTCCCTGAAATTGTCTCTCCGGCGAACTGGGGATGGACTGACACAGGGGATGCATGGAAGCCGACATGGACCACGCAGGCCTATGTCTGGGAATCTGTAAGCCAGCTTACCAAATGTTCCTGTAAAAAGGGTTGCAGAGGTCGATGTTCCTGCAGCCAAAATGGGTTGCTATGCACGCAGTTATGTAACTGCAGAGGAAACTGCGATAATTCAAGGTACAGTTATATGTTTATATTAAAACTTAATAATTATCTATCTTAGGCACTTATCATTATTTCTTTTGTCACAGTGTAATAGACAGCGAGGCATTACTAGACGAAGTGGAAGACGGCATGGAAGATGATATTGCATAATAATAAGCCACGACGCGACTTTTATTGTGATTATAGATGTAATCAATAAATATTGGAAAATAAGGCATTTTTTTACTTTATACATGAATCTCAATAACATCACAATAATTTAGAGACGCCAATTTTATCTCCAACTGCACTATCTTTTTTAACCGACTTCGAGGTTCTCAATTCGTCTGTATGTATTTTTTATCAGACGAGTTTGAAGTCAAAAACAGGTCTTTTTAAATTATAATGTTTTTTATACTCTGACGAGATGTATTTTTTTCATCCGTATTATAAATTCTTTAAACATCATGTGGGTACTTTTTAAAAAGGAGATTAAATGGGGTTTCTAAATAAATTATTGTTTTTCTATTATCTGTTAAATTAAAAATGATAAGGACGACTTTGTACAAAAAAAGGAAAATGACGATTTTTATTTTTTTTATTTTCTTCGGTTCTGTAAAAAATCTTGCAGAATGAATAGCAGAAATGAATTCTACGTGTTTGATTTACTCGAAATTGATACCAAACATAAGCTAGTAGCTATAATACTAGTCATAAGGGTCCCCCCACTGCCAAAAAAAAAAAAAAAAAAATTACATTAAAAAAAAAGGTGGCTCCCCTTCTTAAATCATTGTTTTAGTCCTAATGACTAATCATGTAAAAGGAAATTGCTTAATCATTAATCGCCGTATAATTTAGTGTACACACGCTACTAAAACCAATTTTTCATATATTTTAGGACTTTACCAAAAATGACCAAAATGCTCTATGCTTGGGACAATCCAGCCGGACCGCAGAAGCTCGTATTCGAGGCTTATAAGAAAGAAGAAGTAGAGGATGACCTACGTCAAGATGGTATCGGGCATTTTAGGTAAGTATTTAATTATTTTATACCTTTTGTCTTAGGTCTAGTCTTTAAAATTAAGTATGTCGCAGTTAATTTTGCAATTCAACCGTTTTATGTTTTGTTTAGTAAACGCAAGAGGCAAACTGAATTAGTAATAGTGTCAGTGGAAAAAAAGGAGAATGTAACTATTTGGACAAAAAAGTCCAACTAGTTCTATCAACGGAACAACCAATGGAACTAGTGGGTACGGACGGAAAGAAGGTCTTTGGCCAGCCTTACATTGGGACAAAATAGGCTGAATAATAATTATTTGGTTAAATTAGAATTCAGAATTTACAAAATTACAAAAATTTAAAAATGTATAACTTTTGGGCGTTCCCTCGATTGAGTCGCGTTGTCACAAATAGGAAATCCATGGGAATCTACTTGCGACGCCCTTGGGACGCACAGTTAGGGAAGCCCTGGAATAGAAGATTTATTCAAACATTGTCAATTTCATAATAACAGTATTAGGTATAAGCTGCAAATGTCAGATACTAATGGTTTATTAATATTGCAAAATGAGAACAATGTTTCTAAACGGGTTTTTCGTTTGCTACATAAATGTTACTTTTTGTCAACAGGCTAAACCCAAACTTGATAGTATACTGGGTGTCGTTCCTAAACGGGTTGCAGCGAGTGATTCTGTTTACTACGGACACGATCCTGGCGAAGAGCGCGTACAACGTGGGCGAGGCGGAAGCCATCGACACCGAGATGATATTGTCTATGCAAGGCATGGGGCTTTCTCTAGTCAACGACTTGGAGATGCACGAGATTGTTTACATGAGTATTTCTAAGTGAGTATTTGAAAAAATATTTTTTAATTTAGTATTTTTAAAACCCGCGTGAGGGATATTCACAAATAATTTTCACCTAAAATGTACATACAGCAGCACGTCAGGTTACCCATTTGCACTGCGAAAGCTGACGCTATTACAAACGAGATAAGGGCGACGACGTCAAGGTAAACATGTATAGCCTGATGTATTTACTGCCGTGTGTACTATGTTCATTTGTTTATGCAGTAAACGATTTCTGAAATGTGTGATATTATGCACAGATAAAGATAAATTCGGACACTGGTGCCGGTTATTTAGTGTGCGAAGTGTATTTTCTCTACAGACTTGACCCCGAAAACAACCAATAAAATTATTTTTTAAAAATGCCGCAGAAAGAAAATAAATTATATTTATACTCGTAGTATAGGGTAGATACGATATGCTCCGTTCAAAAGATACATTGCACATCTGATACCTATCTTGTAACTGATAGTTTATTTTTATTATCCTTTGCTGTCCCACTGCAGGGCAAAGGCCTCCCCTCGTTTGCTCTAGGCGTCACGGTGCTGTACGGTGTTTGCCCACTCTTTGTCAAAGGCGTCTAGCTCATCTCACCATCATCGCGCTTCCTCGGACGCCCAGGCCTCGACGCCTATTTGGTGTCCACTCGGTGACGACCCTTGCCCCAAGGCTTGTAAACCTGGTTAAAAATAAAAACCAGCTCATTGCAAGCACCATTTTGCAAAAGTGCATATTTCGATTCCGCTCGAACAGAATCGAAATAATTTCTGGTTATGCTCAAAAAGCGAAATTATTTTGGTGCCTGTTCAATATACCGGCAAAACAACCAAAAATTTTTTTCATTTTTAAGACGCTCCGCTTACTTTTCTGTATCCCTTTATAACACGTACTTTTTGTCCTGTCAAAACAGACACTTACCGAGCGGAGCGACCGTCTCGCTCACACCACGTGCGCGCGCTTTAACCGGTTAATTTCGCTCTTTAACCTGGTTTAAATATGTTTTCGCTTCGAGCAAATTTAATCGAGCATTATTAAAAAAACCTGTTAAAATACCTGGTTAATTTGGGTTTTCTAAATACCGGTTTCAAGCCTTGCCTATGGGGATGTAAGCGGCACACATGACCCGCCCAGTCCTATTTTAGTTTTTCAGCCTTTACTCCGACATCTGCAACACCAGTTCTTGCGCGTAGCTCGGTATTAAGGACTCGGTCAATTCGCTTGACTCCCACCATGCTGCGCTCCATGGCTCGTTGGCAAACCGCGAGTTTCTACTTTTGCGCTTCGGTCAATGACCACACTTGAGCACCATAGGTTAGGACAGACAAGATACACATGTCGACGAGTTTGCGCTTAAGCGACATTGGAAGGTCTCCCTTCATGTGTCCCTTTGTAGCTCCTCCATGCATTTTCGACGCGGCGTTCGACTTCTTTGTCTTGCCGGTTCTGTAAGGAAACTATCTGGCCCAAGTAAATATACTCGTCGACATATTGTATTTCTTGCCCGTCTACCATAACCCAACATTTTGTGCTGTTAGTCATGACTTTGGTCTTGGACCGGTTCATTGTAAGCCCAACTTCGCGGCTTGCCGTGCTCAGGTCTTTAATGAGTTGTTGGATGTCGGTGGCTGAATGGGCGAAAACGATAATGTCGTCAGCGAAACGAAGATTTGTCAATCTCCTTCCGCCAACGGCAATGCCCTTTCCTTCCGATGGTGTTAACAAACTCTTGAATACTTCTTTTAGAGTACTATTGAAGAATTTGTGTGATAGCGGGTCTCCTTGTTTAACGCCTCGTTCTATTGGAAATTTAGATCCGGATGAGTGTAATTTTATACTGGCTGTACTATTGAAATAATGACTTTAAGAAGATCTATATGTAGGTGGGTTCTATATTTTGGTTTTGTAGGGCTGTAAATATTGCAGAATGATGGATGTTGTCAAATGCTTTGTTGTAATCTATAAAAGCTAGATATAGGGACTCTTTAAATTCCGAATTTTTTTCTATGATTTGGTTGACTGTTTGGAGGTGGTCAGTAGTAGAAAAACTGGGACGGAAACCAGCTTGCTGTGGAGGTTGGTGTCTATCGAGTTGATCATCGATGCGATCCTAAATTATTTTGACGAATGTTTTGTAATATGTGAAGTAAGATTTATTGGCCTATAATTGTCTATGTCACTTTTATCGCCCTTTTTGAGAAGAAGTACTATTTCGGAATGACAGAACTGTTTTCAATGTAGTACGTATCAGGAGATGACGTTGCTGAGTATAAGTTCTTATAAAAACTTGTAGGGATATCCATTATTTTATCTCTGCTTCTTTGTTTGTGACCGTTTTCATCCTTCAAGCTATTTATCCATGTCTTTCCGTTATAAATTCAATTCTTAGCTTATCTGAGTGATCTATTATTTGTAACTGATTAGTTATGACTTATAAATCCAAACAGCTTCAAAATTATCGTACTTAATCTATTGGAAACGCATTTTAAAACGGTCCAATAATCCTAGCACATTCCTTCTGCAGTTCAGGAATAATCTGGGAGCAATGTAAAGTAGGAGGGCGCCGGTATAAGAAGATTGAAGGCACAAGACTTATTCAATATGAAGAGGCATACCAAAGGTGGCTCACAGAGAAAATGGTCAGCGATGAGCCAGTCGATCCGGTCGTCACTATAGACGAAAAGATTGTGGTAATGCCTTATGTTTTTTATTGGTTTGAGTTTAGTTACATGTAATATATTTTTATTAACAGACGTGTATTGACTTAAATTTTTTTGAATAGTTTGCAATTAATGTATCTATTTTAACACGCATAGGCCCATACTAAGGTTTACTCTAGTGCCTTGGGTTGAAATTAACTTAAATAAAGCCTTATTAACTATGTGATAAATAGGACTATTGCATGATGAATTGGTGATACTAAATAATTTGCTGGTGATTAAAAAATCACCTTGTACCTTAGGTGGACTTCGCCCAAATGCGCGCGTTGAAGCCATCAGTCCGCTTGATCCGTCGCACGCTCGAGCCCGGGCTGTGGGCGTCGTACGGCATGACGGCGCACTCGGTCCGCATCCACGCGAAGCTGCATCGGCTTCAGATCGACCAGCAACTGCCGCTGCCCACCTTCCCGGTCGTACTCGCGCCCGTGCCGCCGCCCAAGTCCGTCGCCAATGAGGGACAAGGGAACAGTAAGTGTATAAAATATCTATTCGTGTGTTGTAAGTGTATATCTAGGGTGGCCTAGCAAGCGACGTCCAAAAGAAAAATTTGGATGCCCCGTCCATGTATAACTTTTCTGTCCCATAAGGTGATGATAAGGGTCCTCCTGTTCCCAATTCATCCCGGGGTTCTCGTATAATTATGAAAAATCATGTTAAATAGTGTCTAATTTATATTAAGAGTAATTTATGGCGTTATTTTGTTAATGTAATATAATTTTGACAGTTATGAAGCCGTTCTTAGAGGTGTCTATCGTGGAGCGAACAATGGAACACTCTAAAGTACGACAATTTAAGTACTACAAGGTGCTAATTCAAGAATTTCATATTAAGGTATGTTTTTGTTTTTAATTCAAGAATTTTTCGACACGCACATATGACAAGTAAAGTCACCAATCAATTCATATTTTCTATAAATGACTTAATTTATATCTTAATTCAATATAATGAAAATCCGAATTTTTTTAGGTGGATATGGGTCTCATAAACGCTATGATGGGAATGTTCCCCCAGAAAGTACTCAACGAACAAGAGGCGGTGAGTAAAGAGTTTACTTATTTACTAAAACAGATACTGAGCACTTTTCTTTTAATATGATTCTCTTTTTCTTTTACTTTTTTTTACCCTGGTGGTGATGTTGATGTAAAATCGATTCTAATTAGGTAATTACTATCTTGTAGAATAAGTACTAGTATATATGTTAACGGAAACGTATGAAATCCGTCATTGTATACAATTCCTAGGAAATGTATACAATTCCGAGGCTATCTAGGAAATGTATAAAATATTGTTTCAAATATTTTTAATACACACTATACACACATATATCCTAGGAAAAGTATATGTCGCCGGAAAATAATAAGAATCGTAAGTTGATCAATTTTCGAGGTAGTTAATCAACTAGCGGAAAATCATACACGGCAGTTGAAATTTATTATTTAACGCAATAAATTTTAGCTAATTGATCAACTTACGCTGCCTGGCTGTAAGTTTATCAACTAACGATTTTGCCACACGTCAAATCATACACGAATAGACCAATCGCTGCTTAGTGTACATTTTTACGTTAAACTGACAACCGTAATATAATACAATGTTCTCTTATTGGTTGATGCGAAAACCGCTTAACGGAACCACAGTCGAGTAGTTTCTGGCACTTCGCCGGCCTTTCCTAAATTTCATACATTTCCGGTAACATATATTTCTCAAAGTTCATACTATTTCTTGCGTTGTTTTTTTTAATGCTAGAGGACTACGAAATGAAACAGGTTTTTAGTTTATCCCCTTTTATGAAAACCCGTTGAGGAAGCTGGCCCTCGAAGCTCTTCAGCTTTATCATTCTGTCTTGCGTTTTTATAATGAGCGCAAGACAGATTGATGGGGCGGAAGAGTTTCTCCTTTATTTTTATTTTTTTTGTATCTTCTAATGAGGCTGACATAGACACTTAAGGTGAGCTAAAGCCTCAAAAAAATTTTAGATTAAAAAACTTACTAAAGAAATTATGAATTTGATATCCAGCTGGAAGCTTTCCTTGAGGATCTGAAGTTAGCGAACCAACCGCTGGCTGCGCTGGCTGCCAGGGAGATGTCAGGAGACCAGAAGAACTTCTATGACAACCTGCATTTATCGCCACTTAAGGTTAGTATGACATTGATAGAATATCATCTAGATTGCTTATTTTTAATTCACTTTCAGATATTAATTTAAAAAATAAAAAACCCGACTGCTTAATAAAAACTGAAAAGAAAAAAACAAGTAAGCCCAGTAGTCGAGACTTTTATTATTGAATAACATAACGATTTTAACAATGTTTTTTTTCTTTTCAGTTTTTATTACGCAGTCGGGTTTTTTATTTTTTAAATTAATTAATTTTATTTTACACTTTTTAGTTAAAACGAAAATTTACCAACTTTAAATCGTCATAGATCTTAAACGGTAATTTTGGTTGAAAAACAATATGAGAATCCTAACAATGATTTTTAAATACCTATTCAACGATATCCCACTTGACATAGTTTGTCGATTTTAATTTTTTTCTTTTTCACACTATGGCGTCCAAAATCGGCCATTTTGATTTTTTTAAATTTTTTATACTTTCTATGACACTTGCGCCGTCACGACGAATCCAACGACGTATCATTCATCAAAATCGGCCCACGCGTTTGGTCTAAATAGTGGCACAAAGGTACAAACATTCATACATACATACATACAATGTGGCCTTCAACAGCGTTGTTGTTTAGACCGTCGCTATAAGGCGGGGTAATAGTATAAAATCAACACTGTTTAGGGATATTGCACGATTTTTCATACAATAGAGGTCTGTTTGAGAAGCTATAAAAACAAACTTGTTTTTCTTGAAATTTACAATGTTTTTATACACAAGCAGAAAAAAGAGCATTTTCGTATTCATTTCCGTCACGTTTTCCCAAATTTCAAGAAAAATAGAATTCATTGATTAGAATTTTAAATTTATGTTTAGCACTTGCTCATCTGAAAATTATATCTTCACATGTGTATCGAGTATGCTTTTATACCTTCTCAAACAGACGTCTTTTGTATGAAAAATCGTGAAACATCCCTAGACAGTGTTGATGTGTGGATATTAAAAGAGAGACTTACCCCATAATCGCTATCGGGCTATGTAGAACATCATGTGATTAATTAAGCACAGCTGTCGGTCCCGGCTGTTTTCGATTGACTTCAGTCGTTAAAACCAAGTCAGAGGCCATTGTGCGGTTTGAAAACTCTGACACCAGGGTTAGCCAAGTTCGCCACACACTTGACTATACCTACACGACAAGAATTTAATTAATAATGATTACTTAAGTTTATTTCTGTTTTGGGTAATGTTATCTAAATACAAATGTAATAATTTGTCCAGGTTCACGTATCGTTCTCTATTGGTGGGGCGACCCAGCTGCCTTCATTTATCGGCACCGTACTTCAGAGCATAGGAGTCACTCTGACAGACATGAACGACGTCGTTTTCAAGTAAGTTCACTTCACTGAACTTCAGTTTGTACTATTTTTACTTCATTTGTCATCAGCGCCTATATGTCCCCACCAAGGGGCCTCTCTTAGAAACAGTGAAGGGGGCTTATGCCACTGTCCAATAACGCTGGCCCAACATGGTTTGGTGGACCGCGGCCTTTCGAAAACTTAATTTTCTCAGGCGGGCGGGTTTCATCACTATGTTTTCCTACACCACTGCAAGTGATAATTTTTTGAACCTGCAATCTTTCAGTTACAAAACTGGTTCTTTAACCAACTGGACTGTCACTGCTTCACTTTATAATTGTATTTTAGCAATTTGAAAGTTTTGTTAAGCTATTAGTCCACACATTGTTATAAAAAATTATATTAAGAAAAAAAGAAAAGTTAAAAAGAAACTAAATGGTCATTGAACTCGTTTTTTTAGTAATATTTTATTAATGTATTTCATGACATGTTATAAATACAGCAAGACCTATTAAAATGTTCTTGGCGCGCGTTTCAGTGCGGCTGTTCACAAGATTTGTAACATGACGTTTCCTCACAGATTATCGTACTACGAGAGAAGTTTCGAGTTCATGTCGCAGAAAGAACTAATCAGCGAAGTACAGAGCCACTACATGGGCCAGGCGCTTAAACAGCTGTATGTTTTGGTGCTCGGATTAGACGTGATCGGAAACCCATACGGGTTGGTGATTGGACTCAAGAAAGGCGTCGAAGATCTCTTCTATGAACCTTTCCAGGTATTTAATGGCACTTTAAATTTGATTAAAACGGCTATAAAATTGTGTATCAGCACTTTAAAATTATAATACATGTATAATTTCGGATGTATTTAATGGCACTTTAAAATTTATTAAAACAACTATTAAATTGTATAGCATTTTAAAATAATAATACATCTATAATTTAATATTATCACTTTAATAAATGCAATATAACTTTCGAACATTTTATTATATTATTATTACAGATATTATTATTTTATTTATTTAATAACAAACTAGATAGATAGATAGATAACAGCTTTATTCACTCCAATAACACACATCAAAACACATAAACAAAGCAATAAGAAAAAGTTAAAAAATAAAAACGAAATTAAAAATAGTAAGAATCAGTCGACACTGAGTGTCACAGGAGTGAAGAGGCGCTAACTCAGCATTATGCTGCAGACAAAGACTACAGCGCTGATCTTCCGTCAGGACCTTGATGTAGTTATAATGTGAGGATAACGTCGTTTGTAACTATACATACAAACGACGTTATCCTTACATTATAACCAGGGGGATGACGGGAAACTCGAGAATGACACAAAAGTCGTGGGTGAATTTTCAGTTCTGTTTTTTTTGTGCAGGGTGCCATTCAAGGTCCGACAGAGTTCGCGGAGGGTCTGTTTCTGGGCGTGAGGTCGCTCGTGGGCCACACGGTGGGCGGCGCGGCCGGCGCCGTGTCCCGCATCACCGGCGCCATGGGCCACGGACTCGCCGCACTCTCGCTCGATAAGGTAACGCATTAGCCATGACATTATATTTAGTTTTTTTTACCACCCCATATACGTTCCCACCGAGAGGCCAGCGCATAAGGTTTCTCCATTTTCACCGCAAAACCGCTCTTATCACAACAGCACAGAGTGCACGCGTGTGGTAACCTAAGTTGCGGCCGTCCGTACTTTGCCTTCAATTATAACACCTGTAAGACCATGGAACGCAATAAAGTTTATGAGTTCGCGGAGGAAGCTGTGTCACGCTTGTCATCCCACTTGCAATCAGGGAACTGAGCTAGAAACAAGTTGAGATTTGTTTTTTTTTTGATAGTCGTTGTCAGTGAGAACAATCAAATATGTAAAAGTATAACTTTTTTATAAGGGATCAATGGGCCTTTTTATAATTCGAACGGCACGACACGGCACTTCGAAATTTGAATTACCATTGCCCCCTATGTTCTCAGCTTCTAGTATTACTATTACATAGGAGGCAATGGTAATACAATTTTGCCGTGCCGTTTTAGAATTATAAAAAGGCCCTATTTATTTTACGTTTATTGAGCGCGAAAATAGTCGGTAGTCAGTCTCTTACTCGTCAGTGACGGTGAAACATTTCCCTTACACTTTTACCCAGCTTAAATTCTCATTCTTTAATAAAAGATTACAATAAAATAATTTGATTTAACTTACCTATTACGTAATAAGCTACGCGGAGGCTTACAATAAAACAAATTTCAACGGTCATGCACTTAAAACTACTGGTATTCATTACGCCTGAACTTTTTTAAATGATATGGTAATTGTTTACACAGGATTACCAGCGAAGGCGTCGTGACAACATAAACAAACCTCCTGCCAACTTACAGGAAGGTCTCGCTAGAAGCGGAAAGGGACTTGTCATGGTATGTCTGGAATATTTATTTATTCAAAGAGATATTCAATTAGTTTATCAATCCAGTATGAATCAAAAATTGAAATGGAGTCGAACTTTACATAAACAAGTGGTAGAGGAATTCTCCCATTGCCAATTTTGCGAAAGCTATGTGATGATGCAGCAGCGGTATCACGTTGGCCATGTTTAAGGCGTTAGGGATAGTTGAATAATAACACTCTATACTAAAATCCTGCTAGTGATCCTTTCCTTATCACTTCCCTTCCTCTAAAAGGTCGCAGAACGATAGAAAATGTATGATTTGTCTACTCAAAGCCAGTGTCCGTGTCTCGTCCTAGCGCGATAATATTGTAGAGACCAAATGAAAAATTTGCAAACCAAATCATTGGTAAGTTAATTTTAATAATACACGTTTAGGCGGAGATTTTTACATACATTTAAATTACAATTACAACAAAAACATGGTCTTTCATTGTGTATTTTGACGTAGTTATTGCTGATCGATGGTGAATGTGCCACTGACATATTATGTGCACTTGTAACATAATTTCGTCCCATCAAAGTGTGTTGCCAACTGTACAATCGGTCCCTCAAATTGGTATCCAAATGATTTTAACATTGAAACTTATTACCAGTAGAAAAGAAGTAGGATACCAGTTAATGGAACGACTGTACTATTTTGGTTGATGTATACCAGGGTGTGGTGGACGGAGTGTCAGGAGTGTTCACGAAGCCGTTTGAAGGTGCTCGCGATGAGGGCTTCGGAGGGTTCTTCAAGGGGTTGGGCAAGGGCGCGGTCGGGCTCGTGGCCCGGCCCACGGCTGGGGTCGTCGACTTCGCCTCAGGATCTTTCAGCGCAGTCAAGAGGTGACACGCCAAATACAAAATTTCCCACTCCCGCATGGTCGCTTCAGCTTACATCAAGTTTAACAAAACTTGGCACCGTTCTTGTTGGCTTTGTCTATGGCATGTTTTGCTCTTGTCTCTATGGTTACATTAAATTTGCGCTTTAAATTACTGCACTAATCAGTCTGGCAAGCGTTCCCTCTTTGTGATTTTGTTTGAGAAATACGGTGACTAAGGTAAGAAGTTGCAAACTTAGTGATGACTGCACAGGAGCCTGATTATTTTGTTGGGATCTCATCCCAAAATAACAAAGTTTTGTTAATTTGCATTCGTTATGATTGTTGATAAACCACTAATTTTAAGTAACTGTCTACGTCTTAAAGAGGGCGCGCAAGTTAGATGACACTGCATGTGTTTGTACAGAAATGTGTTTATAAGTATGTTTAACACTTGTTTTAGATTCTACACATATGATGCAATTTAAATTTTTTGAGAAGGGAATGGATAAGGAAAGTTCATTTTATAGTTTTATAAAATCAGAATATTGTGGCAATTTATCGTTTTGAAACAACTTTTACCTACTTGGGATCAACTCTTTAATTGCATATTAAATATTAGTAGGAGGTAGAGAAACATCTACCTTCAATAGTATCCCTAGCCCTAGAATTCACGAGCGTGCGTGGATTTTATTTGTGATTAGACATTTACGCACATTACGGTAGTGTATGTGCTGTCGAAACATTGCGAGCGCGCGCACGCATACATTGAAACGGATACGTTATGTATTTAATATGCGTACGTACGCAATAAAGATGTTATCTATCTGTGTACCACAAACTAAAGCCTGCGCTATTAGGGATCTCAAAAAATATATAAAACGGCAAGGGCAACATAAAATATCAAATTAAAATTGTCAATTTTACGTTCCCCACGTTTCCTTTTCTTATTTGATTTTTTCAATTAATAGCTTTCTCTTTAAAAATCAGGCTTTAGCTTATGAATAGACCTGCAATAAAAGACAGTTTGGGGTATGTAGGGGGTAGTAGATGGCGTACGTGGAGTGGTAGTCCGGCCCATTCAGGGGGCGCAAGAAGGCGGAGCGCAGGGCTTCGTCAAGGGCCTCGGGCAGGGGGCCATCGGGCTCGTGGTGCGACCCGTCGGCGGCGTCGTCGACTTTACCTCTGGACTTATCACTTCTATACTAAGGTTACTCGCGAAATAGTTTTAGAAAAATAATTTAGAAAAGAGGTAAACATTATAGAACATTGTTATGTGTGTAGAATTTAAGCCATAAGAGTTCGTTTATTTGATGCAATAGGGTAGATGACTATTTTTTATTATTATTAAAATTGAAGCTTCTATACCTCATAAATAGTTTTTTAATATCTTTAAAAATAAGAAAGATATGAATGTTCAATATTCTCAATTAGACAGATAGGGAAATATACAAAACGGTAACGTCATAGTTGTGTATCGCCATATAAATTTCATACGAAATTTCGGTTTGTAAGAAAAAGTTAGAGAGCTAGATGTTTGCTTGGATATAAGTTTTTTATTTATCTACCAATTTCAAATTTCATTTCGAATTCTGTTATTGTATGTGTTTATTAATATATTACCTTACTAAATAAATAGTATTCAATATCGGTCTTTTACCCTATTGTCTTACCATGACAGAAATAACGTTGCTGCGTCTTTCGAGTAATTACTGGGTGGTGGTATAATTGTATCCTTAACTTAGTAAACTTTAACACGTGTTTGTATGATAAATGAAAACAATATAAGAAACAAAACATAATTTAGTTGTTCATTTAGTTTCTTGAAACTAGGTTATGAATCTTCATTGACATATGAGCAATTGGGTCGTTCGTTTGCAGGGATCAAATACGTCGTAGTGGTATTTAAATGTTAGCCAGTAGTTTTGGTAATGCTTGTAATAACAGACTACATGCGCTTTACTAGTTTTATTAGCACATTGAATATTATATTTTCTATCACCTTAACAATAACCAGTTTACTCATAAATGTGTGGTCGTCACATCATGATTTTGTGTGCGGTGCCACCCCATCCTATCCATGTTTGTCACTAAATGAACAGTGTCCTTTTCAGAACTTTACCATTGCACTATGACCGCTAACTTGATGTCAAGCGACGCTTGCACTTGACACTTGTTTGTCAAGCGTGGTGATTACGGCTGTTCTTCCAAGTTACTCTAAAAAAGGCATTTGCCCATCTGTGGGAATACAACTGGGATCTATTAATCCTGCAAAAGCACGCTTCTATCTCTCAAATTTTTTCTTCCTTCCAGCCCATATACGTCCCCACAGAGGGGCACGAGCCTCCCTTTCGAAACACGAAGGGGATTAAGGCTATACTCCACCACGCTGGTCCAATGCGGGTTGGTGGACCGCTCGTCTTTCGAAAACAAATTTTCTTAGACTTGCGGGTTTTATCACGATGTTTTCCTTCAGAGAGTGATTCTATTTTAATATAAAAAAAGAGTCCTGATTAATTCATTAACGCACGGCGCAATCCCTTGGGCCCAGTAAGATGTTTTTTTTTTCTTAGTAGCTCCTTTGTGATGTAGAGAAGGAATAACGCTGGGTTTACCGAAATTCCAATAGGAATGAAGTCCCGGATATTCTCTAGTAATAAATTAACATATACAGGGCAGCAGACTTCTCGGATGAAGTGACAAAGCGGCGGCCCGCGAGATATCTCCCGCCGGAGTCAGGAGTGAGGCCTTACTCGCGCCTCCACGCTGAAGGGTACAAGATGCTCTTCGAACTTGAAAAGGTATTTATAAAAAAACGGCAAAAAACCGTTGTTAACTGATGTTCTTATCACGAGTGTTGCTTTCAATGAGTATCAGCAATCCGATTCCACTAAAAAAACTACAGCTGCACTGCTGCGCGACGTTTGTCAAAAAGAGCAACTTGTGGACATTGATCTTTTTTTAGAATCAGAAATACGTGGTTTGATCAGAATACGTGGCCTTATTTATTGCTTTTTAACCGACTTCAAAAAGGGAGGAGGTTCTATGTTCGACTGTATCTTTTTTTATGTATGTTCACCGATTTCTCCGCCATTAATGGACCGATTTTCAAAATTTTTTTTTTCCAAAGAGGCCCACGAATTTAATAGAAATTTACATTGTTCTCACGTACTTTCTGTTATTTACACTAAAAATAGAAACATAAATATTTCTTTTTACAAAAAATTAAACCGTCTCAAAAAGCAAAAAATTAAGATTTAATGTGCTACGTACCTACTGATCTGTTTGAAGTCGGTGTCAAGCCAAATAAGTTTCAAAGACTACACGTACGTCTATCTGCCTTCGCACAGAGTTCAAACACTGATCAGTAGGTACTTAGCACATTAAATGCTACGTCTTTATTTTTTGCTTTTTGAAGTCGGTTTTATTTTTTATAAAAAGTTTCGTTATTGTTAATGAAACTGCAGAATTTATGTTCAATCGGCCTGCTGTACTGCAACTGATGTCTTATTGAAGTTGTTCGGTCAACTGAGCTATCTGCTATCATTTTACTGACTATTAGATGGTTTGTATCAAAATTAATGAAAATACATTTCTCAGGGTAAATTCGTGGAGACAGACTCGTACGAAGCGCACGTGTGGGTGGTCCCGCATAAAGAAGTGGTTCTGTGTACAGACAAGCGGATATTTTACCTCGAGAAGAATCAGGTGTTCGGAGGATGGCAGGTAAATTAAAAACTTATTTAATTAGAAAGGAATTTCAAAAAATAAATACTTAAATAACTTTTTATTTTCTTAATTGCCGAAATTTTTCACCGCGAACAACCACACGGCAAAAGTATACCTAACAAGATAAAATAAATTTTCTCTGACATTGGCAGTTAATTTAATGAATTAGCTTGAACTGTTTTACATTTATTCAGTCGGTCGTTATGTTATTATTGTAAAATCTAACTTGATATTCTTTTAGAAACTCGTTGCGTTGGGGTTGTTTATTTGCTTCTCACAAGTCATGTATAATGTATCATATCGCTGCAATATACTCCAATATCAACTCGAACTATCCAATAACTTATAAATGTTTCATAAGTGTTCTAGTCACAGCGAGTAATTTAAAAAGTAATTTACCAACTAACAGGAACCTTATAAACATAAATTGGCTTCTTACACTAGGACTAATATTGAAACCAGAAATTTAAGTTGGCAAAGTCTAAAATTATGTAAAGTGAGTTAGTAAATTTACATCGATTCGTAGAGTGATAGTAAATAAACATTGCGACCTTATGAATGAGCCGTGGACGCTTTTTATTAATATTTTCAGTAAGCTTCTATTTTCGTTCACTATTTTATGAATTCATTCGTTAGACATTTCTGGACTTAGTAAAGTTTTGGTGTACCACGTTTATAAAATTAAAAGCCTCATAAAATTGTTACTATTTGTTTGATGTCAGTGGTCTATTCAGCTGTAGTTGAATGCTTGAAAGTTCCGAATTTCTGAATGCGCATAAAATTTTAGACTGGAGAAGTAAAATCTTGACATAAATCACTGAAAGGCGAAACCTTTTAACAGATACTGTGGTCATTCCTGTGGAGTGAGATCCCCGAGATGCCAACGTTAGTAAACAAGGGCGTGTTCATCCCGATGGTGAAAAAGAAAGTGATGGGCATGTTCCCATCGCGTGGTGCTGGCAAACTGATCTTCCTCTACGACGACCAGCAGAGAAAGTATCTCCTAGCGCAGTGCGAGAAACTTATGAACGGTTGACATAAGGCCGTAGAAAGGACGTCGCTGGCCTCACAGCTTGTCGACTTCTTTCTACTTATATTTGATTTCCGCACTGCACTGCTTACTTTCGCGTATCACTGCAACTTGCACCACATCAGCCCGAAAGGCTTTCGTTAATCTCGGACTACTTAGCTTTAAACATTAATATTAATTGTTTAACCCTCCAAGGGGTTGAGTGCTTGTATATCTTGTAATGATTCTACTTGTGCCATGAAATAAAAATGCATTCGATGGATTTCGAGTACATAAAACGGAATTGTGGTATCTGTGTTTGTTTCACCATTTTTTATTCAGAGGACTTTTCGAAAACTATCATAATGTATATTTATTATTACTATAGACCAAACTCAGTAGGAATATAAAAACAATTGTTGAATCTTTTATATATCTCTAATACTTTTACATAGAGATATAGCTGGTATACGTAGAGTAGTCTGTTTTATTTCTAAACTCTGAAAAAATTCAAGCCACGTTTTCAGTGTATTTAATCGCCCTTTATCTTAGCCAGGGTTTATGAAAACTAGAGCTTTCTTATGCTTTCTGAGCGTTTATGATATAAGATTAAAGTTTTGTAAGTTTGTTACATTTTTACAATATTTCAGTCAACATTTTAGTCTTCCGTTTTGCATCAGTTTTATAGAACTTATATTCAAAATTTGTAATGCATTTTTAAGTAAGTTACGTGTGAGAATGATTAGAATTCTGCAGATGTATGTATTATAATGTTAATAACTTGTATGTAATCAACGGATTGTTAAAAAATTAAATGTTTATTTAATGCTCAACACAAAGATTACATTTTATTGTATTTATAATAAAGCATTATTGAAATAAAGTCGTAATTAACGATTTTTACAGCTGTTGAAAGTTTTTATTGTATGTTATGTTGATTGAGGCCTAAAGTACAAATTTTTTAGAACCTGGGGAACACAGATCGTGTCTAATGTTGAGACAGTGACTAGCATTGACCAGTGCCTTATCATGTGTGTGTAGAAACATTTCTTTTTTCGCAATGTTAATATTTGTTTTAAAAAAGCCATTTGTCTGATGTTTTGTGTTGTGTCACGTTTTTGTTTTAAAGCATCTTACAACTATGCAGACTGTTTAGTCTAATGATAAATTGTGATTTTTTACATATATTTTTTGTTAACGCATTTACGTTATGTATAAATTAGATCTACATTAGTGCCCTGAAACGGTCACCTACTTTGCTCTACAATTGTTTTCATATAAACTATACTAGGATATATTATTTACTAATTCACTTACTTAACTTCTTATAAGACATGTGCCTCATATTTTTTCCCACCATCTAAAGGTTATTGAAAAATCATAAAATGTACCTATTCTAAGTTATTCTAGTTTATAAAATGCCGAAGTCTATGACTACATACTTAGTAAACCAACAAACAGTCTTATCCGCTCTCGCCTCTGTCTAAGTTCTCTGTCCAAACCCCAGAACTATGTGAAACATTACTGACGAGTTCGTAATTTTATCGATTTACTTACTCACGCTCAGCAAAGTACGACCATTTCAGGATACCTATGTTTTGCTTATTGCACAATCTATCGATTTCGAGTTACTTTTTGTCTTCTTCAAGCTTGTGTATTATCGTTTAAAAATAAAATATATCGGCAATGAATCGATTAGTTTTATTTGACCGTGATTATAATCTGGTAATCTTACAAAGAATGCTGTTAACAAGTAATTATCATAGATCTAAATTTCATCACAAATTGAGTTAACAACACTCTTTGCTACATTACAAGTCACACGGAATGGTTGTGAAAGAAAAAATTGGCGTCATGTCACACTTATAAGAACGAGCACAAACTAACACCCATCAGTTGTAGACGTTGCTTTAAATATCACTACTGTCACTTTCCGTGTTGTTGAAATCAAGGACGGCATTACCTTTAAAGACTGCAACTGAGCGTTAGTTAAACTTATGAGTATGATGGAAAAATATGACGAAACTAAGTTGTGACAAATGAAATCCTCGAATTCTATAGAACCTATCATGTTGATTAAATAATATTTATAAACTACTTATTCCCCTCGTTCGTCTTGAGAAAGATTCTGGTTTGGGCAGAGTCTGGTCATGTCTTGGAAGTCGAAGTCAAGTGTTTTTTGCGTTCATAGGTTTTTACAAAGATGTTACATGAAATAATGTACCAGCATGAACCCCGTTGGGGTGCTCCAATATTACATACTCTAAATACTAGTTAAAAATGTCATAAAGATTGAAGCGAGTAGCAAGGCGCGTGTCCCTAGCAATATTATCTGGTCAATAGAACGTCCAGTCACGTGCCAACGGTCATGCAACACCTTTCACATTAAATGCAAATACCTTATGCACGTGGTTTAACTAAGGCAACGCACAGATTTGTCAGGTACTATTCTTGTACAATGTATATATATGTGTCTTCCAAGGGACAGCATGAAGGGAACATGTGGGTATTTGAGTGTGTGGTATTTATATACGGTCAGAGAACCATGTAAGTACCTATTAGAGCGGCGTTCACATTAAAAACCACGCGGCTTTCTTCTTGCTTATAAAACGAGCCTCGCGACTCAAGTAAACTTGATTCAGGGGGGAATCTACCTATTTACCATGGATCATAATCTTCAAAGTTGAACACAAAATCCAAATAATATTGGGGTAGTTATCTCAAGTTAATCGACTGAATTAGTAAACCTGTTTATTATTTATTTGAGTAAAACAGGTTAAGTAAAAATAGAGATGGTAAACTTCGACCAACTCTAGTTGATCGAAAATGGTAAATTAATGTTCAAACCTCGGTTTAAAACTGAATGCATTTAGCATAAAATTTATTTACCTACTTGGTCCTTAGTAGTTAAACCTTGAAAGTAAGATTGAAAAAGAGCCAAGTTTCTTAAAAACTAGTTTTCCACCCGCGTGGATTTTAGGTTATATTGTGCCCAGCTGTGGAACAAAATGTTGCCTATTTATCTCAAGGTCTAATCTATCTCTGGACCAAATTTCATCAAAATCGGTTCAGAGTTTGTCTGTCTGTCACGCTTTCGGCTAAACCGTGAAAGCGTGACAGACAGACAAACAGAATTACTTTCGCATTTATAATATTAGTAGGAATAATACTACCGACTCTGGTACAACATCCATCATTGTGTGAAATACATTGCGTTGTTCGCTGGATGGTGTTTGCGCTATACATCACTACAGATTGCCTCTCGTAGGCTCCCAAGTCACAACGGGAGCATCTGTAGCTGTGAGAGAATGTGACCTACCACAATACTAGGTTCCTAGATATATAAGAAATTTATTTCCGTCACAGTACACACTTAAAAAGAGACAGTATAGACAATCACAAAAGCAACAATAGAGTTTATCAATACAAAAAACAAGGAAATAAGGAACAAATAAATGACAGATAGCAAACAAACTACTAGGTACAATTTAGATACTCTGCAATCTCATTTGTGTAAAAGACTGATAGATGTCACTTTCCAGCTCTTTAAACAGAACAAGTTTGTTCAAGGAGCTTACTAGTTTACTTATTTCTATCTATGTCAATTTCGACAATGTTTTAGAAATGTAAAAAAAAATTCGCCCTCAGATACCTACTTACTACCTTCTACAAAATGATTATACCGATTTCAAAATTGTTCGAGTACCTAGACGTTCTCTCGCCATGATAAATGTGTAAAATTTCCTCATAAACTGAATGCATAAATGTTACAATCCAATAGCGTTATAAAGGGTTTTATATTCATAATAAAACTGATGTTCTCAGTGATAGCTTACGTCTTCGGCGTAACGACATCTTCACTTTACGGACGTAAAGTTTAGGACAGAATCGTTTAACATAATATACGTGTTAGAATCGATTTTACATAAGAAACTAATAAAATTAATTTACGGTGTTAGAACATAAGTACTACGACGCTTACTGAAATTCGATAATATCAGACGGTCAGCGGTCAGTGCTTTAAATCAGTGCTTATATACACTAAAGTAACCATCCCCTAGCTAGGTCAATAAGATACCAACCTACCTACTTTTTGTTTCATGATGTACTCACCGCCCTTGATAGGTGGGGAGAGATGGCCCAAATTTGGAGTCTGGCAAAACAGAGAAAGGTTGCGTCCAGCAGTAGTATACTCCACATGTTACATAAAAATATGTAACCCTGTCACTTCTTCTTATCGTGTAGGCGTGTATCAAGTGTGTGGCGAACTGTCACTATTTTAAGCACCGTGACCTAAGTATTTTTTTTTTAAATATATCAGTAGGTAAGTACTTATTTCTTATCGGCAATTACTACTTGTAAATCCAATGGAAACTTTACAAAGAATCCGTAATATCTTCTCGTAAGAAAAGATTTTACAAAATCGCAGGTGCCATACATAATAAGCAAGACTCTCACAAAAGATTCTTGTAGCAAAGTATTCAGAGTTATGTGACAAATCTAAAAAGAATATTGCCTATGTGAGGGTAAGAGCAAAAGTTAAGGTCGCCAATTATGTTTGATGTGTAAGTATTACACAATGTTAGAATAAAAATTAGCCTTTTGCCTTGGTCTCGCATATGTGAGTTGTCGTAGATTGTAAGAACCATAAATAATTACCAAACTAAATGTTACTAAGTTTATTGGTTCAATGTTGTCTAGTGTGTAGTGAAGAGAGTTCTATATTGGATGTAAATCATGGTGTTGGAAGCATAGACAGAAAAAAATAGTTTGGAAGGCGACAAATAGAACTCTCTTCGGTCTGCCTCATTGGTCTATGTTTGTGATAATTATAAAATTTACCTCCTTCAAAAATACCTCTGTAGGTATTAGAACATATCCCTTACGATACGTTCTTACACAACGCAAGTATTATCCAAGGATACACCCAGCAGCGCAACTATCAAAAAGTTTTACTTAGACTAGCAGTACCTAGACAACTTAATCCATGCATAATACGTCGAAGGTATATTCTATAATGGGTTTGTTTACCAAACGGCTTGATCATTTTACAAAAATAAAATATAAATCCTAGGCTAATATACTGTAATTTAAACTACCATTCTAACGGTTTGCAGCGGAAAGTAAACGGCGCGCGGCGTTATTTTACAGTCTGAAGCTCGGCAATTTGTAAACGGCGTCGGTCGCAGTCGACAATGATTTTTAGGGTGATATAGGTACACAACTACACATAAAAGCACACGTCTATGTAAAATGAACGCCACCTGTAAATTAACGAATAACGCAATTTGCCTGCTGCATACAATGTGCAATAATGTGCATGGTGCAATCCACGTGTACGGTACGCACATATCTACTTATTCTCACGACAACCTTGCAATTTGCATAAAATCCCTGAAATAAACCCGGTGGAAATGCAAACGGCACATTTCCATTAGAAATTGTGCTCTTATTAGAAAAGTTGGTGTATTGGAAAACCATTGTGCATTCGAACACCATTTGCATCCTTAGTAAGTTTGTTTTCAGGTAACTATAGAGGACGCACAGGATTTCATACCTAAATTTTTAAAGTGGCGGCCAAAAAAGGTAGTTTTTATTTCGAAAGAACATATTATTCTAAACATTTTTAGTGTGATAGCTAAGCTAGATTTACCATTACTAGATTTGTTTTTGACACTTATAAATCTAGATTTTAAATGTTCCGGCCATAAAAAATAGTTATTCAATAGATTGTGATACATAAAATTTTTCGTAAAAGATTTAAAAATGCATTTAAGTTCGAAAATCTAGATTTTTAAACTTAAAAGAGGAAATTTCATAAAGCTCGTACAGCTTAGCTGTCATTATAAAAAATGTTAAGAATAATGTGTCCTTTTGAAATAATTACTTTACTTTTATGGCCGTCACTTTTAAATTTTGGTACCTATACACACATCAAAAAAAGTTTGCGATCACTTGGAAAAGTGCTAATATTTTTTATTGTAGAAGAATAAAACTTAATCACTTTTTATCTTTTGATTCCTTATTTAAAAATATGAAATTTAAATATAAAATAATTTCGTAATTCAAATGTTTTTTCATTTAAAAAGACAATCAACCCTTGCTTGCTTTCATTCAGAAATCTGACATAGTCGCAACTTATCAAAATTTTCAATTTATTCAAAAAAAATTAAGTTGGTAACGATGCCGAGAGGATTAACTGCAGTTTTACGAGCCAGAATTCTAACTTTAAGTGGAGAAGGCTATTCCACGAGGGAAATATCACGCAGAGTTCATGTATCCCAATCCTGCGTGGTGACCACGTTGGAGAGGTATCAGGGCATGGAAGATTTAGCTGATCGACCTCGCAGTGGTCGCCCAACTGTTCTTACTGCAATTCAGAAGCGATATATCAGATTACTGGCTGCCCGTAACCAACAATGAACGCTACTAAAATGAAAGCAGAGCTGCGAGCTGCCACCGGCCGCGAAGTTAGCACCCAAACGATTAGAAATTGCTTACACCAAGCTGGATTACGAGCAAGGAGATCCTGGCGAGCACCTCTGAACTCACAGCAACGGAAGCGGCGCAGATTGCAATGGGCTAGGCTCCGTCAAAATGAAGAAATTGAGGACGAAAGCATCTGGCAGAACTGCTTCTTCGTTGACGAAACGCGGATCAGTACACATCCAGATAACCGACGTGTCCGTGTCTGGAGAAGACCTGGTGACTCTGAAAGGCAGAGAACTGCCACTGGAACCGTTCAGCAGGGCGGGAAGTCAGTGTCCTTTTGGGCCGGGATAACGATTGGGGCTAGGACGCCCTTAATCCCGTATCAAGGCACCATGACCGGAGCCATGTACAAAACGATTGCAATCGATGGATACGTCAGACCATTCCGCATCAACCACGGGCGCCAATTCATAATGGTAGATGATAATGCGCCCGCACATCGAAACGGACGTGTTGATGCTGCTCTCCAGCAATACGACATCACCAGGTTAGACTGGCCTGCCGGCTCGCCTGACTTAAACCCGATCGAGCATGCGTGGGATGCTCTTAAGCGAGCTGTTTGGAACCGTCAGCCACCTCCGCGAACAGTGTCAGAAATCAGGGCAGCTGCTATTGAAGAGTGGGACAGGTTACCACAAGAAATGCTAGATAACTTAATTCTTAGCATGCCCAGAAGGGTTTCCGCATGTGTGCGAGCCAGGGGAGGAGTCATTTTATACTAACTATTAATTTTTTCGTAATAAATTTTGTTTGTTTTTTCATTAATTCAAATTTTTCATTACATTACATTTAAGCCAAAATTGCATTTCCTAGCTTTTGTTAATAAAAAGTAAATAATTAATAATCATTCTTTTATTTACTTAGTGCATTTTCATTATAAAATCATAAAACGTAAACAGTTTCTTTAAATAATTTATATTTTAAAGAATACACCTGATTTTGCTACTGATCGTAAACTTTTTTTGATGTGTGTACGTTTTGAATGATGTCCTTTCTTCCTTATTTCTTGTCCTCAATCACAAAGGGTATAAATGTGTGCTGATATAATAGAGGGATTATATGTTATGAATAAAGAGTACTGAGCACCTTTAAACCACATGCTGTATAAATGAAATAAAGTCGGTTAAGAACACACTTTTAAAATAAACTTATTGTAAATTGTTCAACCCTGCTAATTCAATACATTAACGTACCTGAATGCACATCGCGCCGATGATTAACTCGATGATGTACTCGAGTATTAATCAATGGCACGTGTACTTGTTTGTGATAGGTGCCAGGGATGCGTGCTCGAGCTTATTTCTTATGATTTGATACTGGGGGATAATTTTTTACGAGTCTGTTGTGGTGTATTTTACTTACACAGCGGTAGTTTAACCTTTTCACCGCCAAAGTCTGATATATCAGACGTTTAAGTTTCGTGCCCTCGCCGCCGCTCTGATATATCAGACATTTTTTTTAACTTTAATATCCATTTCACCAAGCGTTCGCCATACGCCATGACATTAAAACATTTTTTTAAATTTTTTGATTTCGTGGCGTGTGGTGGGCGTTTTTGACGAAAACTCTTGGCGCTAAAAGGGTTAAGGAAAGGACCTCAGTACTTTTCTTAAAACTTCATAGAAATCTTATTTGATTGATTCTTAACGATAATTTGACCTTCGCGCGATTCTTGCACACCCTTGTGTGCAGGATTTGTATCGTAAGCGCCGTAAACAAGCGCGCGACGGGTCAAGTTTTCGTTTACAATTACAGTAGGTAAAGTTCATAAGTCAAAATGACAGAATGGAGATAAGCAAAATCTGTAAATTGTTCATATCGTTTTCGTGAGAACAAAGCGAGTAGATAATATTGCGATAGGTACATTTAGGATATTGTAGAATTAAAAATACTATTGCAGTTCAAACATAAGTTCTCAATAATTAAATATAATTCTCAATTCTAATTGTCCACGTCAAAAACGTAAGAATTAACCGACTTCAATCCCAATAATGCCTATCGGCCGATGACCACAAGCCAAAACGACATCTAACTACATATAAATGTGTATGTATTTTTAATGGGATCACCTCGGGATTAGGTACTTATACTCTTTCGAACAAAAAAAATAATTTTGAAAATCGGCTGACAATTGGCGGAGTCATAGAGTAACAAACATAAAAAAAAAATATTTAGCCGAATTGAGAACCTTCGCCCTTTTTTGCAGTCTGTTAAAAATGGACAGGGAAAAACCAATGATTACTAACATTGGGAGTGATTTGAATATAGAATAGTTTAACGAACATGTTTGTTTAGTTCGCAGTGTTCCAGATTAGGCCTAACGAGACCGGGTATTTATTTCGTTAAGCAAATCGTCTTAAATTGTTAAACAATAGGGCTCTCGAGATAAAAGGACTCGAAAGAATTTCGTCGCTTGGGTATCCTTTAAATCATCATGTCAACTGATTTGAAATATCACTATCAAAGTTAACAATAGTTTGAAATCCAAAGCTCAGCTTGCCTCTGAATCGATGGTTTTGGCTTCAATTCCCGGCCGAGACAAACATTTGCGTAAGAAATTGGTGTCTCTCGGGTCTGGGTGATCGTGCTCGTCTTTGTATGTAGTCTAAAGGACCCACGATACAAGGGAAATACCTTAAATGTGTGGCGTTATTTATTACCTCCAACAAAAAGTGGAGTGTTATAAGTTTGACGTATGTGTCTTGCTGTGACATAGTAGCTCCTAAACGAATAGACCGATTTCGATGTGGTTTTATGCCGTAAAGCTAAGTAATCGAAATGGTTCTTAGCTATATTTGATCAAAATTAGTTCAGCCGTGTAAAAATTAAGCTCCATAAATAAGCTATCGAATGTCGGGGTTAATAGTTTTTTTTTTAATTCTAGAGTTATTATTTTATTTATGCATGGTACTAAATATAAGCTCATAAGAGAATTTTGTCTAAGAGATACCTTAATAAAATACTGCCAACGACTCAAAGGCAAAAACTAAGGATTTACTCTTTGTCGTGAGTTCCTTGGGATACTATTAGCAAACATACACAAATATTATGAAGAATTGTTCGGGAACGTTCACGCCAAAAAAAGTTAATAGTAGATTGTTAACCGAGGGTGGATAGAATCAATTCCCGAGGTATTTAGTATATAGTCCGAGTAGGAATTGATTCTTTTACCCGTGTTAAACACTCTACTTTTCATTTCATTTCAAATATGAGGAAACTAAAACTAGTTGTTTATTTAAACTATTTATTGATAATATATAATAATATTAGTGGTGCCTATTTAAAATTAATTGTCAAATTAGGACAATTCGTGAAATTAAAAGTTACATTTTAAATATGAAACTCGCCGCGTAATTGTTGTGGCTTATTCCGCTCAAAGAAGTTTGCGCTAAGTTCACACTGGCTGTTTAGAAACTCACATGGCCGCGGCATTTTTTTACATAAAACTCTTCACAGCTGACAGTAGTTCTATTTTTAAAGTTCATTCCGGCCCTTAGGTGGGAAGTAATTTGTATGAGTTTTTCCCTCCCTATGGAGGGAAGCAGCATTTGCCACACAATAATCAGATCAAAATAACACTACTTTCCGAGTATGAGAAATGAAAAGGATATTTACGAATAGGTAAACCATCATACTTGAACAAGCCCCGAACATTTTTCATTTGCAAACAACCCTGATACTCGTACATATTAGTAGAAGAAAGATCAGTAAAAATATATGAAATATCCCAACTTTTAATATGAAAGATCAAAGTATCAGCAGGTTTCCTTGTGAATAAAAAGTTCGCATACAATGATTTTACATTAACAAATTCTGAGTTAGCAATATATTTAATTTATTAACTTACAATGGCAAAGGAAACCTTCTCCGGTTCAACGGACTGTTTGCACAGCAATTTACTTTATCTAATTAAAATCATTGCTTAATTAGAAATTCTGTCTTAGGGACCATTGTTTGCTAGCTTTTAATGTAATTACAGTTTTAGATTAAAGATTTAAACCCTACAATTTGCGGAAGTGGCAATTAATTCAATGATTTCTGTTCCTTACTGGCTCCTCTCTTTTGACTATAGTTGTAAGAACTATGAGAGAGGTCTGGTGAGGTTGTTAAAACCGTAAAAGAATATGTTTTACTTAAATCGTAGCAATAGGCTACGAAACACTACGCCGTAACTTTTGCGTAGCATGCTATTAAAATGAACTGCACTTGAAGCAAGGCAAGGCTCGTAGTTAAAATTTTTAGTTTACTTTCGTATTCAAGGGCTTTTGTCAATCTCGGTTGACTCAAACGTTACTAAGAGTAAGTATGGAAGATATCTTCAACATTAAAGTTTTACAATGCACTGTCAAATATATTTCTTATATTCATATAACATCAATGTTTATAACATTTAATACCTACCTGAGTTATGCTTGTTGCCCTTTAATCAGATTAAATTATTTTAAAGGCGTGGGAGGGCAACATCCATTTTTTTTGTCTCAAATGCCAACCTCAACCTACCCGCTGTGCACCCATCCTGCTGAAAGGTGGAAAGTTAAAAATAAAAATTGAAAAATTGGCTGTTTTCTTTTAAGCTGTCTGTTGAATATCTCTTACCGCTCTAAATTGAAAAAAAATTATAGGGTTATCATGTGCATATTACTCGTAGGTGCCAACCACCCACGCATGTCACCTAAGAATATAAGCATCCAATGTATAGCGTCGGATCGTAATTGCCCCGGATGGCGCAGCATACGTGGTGAATTCATTTCCTTCCACCACAACTATCATGCAGGCCCTACTCAGGGTTTTTTCTACCTGTATGCTTTGAAAAACCATTACATAACATTGCTTAAATGTACATTTTTTTAAAGTCTAATACACAATCTGTCTATTTTTTGTTATTATGAGATGTGTTAACTCTTAACCTCAATCTTAAAGTCAAAGTCGTTGATGAGGTCGACGTTGGAACGAGTTCACCCAGAAAATGCCAATTAAGGCACTGGTACGCACGGTACCGGAACACAGCAAGCTGTTTGTCGTCGGAATTTCGGTAGGAGGACGGTCGCGAACCAGACGACCCTTTGCGGTGCCTATCACACCGCGTCAGAACGCCACCTCAAATTCAAAACAAATGCGGTGTCGTTGCGTAAGGTGGATTAATAGGATCCCTTCGTCCATATTCATAACCAGACTTTGGTAACCAGCTAAGTAGTTAATGTTATGCTATTACTAGTTTATTGTAGTTTTCTACCTTTTTGCCTCGATCTTTTGATGCATAATTAACATAATTAGTTAAGATATCCGATAGTCTAGATGTAAGTACTCGTATTTTGTATCAACTGCATTGAGCAAATAAACGATTATTTATTTATTTAGTAAGTAAGTAAACATAAGTTAGTGGTGTGAAGCGTGTTTCAAAGAGTAGCTATTATTAGCGTGACACCACAGGCCCTAAACGGTTCTAGTGTGTGTCAGAAAACGGAAACGTGCCTGGCAAGAATTTTCGTCGAAAATTACTATATGTGATTGATCTATAGATTCGTTATTTTGTAGAAGATGGCAAAAAAAAGAACATAAATTAAAGTAGCTATACGCTCGCCCTGTCGTCGTTCGCGTGGAAAAGTTATTTACGTAACTCTCCAGTTCTCTAAGTATCCCTGTGTTAAAAATCAGGATGATCTTGTTCCATTTGGCCGCCTACAAAACCCTAGCCGCGTAGATACCTCGCAACCACTTTTGTACAAATAATTGCCTACTACGAAACCATTTACGTACGAACAGTTATTTTATTGCTCCATTCTGACGTGAAGGAAGGACAAACAAATAAACAAATATAACTTAAATATTAATAAAACCAGCCAAGTGCGAGTCGGACTCGCGCACGAAGGGTTCCGTACCATAACCTATAAAACCGGCCAAGTGCGAGTCGGACTTTATAAAACCCATTATCTCTATAAAAGCGGCAAAAAATTATGTTTGTTGTATGGGAGCCCCCTTAAATACTTAATTTATTTAACTTTTTAATATTTGTTGTTATAGCAACAACCGAAATACATCATCTGTGAAAATTTAAACTGTCTAACTATCATGGTTCATGAGATACAGCCTCGGACAGACTTATCAATAAAAACGAGCAAAAAAACGTTTTTTGTATGGGAGCTCCCTTAAATATTTATTTTATTCTGGTTTTTAGTATTTGCTGTTATAGGGCCAATAGAAAAAACATCATCTGCGAAAATTTCAATTGTCTAACTATCACGGTTCATGAGATACAGTCTGGTGACAGACGGACGGACGGACGGACGGACAGTGGACCCTTAGTAATAGGGTCCCGTTTTTCCCTTTGGGTACGGAACCCTAAAAACAAAAAACGCATGTTAAAAATATATAAACATAAATGTTTTTACAGCTGATTTTCCAACGAGTGAGTACCGGTAGTAAGGGTAAGACCACAGAAGCTGTAATCGCATAAACGCCTCGTCTGATGCTTGGCGGCAGATTGTGTGGCTCGTACACACAATATAAGCATGGTTATATTATCACTTGCACATGTGTTACGTTCCCCTTGAAAAGCAGCGTGAATATAAAATAAATTGGGCACACGCACAGATCGGGGGATACGTTATCTTATGCATTTGAGCTCAAATTAGTTTATAACTTGAGATTTCTCTGACAAACTTTCGTCTTATACTCTTTTGCAGAACATTACGACTACACCCTAAATTAACAAAATTTACCAATTCGCTCTTTTAGAGCAATGTTCAAATTTCTAAGATTCGATGAACAAACACCCGAGATTGGACAATCATTTGCATATTTTTATTACGTTTGTCTGATTTTCTATAATAAACGCATACATTTTTGGCGAACATGGTCCTCAGTTGTTTAATATCTAAGTATAATGAAATCGAATTCATCCCAACATAAAATACCTAACAAGACGATCTTCTCATAAACTTAAATTCACTGTAAAATGTTGTCAAGTTAGATGCGTAGTCATAAAATACTTTAGTTATGGGAACAATCCGTCGCGTCGCGGTTGTATCTATTAACATTTTATAGTTTATTTATGGTATTGAAATAAAATTATCAGCTGAATTAATAGTTGATATCATATCATAATTTAAAACATGCCATTTCTCGGAGTAACACTTCGGAAAGACAAGGATCTAATTAGGAAAAAAATTATGAAACTTTTATGGTCAGGTAGAACTTTCGTAATCAGCAAAAGAGCGTCTAACTTTGACCTTAAGCCCTAATTACAATACCGTTAATATTCTACGGTAGACACCTGACCATCGCAGGGTGTTGAGAATTACTGATAGTCGAGTGGATTCACGAGATTAAGTATAATAATAAAGATAGCAGTGAGGAAACTTACCATCTAACACTAACCATAACATTTAGTATATACATCTTGAATAAAAATGGAACCTAGCTTTCCATTTTTATTTAAGATGTTGGTTTTGCAGATTAAGTTTTGTAGAGTAAAGGGCTTAGCTCTTCGTGGTATCAACATTTTAACAATAACTACTACCGCACCACACCACACCACATCTGTTTCTCTCTTGCCATCTCTAAGATAGACTGGAAGAGATCCCTTCAGGGATAAGTCCGCCTTTGCACATCTATGTATCTTTTGTATTAGTCTATAAGATTTTGCAATAAAGAGTTTACATACATACATACTACTTTTTTAAATCTAAATTTTTGACGTGGCTTGGGGCGCCTAATTACGCTCATAAAAGCTCATTGAATAGAAGACTTCAAAAATATTATGAAGTGAAAGATTTTTTATATCAAAGTATAATAAAACAAAATTCAATAGATTAATTTTGAGGTTTCCTTTCTATGCTGATATAATTGTATCATGTTACCGAAAAGAATTTGAATAGGTACTTAATAATCATTTTAATGTAAGACTCAAGTGATAGGCATAAGCCACCCGATATCTACGCACTTGTACACGTTTGCGTGCTGAAAACCAGCGTCATGTCTCAGGCTGTGGCATCATGCTGAGCTGCCATTTCGGAAATTTGTACATTAGTTTTTTAAGAATTACTTATTGTGTGATTTGCCAAAAAAAAATTTTTATATTCCATTCTTATAAAACGGATTTTGATCTTCATAGAACTTTTTCTTCAATTTCTTGATCTTTACACCTACTGCTAGTCGTGTTGTGAGCTTTACCCAGGTGTAGCAGTGATGCGCCTCGCTTGGCTGACCAGTGCTATTAATAGGAAACCTCTTCACCTATTACGATGACGGTGATACCATTGGGCAGTTAATTTTTGGAGATCTTTTTCTCAGTAGGTATACTTAGCCTAGCTAGTCGTGGTTTAAGAAAGGGTCTCTGAACTGTCGTATAAAATAACTGTTTATACTTCTTTGTATTTTTTCTTTCGTTTCAATCCTAAACAAAAAGAATGTTACTTTAGATTTACGGATGCTGAAAAAAGAAAAGTCTCCAGATGTCTTGAATAAATAAGAGGAAAAGCAGATCTCTGAAATTTCGTTCGTAAAGGTAGACGACCAATAAACTGATTATTGCATTTTTACCTCAAGAATTTATATTATTTGACTTTTTAACGAATGCCTGAATTCATTGAACTTCAAAAAAATAATACTGGAAGAAATACTTTAGGAACGAGTCTGCCTTTTCTTCTTAATTAAATTAATAAAATACAAAAATAAACGCTACACACTCAAAGGCCCTTACTAAGGTTTTCCCTTGTGTCGTCGGTCACTTGAAACACAAATAAAGACAGAAACGAATACCCATGACCCGAGAACAAACATCTGCTTTTTACACAAATATTTGCCCCGACTGGAAATCGAACCCAGGACCCACCGATCAAGAGGCAGCTTCACTACCACTCGACTAAACCGGCCCTTATTATCTTTGTACATATATTTTGTCTTTTTAGTAGATTTATATTAAAACTATTTAACTGAAACTTAATTTTTATTAGTAGGTAGTAGGTAAGTTAATAAGATAAGATTGTTACATCGTAATTTCAATTTCTATTAAACTTGATAGTTTCGATAACAATGAAGTGCAGTAAAACTTGACTATAGAAGTCTATTGAACAAAAATATGAAGTCCTTTGCATAGAACGGGACTCGGTAAGGGGAAGTTATTGAATATTATACCATCTTCCAACGCAAGGGGGCCCACTCAACTGTTAACTGAGATAAACTGTCCGTATTCTCTGTACGTTACTGAGCAAGAAAAAAGGAATTCTATTCTTAAGAAAATAGAGTTAGTAAAAAATTTAATCATTTCAAATCATAAAATTTTAAAAGAGGCCCACTTTTAAAACGACTAATGAAATGAGTATTGCTACTGAGGTTGAGCAAAGCATATTCTGTACATGATGCTTGCTTTTTTCATTGTGGTTTTGTATGTTAGTTGGTGATGTTAATTCATTATAATGTTGAAACTGTCAGTATAAAAAATACAATTTGTTTGTGATTGTTGGGACATTGTTTTTATTTTGGAAAAATAAACTTTTCGTATTCAAAGGAACAGTTTTGAATTGGATTAATTGTAAAATGGTTTGATGTATATTAATGTCTTTAAATAAAATAATTGAATTTGTTTAAACTGAAAGAGCTACGAGGGGCACATCCTCCATAATAATATGCTCCAAGACGAGGTGCTCCAGAACCCAGAACTAGGCATCTTGGACAACGAGGAAATCAAACATAAGTCTTTAACTAAAAATAAATAAAAAATAAAAAAATTAAACCGACTTCAAAAAGCGAAAAATAAAGACGTAGCATTAAATGTGGTATGTACCTACCGATCTGATTAAAGTCGGTGCCGAGCCAAATAAGTTTGATACGCTATACGTACATCTGCCTTCACACCAACTTCAAACAGATCAGTAGTTACGTAGCACATTAAATACTACGTCTTTATTTTTGCTTTTTTAAGTCGGTTTAATTTTTTTATACAAACTTTATTTATTTTACTATTTTTATAGCGAAAATAATAGAAAGTTCGCGAGAATAAACAATGTAAGTGCCTATGATTTCCCTGGGATTTCTTCATCAGATCCTGACTTGGTGACAATGGGACCACCTCTGAAGTATACTCTTTCTAATAAAAAAAGAATTTTGAAAATCGGTCTATAAATGGCAGGGAAATCGGTGAACATACATAAAAAAGATACATACAGTCGAACATAGAAACTTCTCCTTTTTTGAAGTCGGTTAAAAATATGATAAACTCTGTAACTTAAGTAACACAAAACAAAAAATGTATCCACTTTCACGAAATACTTTCAGAATTTCGTGGAGTTATAGGAAACATGAATGACAAATGTAGACATCTGCGCCAAAATGATTGGAAACACAATTTTCCTTGACAGGCTTATTATTTTTCTATTTTTTCGTTGCAATCCGCTGACTTCGTCTATACCTTGCCTGTCATTATTATTCGTGACGTAACCTATCAGTATTGATACCATACGATATTTACTGTCATTGTTTCGATTTTTGTCACTGTCGTGGTCGGTTTAGCGAACGTCATTTCAACGCCGACCGATTCGGTTAAGTCATTTTTAGGGTGCCGTACCCAAAGGGTAAAAACGGGACCCTATTACTAAGACTCCGGTGTCCTTCCGTCCGTCCGTCTGTCACCAGGCTGCATCTCAGGAACTGTGATAGTTAGACAGTTGAAATTTTCACAGATGATGTATTTCTGTTGCCCCTATAACAACAAATACTAAAAAACAGAATAAAATAAATATTATAGAGGGCTCCCAAACAACAAACGTGATTTTTTGCTTGTAGTTTTAATAGACAATGGTCGAGTCCGACTCGCACTTGGCCGGTTTTTTGTTTCACCTGTATAATAAGATGGATTTATTGTTCTCTGCCTATGAATTTGTTTCTCTACGTTTGATCCACAATTACAACCTTTATTTTTCCCAGGTTTGATTCCCGGTCGGCACAGGTATTGATATAAAAAAGCAGATTTTTTGTTCTCTGTTCTGGATTCATGTGTCCCAAGTTTCCTCCTCTGTTGCATCGATGGATACATCCAAATGCAATCAATTTAAGAGTAATCTCATTTGCCGAAGCAATGGCTCATTGAGTGAAATACGATCGGGAAAATCTGTTTTTAATTACTTTTGTACAAATATTAGTATTATTTGAAGTGGGCGGCAGAAAATGATTGATTACGGGACCGGGACGTGCGTCATTTATTAAGATTAGCATAAGCCGCTCATTATTAAGGCAATCAATTATTATCAATTATCGCCTTTATTTACATCATGTTAGGGACGAACTTGACAAATTCACTAAACCTTTATTAAGTATACGCCATTTTGTAAATAACCTAACCTACAATAACTATAAATTTTGAAATACTTAATGATTTTTCTTGCTTAAACAAGTTTGTCGGATCCTACGATATTCTACAATAGAAATTCGGTGGATCCTCCAAAATCGTTACCCTCACCTGTTATTCCCTGTTGATCAACAGACGAGTCTCTGACTTTTAACCCACGCGAGTTTCTCTACTTATGGCATTGGCGATTTCACCAATCTTTTTTTTGTAATTGTCTGACATTGACAAAATTACTAAATTGAATGGCAGTTACGCACCTATTTTGTAGTTCTTATTCTAATTTATAAGTAACTTATCCACGCTACATAGGTCCATTTTTTAAAACTTTTTATGCTAGAAACCTTTGCAGAAAAACTCACCAAAGTTTCACCTTTATCGGATAAACAATTAAGGAGTGCGTAGAGGACAAACAAACTTCATAACTTTTATTTATATAGGGTTATTTAAATTAAATAGCAAAAATTATGGTGTAGAATCACCCCACTAAACTAACTGAACAACTTTTTTTCCAAGGAAAAACGGTTCAAAATATGTAAAAGAATTTCTCATCTCCATACGACTAGTGCGATCATCTGATTGCCTTAGTATGAGAAGTTGATTTTTTTGAGAATATTATTAAAAAAGTAAGTAGGTAGTCAAAGTATAATAAGTTTCATCATCGCCAAAATGTGTGAAAACTCTTACGTTGGCATAGACAAAAATCTATCAATTCTAAAAAGGTATTAAGTACCTTACAGCTTGTTAAATAACAAAGTTCAAAATATGATTATTATTTTTGCCCGGGACTGTACGTATATGTGACATTTATCAAAAGAAAATTGAACTTAAAAAACGATAGAACGTACAAATTATTTCAGCTGAGGTACTGGAGCGTCCCTTAAGTGAGAACTGAGCGGGTACACACCAAGCATAATAAAACGTCTATGATGATACATCTACGAAAACAGCGAGCTAAAGTCAACATATTAGTCAAATATAGAGTTATAATAAATTTAAAAAAGTCTAATAGTCAGGCAATATGTTTATAAAAATACCACTTTAATAAATTAAATATTTTTAATAAAAGAAATTTTAAAGTTGGAAAATTTGAAGTTCTAACACTTAAGAAGGAATGTATTAAGCAGATGTTCCGTTGTAAGTGAATGTTTCAAAGTTTTCAATAAGTACCGAATTGGGCTAAATGGATGTCTGAAGCGGTAACAAAGCTGTTCAGAGAATTGATTTTTTTATAGAAAACTTCGAGTAGATGGTTAACAAAGTGGATGCCTCTGGTAAAACTGTGACCCTAGAACAAGTATCTTGGCATAAGAAATATATTTAGCAACAGTTCCTTTAAATCTTCTTATCGTGTAGATATAGTCATGTCTGTGACGAACTTGGCTAACCCTGGTGTCAGAGTTTTCAAACCGCACAATGGCCTGACCATTGTCCGTTCCTTTAAATATTATAATCTTTAAAATCTTTGTTCCTTTAAATATTAATAATCTTCGTTGAAAAAAAATAACCAAATTTTCGTTGGCTGCTATGAAACTCGGATAAAAATCGTGATCCAGGATTTTGGCATTTATGTAGGCAAATACAGATAAACAAGTATAATTTGACCTCGATCTGCGGAGATAGCATACACGCGTCAGGTAGTTTTGTCCAGTTGACGTCATTTTAATTGTTCCGTACTGACGCTATGTGTTATAATTTATGACAAGAAGTAGAATCGACGGCCATACATTACGTTTACATGCTAGCATAGCAGGTGATAGGAGAACTTTACCAAATTGAATGAAGCTCCAAACTGAAGAGAAAATATTTAATTAAAGTTACAAATGTATCAAAGTTTTCAAATAAGAAGTAAATGATTGTAAGATAGCAGCACGTCAGGTTATCCATTTGCACTACTGCTATTGCGAGCGAGATAAGGGCGACGCCAAGATCAACATGTATAGCCTGATGTGCTGCCGTGTACCATTTGGAAGCAAATAAAGAAAAAATTTATTAAATATAAATAACTGGAAGAACGATAGTAAAATACAATACCATATACTTTATTGCACTCCTAAACAAATTATAAGGTACAGTTACATGTTACTACAAAATAGTACCCTGCCCGTATGGCTCGGTGTCATCCGATCTGATGACGCGGCGCCGGACGGCTTTTTTACCGCACGGATCATTGAAACATTGAAATGAAAAATGATTTTTTTTTGTTTTTTTGGTTAACGGTTATATTTTTAAAAATAAACATTAGCGAATTCGTGTTTCAATGATCCGTGCGGTAAAAAACCGTCCGGCGTCGCGTCCAGGCCATACGTCCGGGCCGTATCGGGGCTTTTTTTAATTTTATTTTTTCAGTCATTTATCTAAAGCGAGTTTTATACTTCAAAATAATTATCGTCTCCAAAGCCTTGGTCTTATTCAATGCCAATATCAATCAAGAAAAAATAATTTCTGGGGAAAATATTCCTACTTACATTTAGATTGTTTTTACGATTAAGTTATACGATACACCTCACTAGGGAAATAAGTGGTTTTATTGAATCGAAATATTATATCAGACTTTTTGAAGGTAAATCTAAGCACCTTCAGGGTTTCCGAATAAACTTAATTTTTCCTCTGGTTCAACAATAACGTTAATAATTATTCAGTGCTATGATAAGAGCGGATAAAATTAATACAATTAAAATACAATCCCGTTAATTTTACCAAGGCTTATCATAAGTTGACCATTTTATAGTTTCCCTAACCTAAAGGTAAGCTAAAGAGGAACTTTGATACTATTAGCTAAAGAGGAATTTGATTTGATATAAATGTTTTACAGAAGAAAAATATCTCATTTCCTACGCAAACGGACAATTCGCACTCTGATACCAAGTTCAAAAAAAAAACATTAGTAAATATAGTTAAGTACGGTCTCTTGTTTATTAAGGCTCATTGCATTGCCACGAATTTTTCACAAAACGCATATGAATTACAGATTCTTTTCATTTGTATATCATTTTATTTGTGACCCTGATTTTTGTCTGAAATAAAATGCTCTCTGTAGAAAAAAAAAACTATTAAATGATTGTAGATGGGATACATTAAAATTAACTTACCATATGTGTCATATCATAGTTCAAACTATATTATAAAACAAAGTCCCCGCCGCTTCTGTCTATCTGAACGCGATAAACTTAAAAACTACTGAAAAGATTTTCATACAGTTTTCACCAATGGAAAAAGTAATTAAAGAGGAAGGTTCATGTGTATAATTAATTCCCGAAATTCCCACAGAAACGAAGTCCCGAGCGGGAAGTTAGCATTGGATAGTGAAAGAAAAGCTTTAATCGCTTAGTTCTCAGTTTGAACATTTGGCAGATTTTATTCTGTCATGTTCGCGAAAATACGAACAATACGTTACATTCAAACACTTACATATCCAAATTTTAAAAAAAGAACCATGTTATTTGTAAACACAGTTATTCCATGATTTTTTGGAAACTATTTCAGTCATGCCTTTAAAAAAATACAAATTAGTAGATAATAGAATATACATACATAGATATTTATTAAATCATGTAATACCTGCTTCTATTTTCGATTGGACTACATAAGTCGATAATACAAGATCAAAACTATTGCTGTATTACGGGCGAAGGGATTATGCACTGTTTCATGTTCATGCAATAACCCTTAAAATATATTCAGTTATTTGGCTCTGACTACTTGATACTTTGCCTGCCTCGATAGAAAATAGAAGTGTAACTATGTGAATATATAGAATCTAATGATCATCTAAAATTGACGACAAAATAGTTGTTTAAGTAAGATCTAAAACTTTAAACAAAAGCGAAACTGTCAAGTTTCCGAATTGTTTATGCCTGGTACAATAAAGAAACAATGGTCAGATAATTAGTTGTTAATCGTCGTTTTGTGTAGACTAGTTAAAGTTGAGAAGTCGGAGGCTGTAGCGAGGAGAGGGCGGGGCGATGGGCGGAGCGCTGAATACTATATAAACCTTGCATTCCTGAAAACATTATTATTCAATGCGCGCGATCATAGCAAGCGATACCCTCGCGCCACGCTACGCTACTCAACTTGCTCTGTGAGTTTCCCGCCCTCGCCGCTTTCAGGAGTTTCAGGTAAGTTCGCTAATGTATTTTTTTTTTTGAATAAATGACATTTTTTTTAATGAAAGCATTAGGAAGTAATTTTATAAGTTTATCTATATAATTCTCGTAAAAAAACATCACGATGTAGAAAAATTAAAAATGCCATGATGTTATTCCCGAGATCCATTAAAACGAATACTATATTTTATTAAAAATACTTCAATACTTCAATACTTCCCAAACAAGGCTCTTAATTTATGGGAGTTTATTAATTATTTCTTTCTATGTCAATACATTTTTAAGCATTAATTTTTCACTAATGAAAAAGATTTTTCTTATCGGAAAAAAATATGCAGACCAAAAATGTTTAATGATACTTTTATAGCACTGAATACTTAATCGTACAATTTCAATAAAGATTCTTGTAATAAATAACATATTAGTTTTTTATAATTTATTGCCAATAAAAATTTTCTAAAAAGTTTTTTATTGTTTCTAATTTAATTTGTGAATGAAACTTAAACCTAGTTCAAAAAGTTTCAATCAAATCAAAAGTTTTTTTAAATATTTCACCTTTGAGAAGATACCATTCGCAGAAGCAGTTTTATTTTATTAAACGCTGTATTTTGTTTCCAGTGGTATTTAATTAGTTTGTAAAACCACTTTTTTAATCATTGTGTTGAAAGTTTACGATAACACTTAAGTACCATTGATAAAGTTGTTTTACATAACATTTTTCACGTTTCTCCATATACTTTTACATTTAACAAAAATTCGTGAATAATTTAATTAATAGTGAATTAACTATGAGGGAAACCACGCCTAGGTCTACGTGTACCTTAACTTTGATGTCTATCCGTGTCTTTTGTTTTTTTATTTTATTTGTACCAAATTAAACAACTTTTTTTCCTTAAAATATCTCTTACTTATTTAAATATATTTAGAGTTTTAACAAATTTATAGTTCAAATAACACAAGATATTAAGTTGCTGATTTTCGTAAAAATTAACAATGACATTTTTAATTTAAATTTTTACTTTTAAAAACAAATGCTGAATGTTTTCTTTCTCTACTTGTTGCACATTACCAAGCTAGAATAGCTACAGCTTAAAGCCGACTGAAGTAGCTTTTAAAAATAGGAACATTTTTTATCCTGTAGAAAAGGTTTCTTATAACGCCCGCTTAATAAATATTTTTTCCGCTCTTGTCTATTAAATTTCCCGAGAGATACAGCACTTTTAACCCTAGAGAAGGACAAATTTCCTCTATTTATCAAAGCTTGCTTTTGTGACGTGAATAAAACGGAAAAGACCATTTTCACTGGGTTGATTTGGTCAAAAAATATTGGCATTAAATTTTTCTTTGCGAACCTTTTTTGAAAAGTAGTTTAGAATCAGTTTAAACTCTGACATATAAAGAATATTATTTATGACTGATTTATATTTAAAAAACAAAAAAGAAATATTTGTATTCCTCGTTTTAACAACGAGTGCTTGAATATATTTCACATTAATCATTTAACGCGTTTCTTATTCTAATGAGCTCGAAACGTATAAAATATACTCGTAACTTTCACTCGGATATAAATAATGTATGTATTTTAACTTTTATTTTGGAAATATTTGTTAAAGGTAACCTACATATTATTTTGTTTTTGTAACAACACAGAACAAATGTAATACGACTTTTAACAAGGCATTCTTTTAATTAAGGAATCCACAACATTTACTTTTTTTTAGTTTAAGGCAATTTACTTTTAATGTAACCACGCCAACCAAGCACTTTCAAAAACTTGCCCTATGTACGTAATGAGTATATTTATTTCTCTAAAACCGTAAAGCCATTTGTGTGAACATTTCATGAGACGTCAATGTGCAATATCCGTGAATGCATAACTTCTCAGAGTTACCGAATATTTTGAGTACCGTCTAACATCAATTCAATTTCTTCTTTCGATTTCTGACACTGCATTACAAAGCATTTTTTCTTTGCAAACATAACTTATTCCTAAGGTAATTTTATGATTATATAATTTAAATCTGAGCATATCTAACATAAGATAGGTAGATCGAGAGTACAAAATTGTTAACTTTGTATGAATCTTTTCGGTGAAAAAAAGTAAAAACAATATTTTTTTTGTTCTGTAGTTTCTTTACTACGAAACTACGAACGGCTACGAAGTGCTACGAAATTATAATAAAACGGCCATCATAGCGTGCCGCTCATTGTAGTTTTTAGAGTTCCGTACCCAAAGGGAAAAAACGGGACCCTATTACTAAGGCCGTCCGTCCGTCTGTCACCAGGCTGTATCACATGAACCGTGACAGTTAGATAGTTAACATTTTTGCATATGATGTATTTCTATTGGCCCTGTAACAACAAATACTAAAAACCAGAATAAAATAAATATTTAAGGGTGCTCCCATACAAAAAAGTGATTTTTTTGCTCGTTTTTATAGAAAGTCTGTCCGATGCTGTATCTCATTAACCGTGACAGTTCGACAGTTTAAATTTTCACAGATGATTTATTTCTATTGGTCCTATAACAAAAAATACTAAAAAGTAGAATAAAATAAATATTTAAGGGGGCTCCCATACAAAAAACGTGATTTTTTTGTTCGTTTTTATAGATAAGTCTGTCCGTGGCTGTATCTTATGAACCGTGATAGTTAGACAGTTGAAATTTTTACAAATGATGTATTATGGTTGCTAATGTGATACAACAATTTAAAAAGTAGAATAAATCAATTGTTTAAGGGGGTTTCCATACAACAAACGTGATTTTTTGCCGCTTTTATAGAGATAATGATTTTTATAGAGTCCGACTTGCACTTGGCCGGTTTTATTTAACTATTGGTCTCAATGAATTTAATCAAACGCGTCTGCCGTACTAACAATACACAGTAGAAAGCTAGTGTTTTTCCGTAGTGGGAAAACCCCACTCTTACAATACCCAAGGGGAAAAATGGAGCTATTCTTAAACGGAATCAAATGGCACAATCAATGTCTATCTGTTATTAAATTTCTATAAACGAGGTCTATTCCATACTCCGGACGCATATCTCTTATCCGATGAAATGGACGGAAATTGGAAGGGTTATGTCTATTGTAGCACCAAAATAGCCTATTAAAAATATTAAGAATAGGTGCGGTAAGATACTACAAATTTAATACACTTCAATAACATTTTATTATAAAATTAAAATAAAATAAAAATTGAATCAGCCCCGACATTCGATTGCTTATAAATTTTAAACGGCTGAACAAATTTTCATGAAACATGGCTAAGAACACTCGAAATAAAGTTATTTATGACACAAAAAAAAACTAAACGAAAATCGGTTCATCCGTTTGAGAGCTACGATACCACAGATAGATAGATACACAGATACACAGACTTTTTTTGCGTCGGGGGTTAAAAAAAATTAATGAATGACTTTAGATTAGTAATCTTTGTCTTTATTAAACTGGGTCTATTATTTCATTTTATGCTTTGGGTTAGCTATATTGACTCCTGTTACAAAAAAAGTCTTCTTAAAAAAAAGCTAAAGAGGGGCGAATAAACATTATTTATGAGACAGCTTAAGTCCAGAAAAAAACTGCCTGTTCGAAGCCTAACATTTTTCTTTGCCTTAGTTTTATTAGTATTCGAGTAAGAAGGGGAATAAAACCTGCAATAAAATCGAGGTTGCTCCACAGGTGAGTCCGAATTAACGTGTAACATTACGACTAGACTGATTTTATGATCCGTGTTGTGGTAACTACGTAAGTAAGCCAGTATTTTGGCTCTGTCGTCAATTTAAATGACGCTAAAGAAATAACTTACACCATACTATATGTCATTATTATAAGCTTATGAATATTAGTCTACATTTCAAAAATTACTCTGAATGATTCAATACTGTTTTTAATGATATTTATAGTCTTTACCAGACATGCGTTTCTTTGTATTTCTACTGGACTTTGTTCCCGTGAAGGGACCTATGTGTTAATCCAGGGTGTCAGCTACCTACATAACAAATTTTATCAAAATTGGTCCAGCAGTTTGAGCTTGAAAGAGGAATAAACATCCTTTCGCGTTTATAATATTAGTTAGGATTACAGTTAAATATTTTGAAATACATACAAATAAACCGTTCAAAAAGTTAGTGAACTAATATCTACCTTTAAAAAGTGATATTTTATATGTAGATGATTACACGCATAAGGATTCCCTTTAATAGGCTATGTATGACATTTTAAAAACATTTTTAATTTTGTTTGATTTATTATTTAACATAAAGGAATAAGGTTCCGTTAAAAAAAAAACAAAACAATCTATCTTTTGAAAAAGAAATATAATAATTAAAAGATTCTCAGTACGGTAAACTAATCCTCAGTACGGCATTATATGCAATCGTATTCCTTTACCAAACTGTCATGTCAATTAAGAAAAAAAACAAAACCATTTCATTTTGTATTTAATTGTTTAATTACGAGTTTGGTTGGTTGTTACTTCAAGCAAGTTGGTAGAATCAGCTCTAACGAACTAAACGGTATCCATAGTATCAGAATCCAGTGTATTGCGAAAGTTCTAAAGTCCAGGAAGCAAAGCCAAGTCGTCATTAAATATCAATCAATATAATCAAAACCACGAAACAGAAGGTAACAGTACAGTCCAGGTAGCAAAGCCAAGTCGTCAGTAAATATCCAAAAATTCAAAACCACGAAACAGAAACAACTCAAAAACACAACGGTTAGGTTATGTGTCAACCAACTGTCAAACGTCTTTTTTTTTACTTTGGCAAAGGAATTAAACCGTACAGAATGCTGTAGTAAGCAAGAAATCGTAACCAAAATTTTAAAAATTCATTATTTTTTAATCTATTATCAAAATTATTTGATATCTTTTTTATTTGAATATGGGACCTTAAACCTGCTTAAAATAAAAAAATCAAATCATTTCAAATCATTTTAAAAAAAATATACGAATGTTGTGTACACTTATAAGTGGCGAACATATAACCAATGGTGTAGTAAAATATTTTTAAGTGAAATACAAAATATGTATCGCTGTTAGTGTACCTTAAGTAAATAAATAAATAAATAAATAAATAAAATCTTGCATATAGCCCTTTAGGCATTCGGAAAATGATTGTTTGTATATTATACTAGCTTTCCGCCCGCGGCTCCGTCCGCGTGTCCTCTTTTTTTTTAATAAAAAGTATCCTATGTTACTTATAGTACCTTCGAGAATATATGTACAAAGTTTAATGATGATCGGTTAAGTAGTTTTTGCGTGAAAGCGTAACAAACATCCCAACTTTCACATTTATAATAAGTATTAGTATGGATAAACAAGACAATGACAATTACCTGAAAGGGCTCTTGTAGTGACTTTATCACATCTTAAATTTAGTAGGTATGTAAGAAGAAACGTATCTCATACTTAAATGTAAATTTCACTGTTTTTGATGAAGTTAATGATCCTCGAATGTTTAAATACTCGTACGAGTAGCTCCGTTAAATTAAATTGCTCATTCTTTCTTCTTTGAACATAGATAAAAAGTTTTATTTTATTGTTGTGGGCGTGTGAATATTAAACATTTACTTACTTTATTATGCTCATTGAAACATAAAAGAAAATGAATTTGCTCCTGTTTTCCTCTCAGTTTTTAAGGGTCAAATTTAAAAAGTCCCTTAGTCCCGGGAAAGATACGTTTCATGTTTATATCTGCTGTAATAAATAGGGCTTCGCAATGTTTCATATTTTAATAAAAGTGGAAGGTAAATAAACAAGAATTTATACAAATATTAGAACAGAAAAATTAATTCTCTTGACTAAACGGCCATGTGAGACTGCGTTGATAACGGTTTTCTATCCTGCTCAGCGTTAAAGAAGAAAAATGAAACGGAGCAAATAACGGAGCTTATTTGCAAATAAGCAAATTATTGCAGATTCTCAAATACGTCCACTGTCTTAACTTTGACATTTAAATTTTATATAAAAATATGTATTCTTGACTACAGTACTTGAAATTCGTCGTTATAAAGCATGCATAAAAGTCATTCGAAGCAGACGCATAATTCAATTTGTAGGAACTACTGTGATATATTCGGTGGACTAACAGTTAAAGAAAAATAATAAATTTTCTACAGCTACTTCTGTCAACTGTTTATGATATTTATGGAACTTCTAACAGAACTAAAATAAACAATAAATAAACAAACTAGGGACAGCTACATTGAATAAAGCATTTAATGTGCTACGTACCTACCGATCTGTTTGAAGTCATCATCAGATCCTGACGTGGTGAGAATGGGACCACCTTTGGGGTAATTTTGAAAATCGGTCCATAACTGGCGGAGTAATCGATGAACATATATAAAAAATACATATGCACATACCTATGTAAGTCACCGTAACATTGTCACACCCGTAAATCCTGTAATATTGTTATTTTACTTAGTATGATGAAAATCGCTATTGAGGCTGTTCACAAAGTAGAGAACTGCCTCATTTTTTTTACATTGACGGACTTTTTTATCATATTAATGCAACCTAACCTACAAAAGCCTAACCTAACCTAACCTAACTTATCCTAATTTTTACGCAGCCTACTCTTAAAGTTTCGTGGAATTGTAATTTTATTGGGTAAATTTTTATGTCGCAAGTAATTTTAATGTCACCACAATATTTACGACATTCTGGGGGTTTATGAAAGGGATTCTTACGGTATTGCTTTAATTCATCACTACAATATCCAAGAAATCGATTGCCTAGGCAAAGGATTACATTTAAGTTTATACCGAACTTGCAAGTAGGTATGAAACCGCAAAGGTGTACTGTAGGCGGTCGATACAATGAGCTAATAATACTTCTTGCTTATTTTCATATTTACTCCTTCTAGGAATATCGTTAACCGCATTTTTTGTACGATAAAAACCAGCCATGTTTACAAGAAAAAAAAACGAAATCGCCACTCTTGATAGGCAAACTGGCCATTAAATAAACTCACGTCTATATTCTATTGGATAAACTAGAAACAATACTGTTCTATTTGGCCACATTTAAATCACATAATGGTTTCAATATACCAAAAATGCCAATTAATAGTCATCTAGTTTTCCTAAAAATCTCGGAAAAATTATAGGAAGCCTCGCTGGTAAATTGATATCCGCACATTATTTACTTTTATAGACTTCATTAACGAGCGGGTAACCCGAAACTGATTAAGATATTGGAAAAACATATGTGGCAATACCACAATCTAAAGCATCTAAATTAAAAACTCTACATAATAATAATAAACGTTTATTTCTTCAAGACAGCACGCACATACATTAAAAAAAAGTTTTAAATTATATTCTTAAGCTATTACAATAGTTTTATGCTTCTTGCATATGTCTGCTGCAATGAGGAAAAAAGGCGTGGGCTCAGCGATTCATAACAGACTGATTAGCAGCCTATCGAAACTCAATCGAAATAGAACAAAAAAAACAATTCTGGGTCAAATATAAAAATATACCTATATAATCTTCTTACCAGCCGATTTACGACCCCACCGAGGGTCACCTATATGGTTTTTAGATTCTTATTATATAGGTTTTTAGATTTTTATCTATAATATAAACACCTATATAATAACAATCTAAAAACCTATTTAACCAATTTCCGGAACTAAATGATTAAAATAGTAACGTTTAATGTTCCAAATATCAATTACTTATATGAAGTGTATGCAATGCAATGACTACCCGTCAAAAACTAATAAAAGTTCTGTGTGATGAAAAACTCTCCATATTTCCTATTTAATTTAGCTACTTTCATTTCATTTGGTCCTTTAATTATAAAATATAACTTCATTTATTAGAAATTTAAAAAAATATATCTTAGAGTCCAATAGTCCATAAAGATATTAAATATTTTTATGATTAAAAGATTAAACTCGTAGTCACAAAGATATCGTATCGTATCTTCATTAGCAGAAACAGTCTGTGCTCACTTGTAAGATTATTTTTCAATTTCAAAGGATTAAGACTTCGCCAGCACTAACGAGTTCAAATTGATTTTCTTATAACAAACTACCCGCAAGTCTGACTGTAATAAAAACTGTCCCAAGGGTCACGCCCTAGATCCATGTTTCTTGTCACATTCCTCTATCATTCTCTCTAACCGCATATTTTCCTGCGTAAAAGAGTTCGAGGAAATCAATCTTCAAAGATAGTCTGTCAAAGCTGGTTAAAATTGCCATTCCAATATAAGACAGATAGAAAAACTTTATTATAAACAAAATTAAAACGAATAATATTAGAACAAGCAAAGATGTAGGGAAGTAATCTGTCTTTTTCTCTGTTGACTACATTTATCTTCATGTTGCACCCACATAATGTACTAGCTTTTTCCCGCGGCTTCGCTCGCGCAAAGAACTCTTTTAGTCACCCATTTTATTCTTGACTCCTTAGGGGATGATTTTCGAAAAATCTCGAAATACGTGTCCGTTTATTTGTCTCAAGGTATATCTTGACGAACTTTCGAGTTAAAATGTCCAAAGAAATTGTTTTCTCCATACAAACTTTGAACCCCCATTTCACCCCCCTCCTAGGGGTTGAATTTCGAAAAATCCTTTCTTAATGCTTGCCTACGTCATAAAAGACACATTTTTGCCAAATTTCAGCTTTCTAGGTCTAAGGGTTTGGGCTGAGGGTTGATGAGTCAGTGATGACTGAAGACTATAAAATCACAGAAACATTTGTTACAACATACCTACAAGAAGAATGGTGATTTACTTAAGTATACCAGCCATACATGCTTATACGTATTATCACAGAAGAACTAACAAAGACTTCCATTACGAGAATGACATCTCTCACGATGAGATGTAATCAAATTCCTTCATTTGTAGCCATTACTTGACATGCCCGAAATATTGGGTGACTTTGAATTAGATAGCGAAAATTAAGGATGTGAATAAGCTAACAAAACTGAACAACATTCCTCAAAGAACATGTTCGAAATATAAAAAAGAAATTGCACCTCTCCATACAACTTGTGCCTTCAGTTGATTTACTTTCATATGGGGAGACTAAACATGTTTTGAGAATTTCATGTAGGGAAAGTTGTTCAATTTCATGGGGAGAATGGGCCTTTTTATAATTCGAAAACGGCACGGTAAACTTGTATTACCATTGCCTCCTATGTAACAGTAACACTAGAAGCTGAGAACATAGGGGGCAATAGTAATTCAAATTTCAAAGTGCCTGCCGTGCCGTTCGATTTATAAAAAGGCCCTAAAGTTTTGCTAATTCAAAGTCCAAAAGATTAAAATAATAAAATTTGATGTTCCATTTTTTAGGTTTCTAGATGCGGGTTTCAGATATTGTTTTACCTACGAATAGGTGACGCAAAACTTAGTTTTTATACCTAATCAAAGTCTAGTGGTCCAAATAGTGTAACCCATGATATCGAAGTCTCTGTCACGTCGGCTTAGAGAGTGTTAATCATTTTTCGTTTTGAAATTTCGACTAACGCAAACGTAAAATACGTACACATTAAGCTTTACACTTCTTCTTATCGAGTCGGTCAAATGGTTAAGGTGAGGCCAAATCTTATTGGACCAGTACTCAGCCACGCGCACAGTGCTATCTGTGGCATTGTACGTACAAGTCTGCGAGAATACGTTCTCTTGACTGTACAAGGATATCATGGCGTCGATGGCCCAATTTCCTCTAATCTCAAAGGAGATTTGTACGGCTCTCTTTCACATAGTTTTTTTAATCAGAAGATGCATCTCGGGATGCAAATGTAAGGAAATGTCGCGTTGAGATTACACATCCGTGCTACGTTGAATCTTGTTGCTTTCATTTTCACTAGTCGTTAGAATTTAATTGAAACGGGTTTTCAATTTATTTAGCTTTTTCGTTAAATCGCAAGTTATGCTTAGTAGCCGAACACTTAAATAAAACAAGATTTAAGGCTGAAAATTTATTTCAAAACAAAAGGCGGTATTTAATTATTGAGAAAGGACTTGTATGTACAACGGCGAGCTTAATAACTCAAGGTTTCCAGCTATCCTAATCTATATGTTTTCTTTCTAAATACAGTATATGATTCAAAATCAGGTACTTGAAATTAGGCTTCGGGATCGAAATTGGAACCGCTCTCTTTGAAAATGCCTCCATAGCCTGCGGTGCTTAATGATCTATGGTTGCGGTGTGGACCTAATTCGATTTGTGGGCACACGGATTATCGGGCAACGATGATCACAAACCAATACGACCGACATCTTGCCCACAGGCTGTTTAGCTTAGTCATAATGTACACCTTAAAGGTTATAATTATGCTTCTGATTATATTTCGGACGAAACTTAGCGGTGGAAATTTTGAGAAATATATTATTGAAAATTTGGTACAAAGATAGATTAGAGCCTGGGAAAGGATATAGGCTAGATTTTATCCCACAGTTAGGCACGATATAACCTGTAGTCCACGCGGGCGGAGCCGCGGGCGAAAAGCTAGTACAGTATAAAAAGATTTTGGTTTATAAATCAACTAATTTTTCATATAATTACACAACTTTTTGTACGTTTTTTTGTTTGTTATAGAATATCTAGCTAGGTAACTACATCTACTTAATTTTTATTCATATACTGATAAGTTTAAAAGTAAAGACTCTTTGGCTTGTTAATGTTATTTATTGAGAATTTAATCACACTAATTTCACTTCTCAGCGGGTAGAAGAAACTGTTTGCAACTTTAAATAAATACGACAATTCACAAAGAATTAATTTATAGTGAAAGCAGGTTTTTCCCAGTGTTTTCTGATAATATAGGTAAATAAAAACAAAATGTAACAGTGCGGCTAAGCACTTTTAGTTAATTTATTTCTGTTTCCACTTAAAGGCAATTAAAAAAAAATGCACTCAGCTTTTTTAAAATATTTTTATTTCATAGCTAGACCCGCCGAAAACGTGTTTCAGTGTACGAGAACACGTTGATTCATTTACAGACGATACAGCCCATATTCTAGGAGGCGTATCAGTCGTGAATCAAGCCTTAAAACAACTTTTAATTTGTGATTGTATTCTAGAACGCCACTTTCGTTGATCGAAGTTCCACTGAGTGACATTCAGGTGACATTTGAAATGTCACTCAGCAGATGTCAGGTCTAACTTTCTTACTTTTCGCTATGAGCATTCCCGCGTTTTTTTTCCTGTCATCTATCAGTTTTTGACATCTTAGACAGTTTCACTGTTCCTTTTTAAAGTAGAATGTTGAAATATATCATAAAATAATTATTTTTAACGTAAGTTGCTGCGTAAAACGTAAAAATATTGCCAATAAATAATACAAAAAATGCAAATCAAAACAGACTTCCATTATTATAAAACCATAGACTATAAAAAAAAATTAGATGAGATCAAATCGGGTTTTAAAACCAATACTCATAGACATAGAAAAAATAAGTTAAATACCACTAGACTGGCTGTTGTCAAATCAAAAACGAGACCATTTGATTTTCGCCATTTTGGCGCTGTAGGCGGCAGCGGCAGAAAACCGAACTCGACGTAGTGAGGCCAAAAGTCGATTAGTCGATGTATTCCCAGCGGGGTAGGCAGGCAATCAGCTCAAGTTGTACTTTGCCTTAGTGCTTAGTACTTTGCCTTGGCAATCAGCTCAAGTTGTACTTTTAATAAGTGAGGACCAAAAGTCGATAAGTCGACTATTTATGTTCTCTAGCGGAATGTAGAGCTTATTTTTTTCTTTTTCCCCAAAAGTATGTAAGTATAAGATGATCTGTTTTTCTTACAGCAGAGCGTCAATTTTGCGTAAACAATAAAACCATTTTCTCACATTAGTGTCTTATTTTCTAACATTTACCATTTGATAACGGTCAAATAATAAGAAAACAAAAATGCCCATAGGCGGCCTTACGGCTTTTTTGGCATGCGTTTCGTACTAAATTACCAGTAAAAGTACTAGCAGTAAAAGTAGAGAAAAAAATTCGAAGTAGCTAAGAGACCGTTTTCTTGATTACTATTTGGCTGCAGTCTACAACTGGCGCTTGTAATGTATAGTTAAGTAAAATATAAAAAGTAGCCCAAAACTACAAAGTGTTTATAAAAGTTTATACAAAGGGTTAACCCGAAACAAATGCAAAAAAAACTATGTATACCAACAGACGCGACTCTAGGTTCAAACTTTCTAAGACATCCTAAAAATACTTATAACCATTTTCAATCTAAAAATCGATGTGGTTCTTAAAATTAAAAAATAAATTATAATTTTTATCTTATGTGGGACGTGCATTTTGGTGTATTTAGGGAGACAGAAAAATATATTTAGGTCGTCATACAAAAGTACAAATATTGATTTTATACAGGGCTTTAGGTAAATCTCATTCAACCTCTCGGGTGCTAAATTAGTCATTACGAAAAAAAAATGGAGTTTCCATACAAACTTCATCAGCATATAGCGCATTTTGTATGGGAGATCAATTTTTTTTTTCGCATTTTTACCTATGTTCCTTGGGGAAGTTGTTCAGTTTCATGGATTGATTAACCACTCGAGAGGTTGAAAGAGATTTACCTAAAGCCCTGTATATGAGATGACTTATTAATTATAAAGTGAAAAATGTAGTCCTAAGGAGACTCCACTTTTTGACTCTGTTCTTCAAAGTTTAGGTAAATATATTCAGCCTATTCCGACCACTGCTTATTAGTTAACAAACCTTTATATAATGGCTCCCTATTAAAATAAAGACTGCACCATATTTTTTAGTAAAACATTTAATTACTTTATATTTGATTTTACGTGTTTCTTCTTACAATTTAAAACAGTTTTATTGAACTTGAACACTACCATGTTTCTGTTCTTACAGCCATAGACTATACTGACTCAATAACTACAGAAAATCATAAAGTAGCAGTTAATAAAAATAATGTAACCAAAAAACTTATGTTTTACCTGCTTCTAATGTAGAGCTTATAATACAGTTCTGCTGGCTGCTTTCAAATACCAGAAGCCAACTGTGCACTATTTACACGTTATAAAATACGTCCACTGTTACAGCAAATTAAAATAATGTCTCATGAGCCATGAACAAATTTGTTCTATGGCGGGCCCAAATAATTTGCCGTTTTTATTTTGTTGAGTACCCATGATTACTTTTATAGGGTTATATAGTAGACTACAAAGTTATAGTTTCGCCATATCCGTCTACTCGCAATTTTCTAAGAGACCCTTGATACTACAAAACTGTAATCACACCTTAGTACCTAAGCTTTTCAAGATAACAAGTAATGTTTCATTAATTTACGCGTCGCTCGACACGCTCTGTTCTGCTATACAGACTGCTTTCAAATACCAGAAGCCAACTGTGCACTATTTACACTTTATAAAATACGTCCACTGTTACAGCAAATTAAAATAATGTTCCATGAGCCATGAACAAACTAAAGATTAAACTTATTTCCAATACAATCATATTTGAATCTCCTTACAGACTATAAAGACTTACTGACTATATACCTAACAATGTGAGAAATTTAGACTTCTTTGTATCTCTCATAAACTTTTTTTGAGATGTTGACCAAGGTCATAGATGAGGTTGACGATGGAGCGATTTGAGATGTTGTTGATTTGAGTATCAGTTGATAAAAATAATGTTCTAATTATAACTCAATAACCTGTCTAATACCCGCTTCTAAAGCAGAGCTTAGAATACATTTTTGCTATACAGGCTGCTTTCATATACCAGAAGCCAACTGTGCACTATTTACACTTTATGAAACACGTCAGTGAACGTTACAGAAAATAAAAATGTCCCATGAGTCTCATGACTCAAATAACTCATGACTTAAACTAAAGAAATAAGCTTTATCTTTTGCGTTAGTTTCAAAAAACAATAATATTTAAAGCAGTGTTACTTTATAAAAAGTTAAAGTATGTAATTTTTCAAAACTGGTACTCTTTTTTTCAGTTTTGAAATATTATTCAATAGTTCATAAAGCCTACTACTATCCCTTAGCGGGGATCGTGACATGTTTCTAGTAACCCTTATGTATAACCTTTACCTTGAACATTTTCTTCAAATATTGTAGGAACACTACCAAATTTTAACAATTTCCTACTTCCTATGAAACAGTTAGGGTCAAAATGCTTCGAACATATTTCGTGGCTTTTCTTTGATGTCCAATTCTTCGAAACATTCATATTTTGAAGCCATTTTTTTTAAAAAAACTTCGTCGGTTGGAAATCTGTTGTAAGAAATTTGGTTGGTTAGGTAAGATTAGTAAACTCTTAAATATTTATCTAAAATCATTCAAGAGCGTGTCGAGCGACGCGCAAATTAATCAAACATTAGTTGTTATCTTGAAAAGCTTAGGTACTAAGGTGTGATTACAGTTTTGTAGTATCAAGGGTCTCTTAGAAAATTGCGAGTAGACGGATATGGCGAAACTATAACTTTGTAGTCTACTACATACCCCTAAAAAAGTAATCATGGGTACTCAACAAAATAAAAACGGTTTTGTTTGCCATTGTACGTAACATTAAGTAATATTTTACACTAATATACCTATAACATGTTTCTATCGACATTGTTTTTATCGACTGTCTTTGGAAGCACTAGTGAAATAAAGCAGGCGAATCAAGCGAAATTGAAAATGCGAAATTTTTTTCTTTTATAGTCATTTCAACATTACTATATATATACTTAGAAAAAGAGGAATGTCTTCCCGACAATTTCTAATCATTTAAAGTAGAATTAAGACGTTTTAAAACAACATATTCAGTAAAACAGTTCGTAAAAAAACATACTTGTACATTGACCGATTATCTCCTTTTTTCTGTTTATATTTACAAACCAAGCATATTCTCATGGTCACAAAATTGAATATTAATAAAACTTTATACAAAAATTCAGTTAGTCTTTAAAATTTTAACAAAATTTTCATATATTTCAAATTGTTTACAATTTACTGCGTCAAGTTCCGTTCAATTTGTCACTTTCAATGCGTCCAGACAAATGCTGTAATTTATAGAGGACTGCCAGTCCATACACTTTATGTCAGTGCCAATACTACATACTGAAAGGGTTTTAAACTAGTTTCAGCTGACAGCTGACATAATTCAACTTAAAATACTTTCTTGAATAAGATCAATGCTTAACATTTGATTTGAACTCAAATCTAGTTTTGGATTATGGGAGTTCAAAATGACACCCATCAAGAATTCGGACCTAAGAGTGCTCATACACGGCGCAAGTAGCTGGAGCAAGTGCCTTAACATGCACAGCACTTTTGGTTCGATAGAAAAAGCTCACAAAGTCACCTCTAAATACCAATATTGTGTATCTTTTAAGCTGTAAAAAGGATAGTAAAATGCACACAGGAACTTGAATTTGCTACCAAAATGTTCGTGATTGAACACTCTCGATAAGTAGTTAACGCATTTTTCGATTTAAGCTGTTACCTTTCCATAAATCTCATTTTTCTAACTTTCGAACATGTTTTTACGCACGCACGCTTTCATAGTCCGTAAACTTCGTGTATCGACACTGTTCGCACTGCCGGCCCAGGCCTGTTGAGAGACGGAGATGGCACTGTTCCTATGTGTGCTGCCTTTATCGGGTGCTGTAGTCGCCTTAATCTATGATTGTATAATTATTTTGGAGACTAATTCGATTCAATTGAATTAAAAAATAAAACGGGCAAGTGCGAGTCAGACTCGCGCACGAAGGGTTCCGTTCCGTACCATTACCTATAAAACCTACCAAGTGCGAGTCGGACTCTATAAAAATCATTACCTCTGTAAAAGCGGCAAAAAAATCACGTTTGTTGTATGGGAGCCCCCTTAATATTTGATTTATTCTACTATTTAGTACTTGTTGTTATAGCAGAAACCGAAATACATCATCTGTGAAAATTTCAACCTTGTATAGTTACACAGTATAGTTATAGTTACAGTTCATGAGATACAGCCTTGGACAGGCTTTATATAAAAACGAGCAAAAAAATCACTTTTTTGTATGGGAGTCCCCTTAAATATTCTTAAAAATTGATTAGATGTCAATGTAATAAAATAAGTAAATGCCTTGTTAAAAAAATCACGTTTGTTGTACGTATGGGAGCCCCCTTAAATATTAAATTTATTCTACTTTTTAGTATTTGTTGTTATAGCAAAAACCGAAATGCATCATCTGTGAAAATTTCAACTGTCTAACTATTACGGTTCATGAGATACACCCTCGAATAGACTTTCTATAAAAACGAGCAAAAAAATCACGTTTTTTGTATGGGATCCCCCTTAAATATTTATTTTATTCTGGTTTTTAGTATTTATTGTTATGGGGCACAAAGAAATACCTCATCTGCGAAAATTTCAACTGTCTAACTATCACGTTTCATGAGATACAGCCTGGTGACAAATGAACGGACGGACGGACGGACAGCGGAGCCTTAGTAATAGGGTCCCGTTTTTTCCCCTTGGGAACGGAGCCCTAAAAAAGTGTGTTACAGGTTTAGTCATTTCTGTCGGTCGGCGCATGAAGTAGTAATAACGACGTAACTGTGTTTTTTGTTGTTGGAATGTAATTTAACGGACAGCAATTCTCCTAATCAATGGCAGTGGAATAACAATAGTAGCCATTTTATCCGTTCAGGTGGCAACATTGAGAACTAAACTTAAATTTTGCCAAAAGGACTAGCTTCCAGGCCAGAAAATAATTTAAAAAAAAACTTAAATTTTGTTACAGCCGCCTTGATTAGATGCGCAACGGCCAACTACAGCTCGAGCATGATGCGCGACAAACTCGCGCGGCACGCCACTCGGCTAACGGTGAAATTTCACTTTGATTGCGCGAGGGCCCGCGCAAAGGCTTGCTCGCCGTCGAATTTTGAGAGTTGTAAACTGTAGTTGAAGTAGCCATTTTTAAGGCGTTTAACTAAAAATGCAAGACGCTAATTAATTCGCCGTTGTTTGCTAACAAATAAAAGTATAGTTATGATTAAATATGTCGCGACGTGTTCCCTTAAAGAACTTTCTAATATTTTTTCTTTCAACTACGTAGTAATGTTATCATTTATCACTACAAAACCGATCAGAAAGGACGTCTTTTTTGCTTAGATCCAAAACGATCTAAGCAAAAGAAAAGTAGATTACGCACCTTGCTAAAGTGAGTAATTAATGCACTTATGTTAATTTGTGCCCTTGCTTGCGCTCGGGCACCAACATAACACTCGTGCATTAATAACTCACTTTGCGCTCGGTGCAACCATCTACTATTAATTGTCGGTCTTTATGAAAGAATTAATACAGAAATCAGTTGATGTAACAATACCTCTACAATATAGGGTTGTGTAGTACTGGATATAAATCTGTTTTACGAGCATATTATGCAACTCTAGCTAGCTGGACGCAGTAAACTTACTTTATTGCTCAATTGATGCGCAACAAGTCCTTCTGCGTTTACCTTCTACGAGGACAAATCTTAGCTTTTACGTAACTTAGCCCAGTTGGTAATAAACCAGACATGTAATAGAAAAATTGTGGGTTTAAATCCTGGTACCACAAAATTCGTCTTTTCGGATTTATGTATTGATTTTTAATTATTTATCACTTGCTCAAAGGAAGACATGGTGATTAAACCTGCACGGTTAAGAAAATTCGTTTACAAAGGCGCGCGGTTCACCAACCCTCATTGCGCCAGCGCAGCGTGGTGGACTATGGCCTAAATCCCCTTCATGTTTCAAAGGGAGGCCCGTGCCCCTCGGTGAGGACGTATATGGGCTGATAAAAAGCAGGTATTCTATCTATCTTAATTATCAAATTGCACTCTGAGCTACTAATTTTGATCCAAAGTGGATTTTCTTAAAATTGTATTTTTCATGTAGATATTTATTTGTTCTGTCTATTGTTTCGTTTCACGTCATTACCTAAAATGTATAAATATAGGTGACTTCTTAACATAAAGTTTTACAAAGTACACAAATTATACTCTAGTAGAGAACAAATATTAATCTTCACATAAATGCAGTATTAAGAAGTAAAATAAATACGGGAAAGTGAACAAAAACTAAATAATATTCCACCTTACAATCTTTTAATAGACGAGCAGAAACCAGACACGCGGTCGCCAAGAAATTGAAAAATGAAAAATGCGAAAACAAATTTAGAAATTAAGTTTGCTTGGGTTATTCCACTCCACTGGGGATTACTTCTGTATCCATAAACTTATGTTACGGCATAACTTTTTCACAATTTACCTCCAATTTTATTTTTCGTTGTTTCTTTATATTTTAACTGTCTTGTATTTTATTTACGATGATTTTCTTTTGCAACAAAAATCCAAGTAATATTTTTCGACCGTCGCGCGTCCAGAGAGATTTTCTTTTAAACTAATCCGTTCCCGCAGTAGATTGGAATTTTTCTAATTTCTCTTGATCGTTGTTTGAGAGAGGTCGAGAAGAATTTTTGATAAGAGGAAATGTGGGTGTTGTGAGAAGTTGCTTTTATGTTTTTTGTTTTGTTTTACTATATAAGTAAGTGCGCAATAGGCATATTTATTGTGAGAAAGGAGAAAAGATTTTGGCCACGAGGATCAATAGATTCAGTTTAAGTTCAAATATCAATAGATTTACGATTTACGCATGGTTACGAGTTTCTTGGGAAAAAAATATTTCAAAGTATTTCAAACATTTCTCTGGTAAAAATGTATACGCAAAGGAACCATGGTCTTAAAATTGTTTTTTTTTTTCATAAGACCAACAATTTGAGATATAAAACGACTATTTTCATGTAGTCCTTACTTCATTAAATCTTCACGCGATTCTCGCACACCCGTGCGTGCAGTATTTGTATCGCATACGCCGTAAACAAGCGCGCGATGGGTATGAATATTTCTATTACGTAATCGTGATAGAAAAAGGCAGTTTCTACAATCTATTTGTCTGCATTTGACGACATCGATGCACCCACGTGCCGAGTTCATCTTGACTGTTTTTGACATGAAAACAAAGAGCTAAGGAAATAAACTACTTGTTATATCGTTATGAATTTTTACCTAACACTTGACTAATTTAGATTGTTTCAAGCTACAAACAAGGTTAAGTAGTAGATAAAATGTGTTATAAATGAAAGGATTTCATGGGAAATTATCATTTAATTGAACTTACTTTATCTTTATAAACGTTTGTTTGGTAAATTTTGAACTAAGTAGGTTCATATTTCCTCGAATGAATCTTTGTATTAAATTTGATTTAGTTACAAAGAAGGTATGTAAGTATCTCGACTGTATAATTTTTTCTGTAATTATAGCTATAGTAAAACTACAAAAAACCTACTTCTGTATTTATAAAGATAAAAGGATCACATTTTCATGTAAGCGAGCTAATATTTCCAACCGTGCCATTTACAATATTAAATTGAAACAGCGTCCTTTGTCTAAAACGTAATCTACTTAAAGTAATCGCAACTGGAGTGATCTATGCTTCATTACCCTACGATTTGAGAACACCTTTCTGTTTTGGTATATTTATGCGTCAGTCAACTTTCCAAGATTTATGGTCTCCTCAGTACGTAAAGCTACGTCTGCTTTAAATATTAACTTGAAAATAGGCCAATTAAATCAACTTGACGGAACAATAATTTACTGTTTGTTTTACTGAAAGCCGGTGACGTGCTTCACTCAATATTTTACGGACTAAGTTGTCAATATGCGAGCGATACAGGGTGGACTGTTTTCAGTTTGAGAAGTTTGAGCTGTTTAAGTATATTGTAATGAGCGTAATTATATTTAAATAATGCTTTAATCCCACGCTGCACTGGTAGCGAAAGAAGAATATAAAAGCTGCTTTCAAATTAGTTGGTAAAATCTCATGTTGTCAGAAACATTAGATTCAATTCAATTCTCTTGATTAGATGGCGCCCACGATTTTTGTCATTTTGCCATTATTATAATGATTAAAAAATCAGATCAAGAAACCCTTTAAGGGTTGTAATTCGCCAGAACCTCTTCCGTTGATCAGCAAGGTGCACCACTGGTAGGTGAAGATGACCACTTTGCCGCGCTAAGATGTTATGACCCAAAACGATACAGAAACAGTAAAAAGACGCAAAGGTTTAACAGTGACATCGAAAAGGTGACTTGTCACTGCTTTGCTATACAGGATGTAAAGGATAGCTTAGCAAATACTTAAATGGTAGAATCTACCCATAACTATGATCAGCTACAAGTAATAATTTTTTTAGGAAATGTCAAGTTAAAGAGTTTTCGTTATTTACCTACTTTGGTGCTACGCAACGTACCGCGTAACGGCGTCCCGCGCGTGGTCCCCCCGCGCCGCGCCGCTATCGGAATGCGATGTACATAGCTGGTTTTTCGGAGGAAAATTCTACTGGAAAATCATTAAGAATATGGTCTGAACTCAGAGTTTCAGTTTTTGCTAAGCTGTTTTTACACCCTGTATATACAACATCCTGTTTAAGAGTAGGTGTACTTATTATGTGGCAGTTAAATATCAGTTATTTTTCATAGCGAAATGTATACAAACTAGAAATTCACAATTTGTGTATAGTCAGCAACAAGACCATCCAGTATAAATGTTCTCGTTCCACGAATATTCAAAGGACTTCTCAAGTCTCCGCGTTGATTGGAATGTTGGTGTTGACCGTACAATTTCATCACAAAGCTTATATAATGGCAGTTAGAATGATTCAAATTTGATTGTGCTTCTACAAAGTGACTTAAGTTATAATCCACTTGGTAAACAATTTCTAATTAATTTTGGGTTGCGTTCTTGTTATGAAGTACATGGTGCTTATTACGCTTTTATATTTATGTTACTGCACATACATGATGTAAAAGTAAATTTTTTAAGTGTCAGATTTCCATTTTCTAGCACACTTGTTTGTAAACTCAGAGGCTCAGGATAAATGCTCCCTGCATCAAATTATTTATTTACAAAATAGGCACCTATTCTAAAAACCTACAAATTTAGATGTTGTAAACTATACCAGTAATAAAGTTGCCCTCTTTTTATTGTCCTTTAAAAAACAATTATATAAATTTTAATTTATGTATATAAAATAATATTGGTAGATGTTACAGAAACTAATACGAATGGGAAGCACTCAACCAATCTTAACTAAATAATAAAGATAAATGGAGACCGTCCGCGTTTATCACAAATTAAAGTACCTAACTTCAAACGAAAAACTACCGGGAAAAAGTTATTTTATACCATTTTTGGTACTCACTCGTTTGACACAACACGAGTGGGCTGTATAAAATATCAGTAGATCTAAGTATTTATTTTAATCACCCATAAATATAGCATAAAGCCGAATATTATTTCATACCTACATAGAATTGTAAAATAACTTGTCTCCTTTTCACCATAAAAGTGAAATTACTCGTCCACATCATAAAGTCACATTGTAACGACGATAGAGGAGAAGTCAGGAGGTTGGAGCTTGATATCGGTGAAGCTACAAATATGTTATAGACAATTTAATATATATAAAAATATATAAAATCCGTTTCGCCAGATCCTGGATTATAGTCAATTGCACCCTGAATTTTATACTGGAACATCTTCTTCTAATTTTGTATACGATATTGATATAATGCTAATAGTTAAATTATATTAATTACCTATATTTGTAAAATTTTAATTGGCTTATTCATAATCTAGTAGACTAGCTGTGCTATTGTTTGCTATTATATTTTCATTGATCTTATCAAGCATTTAGATGAAATTATTAGGAACATTAAAGCTTAATCATTGTTTAATTAAGTTGAAACTCAGGAGATATTAAAATTGGTAATTTGGACTGCTGAAATAACCAGTGGCTGTAAAAGATAATGGCACTTGCAGGGGTATAACAATATTTCCACAGGCTGTTGTTTAACGCAAGAACTAGGAGTACTTACCTTATAATCTCATAATTCAAACTTGGAAGGGCTACCTAACGAATAAAATATTTTAATTTAATGTTCCGAAAATGTTGACAGTTTGATTTGTTTTGTCAGTTGTGACTTTGATTTCGCGAAATTATTCCCAGAATCGAATTATTTAAACTTTTATGACGTTCTAAAACAATGAAAAGGCCAACATGACATATAACACAAAACATAAAAGTAAAACTTTTAGGAAAATAGTATAAATAAATAGATGAACGATGTCTTTGACACATTTTTAAAGAAAAAACACATAGTTAATGGTAGCTGACAGGACAGCCGTTTTTTTATAAGTAAAAAGGTAAGACAAGTTGTGAGCTCGTGCAGCTGTGACAATAAGGTGATGTGTTGTAAGAGCTTGCTCATTAGAACTGATGAATAAATTATCTTAAGCTTAAGACATGCCGGAGAAACTTTGTAAAAGGCTTTGTAAAAGCCGTATTTTTAACTACATAAGCCGTTACGTCATCCGAGTGATAGTGAAAAAATCTCTCTGTTGAGTAATGTAGTATGTTTTCCAAATGATGTCAGTGATAAAGTTCAAAAACACAGAAATTAGTATCTTATATTGTACATAATGTAGTTGTATACGAAGCCTATGATTGTATGGTACTCTACATCCTCTGAGTGTGTCTTGTCATTTCGAAATTCTAAATAATTCAGGTCACGGACATAAAGTCTGTGGATGCTAATAATAACACAATAAGAAAAACAAATAATAAATAATATAAAAAGCATGGGATAACTCACGTAGAGCGTCATCTAGCCCCATACTGACATACTACAGTGCATTTACATTTTTTATTTTCTCTCGGCAAACTTGGTGTTTCCGGAGTTATAATAAAAGAGCAATAAAGTATGTAGGTATGTTATTTCAAAATTAAATTATTGTAGACGATAAATCTAATAAGTAATAGTAGGCAATTAAAATTAAATCGAAACACAAACAAAGTAGTTCTGAATTCAAATTATTGCAGACGATATATCTTATAATTCATTGACGTATTAGTGTGTATTTGGAAAACTTTCTGAGACACACAGAAAATTAGAAGCATTGTACACATAGCAGCACATCAGGTTATACATGTTGACCTTGACGTCACCTTTATCTCGCTGGTGATAGCGCCGGGTTTCGTATTGCAAATGGGTAACCTGACTTGTTGCTGTCTGTACATATACGTATTTTTGTTAATACATACATATTAAACATAAATACCCAGACATCTCACGATTATTTAAAAATCATTGAAAATATGATTTTCAAATATTTGTATTGGTCGGGAATAGAACTTGCAAACTTCAGATAATTCAGGCAATTGGGCCCCGATTGTGTAACTTCAGTTGTGTGTCGATGGAATAGAGGCCATTTTATCTGTTCAGGTGGCGAAATTGAGAACTATTTAATTTCCATTATACTTGTTGACAACCACCCTGACCAGCAGCGCCACCGCCAACCGAACGTAAAGTTGCTAACTACCTGGCAACTGAACCACCAGTCAAAGCAGCCAGCCGTCATTAAATTGTAGTTCTCAATTTCGCCACCTGAACGGATAAAATGGCGAACATTCCATCGACACAAAACTGAAGTTACACAATCGGGGCCCTGATCTGTCAAATCAATTTCGTAATTTGTTGGTGAAATATGATATACCGATCGAGATTTAAATTGAGATATCATAGTCCAAACGTAAAGGTTCCAAGGTTGTTTGGTGAACAGATAAGCACATTAACATTTTTAATTTCGGTACAAATCCTGATATCAAAACTCATGGGACACTCCTGATTACAAAGTCAAAAAAATTAAGCTCAAATTCTATTGGCTACGTGCGGCGGTATAAATGAGATTTGTATGTAAATCATACCTTTGGTAGTACCTATCATATTCATTTCCATAATTTTATTTATTGCGGCGCCCAATCTGACGTGTAACAAAAAGCCTTCGTTGTTATTCAATGCCGATCATTTTATATATTTTTGTGCAATAGATTTCAAGTGTAAATTAAATCTTTTAAACTTAATATGTGTATTTTTTCTTTGTTTATCATGTCTTTCAAATACATTCGCCCAATGCTATAATGGAACACCGTATCGTCAATTTTTTACACTACTACAATCAGCTGAGGAGATGACCCCCCCTGCCGGATAAAGCTGATTATCTATGAAAAAACATACATACGCGTAAATACATACCCTCACGCCCTATAATCCCTAACGGGGTTAGTGGTTTTAGAAAAAACATTCATTTTTAAAATTGCGATTAAGCGTAATTGTTTACTTGGAAAAACTGTAAACCAATACAAATATCATTTGAATACCTAAAACATTTCGTCAAATAATTTTATCCATAATTTCATAGAAACTTGAGTTAAGATAGATAGATGGATAAACACTTTATTCACAGTTAACTTAGCATAGCAACTGACAGTACAGTAAGATAGCAATAAAGTAACTAACTTACAATATTTAAAAGCTTCGAGACCGACAGAAATTACCGCATTGATGGAAGCTGCTCTACTAACGATAAAAACAACATTCACAAAGTAACTTTGAAAATACAAAAGAATAAAAAATGGTGAAAGAATTAAATGATTTTTTAAATTTATTTATCGAGGTTAATTAGTTTGATTCCAATAATTCTAACATTTAATAGATTTCAGTACTGTCCGACCTTTTAGATAAGGGACTTAAGTAGTAGGTGAAAACACAGTACTTATTTAGCAAGTATATTCCTCTCACTATTCCAACTAACTTCATTGGTTTACTTATTTGTTGCTTAGCATAAAAACTAATCAAACAAATATAAAAGAAACTAAAACCTGAAACAAATTACAAACCTATTAACTGGCCCCCATCCAAATCAAAAAGATCCCATAGTGCTGAGGGCGATAATTTTGATTACATTGCATTTGGTATACGAGTAGTTAGTAAAGAAAATACAAAATATAAAAGAAAACTTGATGATGGAAAGCTACTTTCAAAGGTACACATTACATCGGTCAAAAACTTTTGTACCGGTCCCCAAAGGAATGTTTTGCTTTATTTAAAACAGTAGACGGTAGCTAATCAAGGGTTGTCGCCGTCCTCATGAATAACGGTCTTATTCAAAGGAAATTAAATTTATTTATCGCACATTTTCCTCTCCACCTACAGTTATCGTATATGACAGAGTGAAGATGTTAAATTAAACCGCGACGAGTTTTTTACGGAGAAAGTTATTACGAATTTACCTCTGCCGTTTTTCCGCCTCTCCGTACGATTGAGTGATTTTCATTAACTGAGTACATTAAAATGTACGCCTTACGCCTTATGAGCCTTGTAGTCGTAAGTACATTCGAGAATAGACATAGCATGTAAAAAAGTTGATGTAAACTAATAATTAAGTATTTATAACATAGTACCCTATGCTTACTTCCTCTTATGACCAAATTCTTGTAACTTACTTAATTTTCGCAGTAGATATTGTTTTCTGATACGTAAGGTATAATTTCTTTGGCTAGTTATTGTACAGTCTAAAAAGTCATCAAGTTTGAATACGATAACGATAAGTAGGTATATAAAACCTAATTTTATGTAATATTTCTCTGTCCGCAATTTCGTTTGTTAAAAAAATTTTGGGTCTGAGGAACACGTCACCAAACATGTCGCTCATGATGTGACGGAAGTAAAAACAAACATATTTTACACTTACAAGTAGTGCTACGAATCAATATTTGTTTGTGTCAAGTAGATAGTAAAAGTAATGTTGAGTAAATAGAATTAAAATAAAAAATTGTTATTTGACCGATTTTAAGTAGTATGTCATACAAAATTAATTAATCTAAACACAAGACATTAAGTTGCATTTAAAATTAAAATTGCTTGCACGGAAAAAAAAGATTAAGAATTGCTGAAGGCTTACTTTTTAAACCCAGCGGTTTGGAAATGATTTGCAAAGTTTGAAATAGTTGCTAACTCAGAGTTTATCGGGAAAATAATGACTTCGTTAAAAGTTCAATAGCTTTTTTAGTCATTCATTAGGTTTATAAAAAAATATTGCAAGTTATTAACGCGATCGTCATACATAACGGAGCAAATGATTGACATGTTATTTTGTAAATTACTTATTTATTTGGTTTACTACTCGAAAGGTAGGTTTTCCGAAAAAGGTTTTCCTATCAAAATTCATCGTACTAAGTAATGCAATATACGTAATGAGCTAACAAGTGCTCGTATAGAAAAAGTTAATAATGTGACGGGTTGACTCTGATACTTGGCCTCTCAAGACTGGCCTTAAAAAAATACAACATGGTGAGTGGACACACACAAATAAAAATATAGACAGGAAATAGCGTTCCTTCTTGTGCTTCGCTAAAATCATAATTTCGCCTCTCCATACAATTTGTGCGATTTGCCTTTGTATGGGAAATCATTTTTTTTAAGTAAAATCCTATTGATTCCTGGAAGAAAGTTGTTCAGTTTAATACTTAGGTACTTAAAGTCACACTATTGAACTGGCGGAAATAATAAAGTTCATCGGAGAAAAAGTTGTTTTTTATCCTCTGGAACGTGCAGGATCGCATTGGCATCAAATTAAGAATGGTCACGTTTGATTCCTATTGAAATTGAATCACTGCCTAATCCTCAGGATTTGGGTTCACTTAATACTTATGAATATTCAGAGCACAGACAAATATGTACCAGGACTCGCGACAACTTAGTTTTAAATAAACGAGAGGATCATCATTTTATTTGAGAAGCTTTTATGGATTATTGGGGCCCTGAATCCCACGGGTTTTCATTAATGTAATTGTGTTCTTTTAAAAATTGAGTTTATATTCTCAAACGTTTACGAGAAAATGCGATGTTCATCGCGTGAATATTAGCCTTAAAATTGATATGCGCACGTGAATACCGTAATTTAACTTTAAAGAACTGTTTTTGTTTCAAACTTTGTTTTCCAAAGGAGCGAGGTCTTTGCATCTCTTCAAGAGATTACTTGCCACTCTCAATTACACTGTATACTTGCTCCATTTTAATTGTTTGCTTATTTTTACCCTGGGTTGATATTGGTAATGATTTTACCCAACAAATGTATTTCATTGCAACTTTAGGACTCATTAAAATATTATAAGTTAGACAATCAATGTTCTGTGACACAGTTTACTTCATTTTACTTAAAAACTTCATCTTATTTTAATTCGTTTCGTTACAGATTTTACAATCAACAATTACAGTACAGGTTAGTGAAAATACTTTTTCATAATGTTCAACAAGGTTTATTTTTTAAGCTACTATGCGGATTAGATAAGATAGATAACATGATGAATAGAGTATTTAAATAGTTACTATTTTGACTTTAAAAAAACAATATTTATCAAAATAAATGTTCTTGGCTAACGGACGACCATACTTCATCTATTATCCCAAGCCTATACGCAACAGATGTATGAAATGTCATTCCTCACACGGAGCGTGTCAAAAGACCGTTAGTTAGAGGTGAAGGCGCGGCCGCATGACCTCAACTGTATAATGCCATCCTAATGAAATCACAGACCGGCTTGCCCAGTCACATACTAATAAATATGGAAGAGAGAAAATGTATGAAACAGGCTGTTACATAAAGTTGGTATATCACATTTTCTAGGATGATTCAGAATCGATCACAGGTTACAGGAAAATTTGCTGAAAGTTTCAATATTTTTGCTGAACCTTGGGAAAATATAGATACAACTTACATAACTAAACCACCTTTTAAATTTTATGAATAGTATCATTATAGTCAGTGAAAATGTCCGTACTTTTTTACACCCGTATTGTTATCGTAGTACTTAAATGTAAATCCATGATTGTTATTGAAGAAAATGTCCATTTTGAAAACGCAAAATCATTAATCGACTTCAATTCCAACAATGCATATCAGCAGATAATCACAAACCAAAACGTCATCTAAATATAATGTGTTTATATTTTTTGTTTGTTGATTTTTTTTTAAAGTACTAAATCAGTTTCAAAAAAATGTATATGGGATCACCGCAGGAATTTTATATTTTTTGAAAAAATAAATAATAAAAAAAAGAAAACATACAATCGATTTCAGAAACCCCTCAATATTTTGAAGTAGGTTCTTTTTAAGAAGGAAATATCTATGAAACCTTATAAAATAATGTCAGCTACTATCAATGGAACCTATTTAGCTGAGATGAGATGAAAAATATAAATTATCTATTTTTGGTTCGTGTGGGATTTCCATTTATTCTTTATTTAGAACACGGGCGACTGACTAATTTGACAATCATTGTACTAAATTTATGTAACGATCATTATTAAACTTTCCATTTAATAACAAATATATGTTACTGAAAAAACTAAAAAACTATAAGTTTCTTAACAACACGGACAGTAATTATACGTGGGCCAAACTGAAAGTTTTGCGTAACTCATAAATAAAACAATTTATTTGTATAATATAATATTTACTGCTTTTCAAAGTATTCTCCGTTACATTTTAAACACTTTTTCATTCTTTCAAACCATTTTTGGAAACACGAGGACCATTGGTCTGAGGGTATGTTTTCTACGTGCTGGTTGAAAGCAATCACTGCCTCTTCTGGCCCCGTAAATGTCGAACCTCTCATTAAATCTTTGATTTTTGGGAAAATGAAGAAATCGCTCGGTGCTAGGTCTGGACTGTGTGCGGGATGGGTCACGAGCTCTATGTTTTCAGAAGCCAAAAATGTCTTTGTTTCGTTCGCGGTGTGCGCCAAAGCATTGTCATGGTGGAACAAGATGCGACTTCTAGGTCGTTTTTCCCTTACTTTTTCTAAGACATTGGCTAAACAAATCGTGGTGTACCACTCAGCATTAATGGTCTTTTGTTGCTCAAGTGGGATCGTGCATACAGGACCCGTCTTGGAGAAAAAAAATGCAATCATTTGTTTGCCCACGCTTCTGGCCTGCCTCAATTAAATTGGTTTGCTGTCACCTTCAAACACCCACACAGAAGACTGTTGCTTTCTTTCTGGAATATAACATTATATCCATGTTTCATCTCCTGTCACAATATCATACACAGCATTAGAATATCCGTGATTGTACTTTAATAGCATTTTTTTACATCAATCTACTCGATACCGTTTTTGTTCTGGAGTGAGTTCGTGAGGAATCCACCGACAACAAAGTTTCGTAACTTTTAAATATTCATGTAAAATTTTCTGAATTTGGCTCATACCAATCCCCAAATGTCCTCAAATCTCCTCATAAGTGATACGCCGATTTTCTTCAATAAGTCTTCTGACGGTAGCCACATTTTCCTCCGTGATCGCAATTGAGGGTTGACCTTCACGAATTTCATCATGGAGAGAAACACGGCCGCGATGAAATTCGGCATACCAACGCCTTACAGTGCTCAAATGTGGTGCTTCCCTCCCAAAAGCATTTTGAAGACGAGCATTGCAATCTTGCAGAGAAAGCGAACTTTTAAAATCGTAAAAAATCATCGCCCTAAAATCTTTTCGTGTTAGTTCCATTTTTGCTACGGACAACGAACTTCAACTTGAGATAAAAAAACAATTGACAAGCGACATCCCGCCAAAATTTATTTTCATCAACTTATGAGATCTCATGTTTTAAAAAAATATAACATTCGAAATTCAAACATTTATGGGCGGCCAGCAACGCAAAACTTTCAGTGTGAACTAGGTATAGTAGCAATTCTGTTCGGAAGATCAAATCTTGCAGCAAAATTAGAAATTCTCGATTTCTTTAAACTAGTGTTTAGCTCTGAAATTAACTTTGATGTTTAACGTATAGGTTAACTTAAGATTGAAGCCTCATCCATGGTGTGCAAGACGTTAAATCCCATTCATGCTAAAATTAAGATTACATAATCGAGTTTTAGAAAATTGCTGCAAGTTGCCTTGAAGTAATTTGAAATGTGACATTGTTAACTAAGTGTGCCACTACGGTTAGTTCAGTCCTTTTCACTTGACTTTAACAAGAAGAATAAAGTTGTGAGCGGCATTTTTACTGGCATAAAAACCACCTTTATTGTCTGTTATTTACATAATTTCACAGAATAAATATGATGTACATATAATACGCTCCTTCCCTCGGTACTCCAATCAGTAGAATCACGTATGGATTTTATTGTACAATAAGCAATAGGGCCCTTATTGTGGCACGGACTGCTTTTTATTGTGGGATGTGGACTCTCCTATACAGATTAATGATGTCAATTGTACGGAATTTGTCCGTGTGAATAAAACTGTAAGGCTAGTAGTAATAAACAGATTAAATCTAAAAGGGAATAAAGTAAGGCACATATTTTTTGTTACATGCATTGGTAGGCATTTCGAAGATCTATAGCACATCGCACGTTTTTTTTTTCAAATTGCAAATGATTCTATGATTCATATCATTCTGCCTATGTGGTTTTATGAGATGTACTTCGGGGAGTGTGCTCAGGAGCTGCAAGAGCTCATACCGCCTGCCCTTTTCTTTCATTGGACTTCCAGATGCCTCGTCCTCATCCCTCTGATACGTACGAGCTCTATTATTCATCTTTTACGTTGTACACTACCAAGGAGTGTAATTCTCTGCTGGCGTCTGTATTTTCGAACTCATATAATTTTAAAAGAATATCTTTAAAGTTCGAGTGAATAGGCTTCTTTTGGGTGAGCTCGCTACACATCCTCGACCGCAATTTTTCCCTGAGCTAGATTGTGGTCAGGAGCGAACCTATTCCTAATAAATAAATAAAAATTCAAGCCTGTACCCACATTATGTCTAACTGAATATTTTGTTTCAAAACAAATAGACAGTTAAAATTATCTGTACCTTCCTAAGAAATGAGCTAGCAAACCTCTATCAAAGATCGGCTCGGATGTTTGCGGAGCCAGGCTTATGTAAACAACAGCCTTGATGGCTACTCCACTTCCTTTTTTCTGCTCCATTGTGGTCGGCCATTGTCTTGTCTTTCACCATATCGGAGCGGCTGGTCCCTTATCAAGATCGTTTTACCTTTTTGAATCAAAAAGGCGGAAAACGAGAACGCATTCCTATTTTGAATTTCTAAGACGTTTTTTTTTATAAAATAAATGTTACTTATTTTTAGATCCAAATTTAAGTTTCCGTACCTACGAGTTATAAAACGAACCCCTTATAGAATCACTCAAATGAAGTTGAAAGTTTGTACACTTATGAGTTTATGTAACTAACGTGTTACGTAAATAAATGAATTTTGACTGGTAGTTTTGGGAGGGTAACTCAGATAATTTTAAAAATTGTTTGCAGACTCTACCGTGTGATATGACAAATTCAAGGGTTTATAGTGAAGGTCTTTTTTATATATGATAATTATATTATATGTATATTTATCATTTTAAAATAAATAAACAGGAATTTGACCATTCTCCCTCCTCCCTTTATCTACGAAACCACAGATTATAAAATTTGGAAAAAAACGCAAAACAGTTCTTAACTCATAGATAACAGGAAAACCTATGAGAAATGTTTTGGTTATGCAAGTTCAACTCGCATTTGTCCGGTTTATTATTTGGTAATAGACGATGTTTTTATTTTCAAGAATTTGGTTTTCTTTAGTTACAAAATGTGTAGGTAAAATTTTGTCTGAGAATGTTAAAAGCCACTAGAACACGACTCATTAAAACAAACTGTGAATCTAAACTGCCACCGCATCGTTGCTGTTCAAGTTTAATAATGATGTTTTTCAAAATCCAATCACGGTTTTCTTATATTGATGCCCTATTTTCGGTTTTTTTTTTCTACTTTTTTTTCTCAGCACTCTGTGACGGCTGAATCTTGTTAAATTGTTATGGAACATGTTGTTGGTATACACGTAACACACTCAAATTATTGATGTTATCAAAAAATCTGTGATTTGTCTTGTGTAATACTGTTTGTGTTCTTCTTAATAAATAAATAAATAAATAAAAACAAAAAAATACCAAAATGCAAGTTCTGTAATAGTAGTTCTATAATATTTAGCACAATTCATAAAAATAACAATTGGAAATTTTCTATTCTTTTCATTCAACTTTTTGAAACATTAAGTTGTAATTAATTTTACTCGTTAAACAGGATACAAAATTACCCTACCTTTGTGTTGTTACGGTAGTAATTTGGAGACAATATAATATGATTCTTTTGTTATATTATCCTTATTTTTCGACGTTCGTTTCATTACATTGATTCGTCTTTTATATCGCCTTCAAGTCACTCACTTTTTTATTATAATTGACAAAAATTCAGAAAGATATTTACAATTTGCTACACTCGTAGCTACGTAGCGCTCGTCGTAGCCCGTAGCTATAAACCATTTAAAATTATTGAATCAGATCAAGTTAGAATCTTCATGAGGTGAAAATATTTCGTAAACTCAAGGATTCCCGGGACTTGTGAGAACAAAAATGCTTCCTTAATCCTTGCCTACGTTACAAAAGCAGCTTAGGATCGAATTTCAGCAAAAATAAATCAACATTTTTGTATGGAAAAAAATTACATCGTCCAATTGACTTGAAACTTAGTAATAGTGCTCTAAAACACAATTTGTGTATTTCTGCGTTTTTAAACATTTGTGCTCTAAATACTCTAAAACGTTAAAAAGGGGTAGGCACCAAAACCTTTAATTAAAAATAAAAAATTCTCCACCAGTATTCAGTAGTTTGTGTGTTAATAAAACCTAACGTAAATTTTTACTCAAACCGGTTAATCTAGGAATAACCATAGCGTAACATATCAAATGTTCACAAATAACATAATAAAGCTAGTGCTATTTGCAATATAAATGTCTCTTTTGAAATTGCAAGATTCGCTCCGTAATGATTTGACTTCCAGATTCTTTGAAGTTTCGCTAAGTGCACAGTCAACATTCAATGGAAGATAGAATTTGTCCAGCAAACAGCTTGCCTGGAATCTACTTGCATACAGACTACTCATAGAGCTTCAATGATTGCATATTCTTATATCGCTATGCATATTTTTACTGAAATAGAAATGATGAAATAAATCTAGATATTTAAAAAAAAATGTCCTGGCTACATAGCTTTGTATAAAAGAGAAATAAAATATTTTTAACAAAAAATTGACCCGCCTTCAAAAAGGGTAAAATAATTTTTTAAAGCTATATTTACGAGTAAGTAATGGTTACGGGTAAAACAGTAAATAGGTGAATTCATAGCGGAATATGGTAAATAGGGAGGATTTTTTTTCTTTTGAAGTCGGCGCCGAACAATTACTATTAGACTATCTATTGGCTATTAAAACTATCTTAGTTTTTATACTTCATTAAACTAGGTCCTTTTCACACGGGCGCAGACGTCAAAAAAAAATCCTATAATCCTATCTACCATATTCCGCTACGAATTCATATATTTACTGTTATACCCGTAACCATTACTTATTCGTGAATATAGCTTTAAAAAATTATTTTACCCTTTTTGAAGGCGGGTCAATTTTTTGTTAAAAATTTTTTTTTTAAAGGTCACTTATCATTCATATAACTTTCCTCGTAGATTTATTATACTTACAGCACTAAGTTACTCGAGATTAAAGAGCGATATAGTAATCAATTACTTTTACCCCTCTTGTTACTTACGGAAAGATATGAGGTGGTGCTATTCACAACCAGTCGCAAGACGGCTAAGACGGCCGGTTTGGTCGAGTGGTAGTGACGCTGCCTCTTGATCGGCGGGTCCTGGGTTCGATCCCCAGTCGGGGCAAACATTTGTGTGAAAAGCAGATGTTTGTTCTCGGGTCATGGGTGTTTGTGTGGGCCTTTGAATGTGTAGCGTTTATTTAAAAATTTATTTAGATGGTAAGAAAGATACGGGGTATTACAATTCTCAAACCGATCGCCAGATGGCATGCAAGATATGGGGTGGTGATATAATCAACCGATCACCAGACGGCAGGAAAGATGTGCGGTGGTAATATACTCTACCGGTCACTAAACGGTAGAGCCCCAGGACACAAAAGAGCCCAAAAAAACAACTTGAAAGTCTCAGGGAACAACTTCGTTTTTGCTTCGTTTACATTGATGACCTATTATCATCCACATATATGACCGAAAATTTCAGTTCATTTTATTTTTTAACTAAACCACTGAATCTATTTAGATAAGAATTGTATGGGACCAATCTGGAAGTAGATGCTTTCGAAATAAAATAAAAAATTTAAATCGGTCTATAAATGACGGAGTTTTGAGGTAACAAACATTAAAAAAAACACCCGAATTTAGAACCTCCTCCTTTTTTTTGAAGTCGGTTAAAAAACTATTTCCTGGGATCAATGATTGTGGCGTTTGGCGTGTGGCGTTCGTTCCCGTAGGTAAAATCTATATATATTATACATATAAAACGCTTTGTCCTGAATGACTGATGGATCAACGCACAGCCCAAATGGCTGATTGTAGAGACCTCAAACTTGGAGGGTAGGTACTTTGTGTGACGTAGGCATCCACTAAGAAAGGATTTTTTGAAATTCTACCCCTAAGTGGGTCAAATAAGGGGTCAAAGTTTGTATGGAACAACGTGATTCCTTGGTCCAATCTGTTTCCAATTTTACATGGACATTCTTTTTATTTATTTTATTAGGACGAGTTACTTATTTTATTGAAATTCATTTCCTAACGGGGTTTAAATGGGGTAGAAAGTTATTTTGGGGGTAATTTATTTCCAATGAACACAAGGAAAATAAACCCTATTAGTAAAACAAGAAGTTATCATTTCTCTTGCGCTTGAATTTTGACTTATGTCCTTTTAGCAATTTGGGATCATAAGTCATCTTCAATCAAATACCAGCAAAAGAATTCCAAACTTTTACTCTTTTACTTAAGGTCATGTTTTCGTTGGCAATAAACTCCCATTCGAAATTTGAAATAGTAAGGACTAGAGCATCAGATATTCTTCTATACATAATAGACTAGAAGAATAATCTGAAAAGCCTTCTCTTTTAATGTTGAACGGCATTTAATGTAACAGTTTGACACCGGGTTTTTTTGGACTAATTCGACCCTGCTGAGCTCGATTTTGCTCGGTGACAGACCAATTTCCTCCCCTTTCTCCCCTTTACATTGAAAATATGCCCCTCTCCACGGTTTTCTCCGTTTTGTACAAAAACTGTCAGATCTAGAAGAAAATTGTCAGTGACAAAATTAATCTACACTAAAATACCTACTACATGATATGAATTTTATTTTAATAGGTCTTATAGTTTTTGAGTAACATCTGCCCAAATCTCATTTTTTTTAATTTTAACTGTATTTTCGCCATTTTATATGAAAACCGCTGAACGAATCAATCTTGATGTATTAACCTACAAAATAAGAACCCATTAACAGTCGTACGAGTTTGGTTCACATTTGACAACTTACAGCGCCGAACTTGCGAATATGAAATAGAACATTGTTACTTAAGGGGTGAAAATAAGTCTTTCACCCGAGGTAAATACTGTGCTTTTCATTACGAACACAAGGAAAATAACAACATCAATAAGCTGAACTCATTGCATTCATACAAATGTCTGGAATCCAGAAGTATGAACAAAACTTTACAACTCCAAAAAACAAATGAAGATCGGAATGTCACTTTCCCGCCTATTATGTTTTTTTTTCTGTGGCTGGCCAGCTATTCAGTCATTATTTTTCATTTTCATCATTGAAAAAAATGGTAAATATTTTGCCAAAATCTATGTTATTTTAAAGAAATACCTAAAAGTATATTATTATAAAGTCATTAAAAAATATATTCTTCAATGAATACTTCACTTTTGTTTTTTCAATTTTACATCGCGCTATAATAGAGTGGCTGCATTGGATGTCGGAACATGTTTTTTTAATACCTTATTTGACAGCTGTCAGTTGAAAGCGATTCTCCTTAAGCCTGAAAAGTACTTTCAAGCCCCTCCGTAGGCAACTTCTAACTTCCTTTCAGAGTATGAGTCATGAAAAACAATTAACGCTCATAAACTACCTACTTTATATTCCTAGGAATTGTATACAATGACGGATTTCATACATTTCCGTTAACACATATATATCGTTGACTGCTAGCACTCTGTAAAAGATTTGCTTGTTTATCTTTGGAAACCTACCTCTAAGAAATATAAAGTAGGTAGTTTATGAGGGTTAATTATTGTTCATATTCGCAAGTTGGCGCTGTAAGTTGTCAAAAGTGAACGAAACTCATACGACTGTTAATGGGGTCTTGGTCTTGTTTTGCTCGTTTTATAGAAAAACAGACTTTCTATAAAAACGAGCAAAAAAAATCCTTAAATATTTATTCAATTCTGGTTTTTAGTATTTTTTGTTATAGGACCAATAGAAATAAATCATCTGTGAAAATTTCCACTGTTTAACTATCACGGTTCATGAGATTACAGCCTCGAACAGACTTTCTATAAAAACGAGCAAAAAAATCACGTTTTTTGTATGGGAGCCTCCTTAAATATTTATTTAATTCTGGTTTTTAGTATTTGTTGTTATAGGACCAATTGAAATAAATCATCTGCGAAAATTTCAACTTTCTAACTATTATGGTTCATGAGATACAGCCTGGTGAGAGACGGACGGACGGACGAACGGACGGACAGTAATAGGGTCCCGTTTTTCCCTTTGGGTACGGAACCCTAAAAACTACTGGACCGATTTCAAAAATTCTTTCACTAGGATTATCCCTGAGTAACATAGATCGCATAATTTTTCCGAATTCCCACGGGAACGAAGTCTCGAACGAAGTTTCTAATGTGATGTCGTAAATAAACACATTTTCTTGCGCTTACATAGCAAACGCGGGTTGAACCCTACGAGATAGATCTAAATTATGTACTATAGTATAGTATTGTACACCTTAAAAAGGTCTTCAAAAAAGTCCGCGATGGTATATGTCTATTCTCAGGGATAACCCACAATAACCATTTTTTGTCCTTTACTTTTTATACGAGAAATAATGGCTTATTTACGAAGCGATTTTAAGCATACACTATTAATTCTTATCCAAAAAAGTACCATAAACATTGTAAATTTTAATATAGATATAAATAATGCGTCGAATGCCGCGCTTCGCCCTATAGCACTTTATGATTATCAGGCAGCGATCGCACGCGTCTGTCTGTTACGCTTTCACGCCTAAACTACTGAACCGGTTTTGATAAAATTCGGTAGATAGATAGGTTAGACCTAGGGAAAGGACATAGGTTACTCTCAGAATGTAACCTGTAGTCCAAGCTAGTCTGAAATAAAATCCTTCCTTATTCCTTGCCTACATTAACATCCCTTGTCCCAAAAAGGTTTCTTGGTCCAAGGGTTTGGGCTGGGCGTTGATAAATCAGTAAATGAGTCAAGACACAGTTTTTTTATTTCTATGGTCCTGACTCACTCACTAATTCATCAACGCCCAGCCCAAACCCTTGGCCCTATACATGTGACTGTTTTATCACCAGACAAATTTTTCTTACAGTGTCAGTAACGTTGATAGAACGTAAATAAGGAGGATTTTTATTTTTTTTACAAAATTTTCAGATTTTGGTCTTAGATAATATATTTTGGTACCCCTTTTTAACGTCTTAGAGGATGAATTTTGTAAAACGCAGAAACACGGGTGTTACAAATTGTGTTGAAGAATACTTTTACTAAGTTTCAAGTCAATCGGACGATGTTATTTTTTTTCCATACAACAATTTTGATTTATTTTCATGCTTCAGACGATTTAGTTTGAAATATTTATATGAAACGTAGAAACAAAAAAATACGGGTCTGTTAAATTTTCATAAGGTTAACAAATTTGGATGGTGATAAAAAAATCTTCCTGTATAGCTGTTTAGCAAAGGATTTTACGAAATTCCCATAGGAACGCAGTATCAGGCATCCTCTATAGTAATAAATAAATGCCACACACTCATAGACTCATGATACCTTCGTACTGTTAGTCCTTTGGGAGACAAATAAAAAGAAAATATCACATAGAGACTCAAGAACAAACATAAGTTTTTAGGCAAATTAATGATGACAGGTGAAAAAAAACTATTTTCTGTAAAACACTTGTAAACTACCTAGCAATTAAACATTTAGTTGGCATCGGCGCCGCCAGTCAATGTAGCCGTTAATATATTTTCGGCATCTGAACAGATAAAATAGCACCATTATCATCCTGTATATTGTATATTTCTTCATACCGAATACCAATAAAGAAATATATTTCTGCGCTCACTTGGAGTTAAACTTGACTCGGATTAAGAAGGCTCTCTTAAACATAATGAATTAAAATGATTTGCTCCAAAAGCCTGTAAGTGTACTCAAGACAAAGCAATAGAGAAGATTACTAAGAACTTTGACCATCTCTTTGATATATTATTCCTTAAGATCTATTTCGATTCAGAGAAATGTAGCTAACTATGTACCTACTTCACATAGCCGAAGTTGCTATGAAGTATTAAGATTTCTTTTGTATTTATATGGGTAGCTCAAGCGTTTTATTTATATTTCAAGATTAAACTTTATTTTTCGTTATTTTTTACCCTTTTATTTTTCGATTTGTTGCTGTTAGTCCAACCAAACCGGCTGTAGTATTAAAAAGTTCAAAAAAAAATTCATTTCTAAACACGTTATTATAATAAATAAAAATCTAAGACTCAATCCTTTTAATAAATCTATATGTAAGTAACGTAAGTAACGGAAAACTTTATAAAAGTTTGAATTAAAACACAATAAAATTATACGTAACATGGGCTAAAGCTTATACTTATCACAGTTACTTAACTCGTTAAGTTGGCCAGAATCTAAACTTCAGAAACTTACTCTTAATTGCTTCGGAGATCTAAAGTTCATTTCGTGTATACAACATAATTGAAATGTTAACTGGTGTTTTGGTTTATGTTATGATAGGTAATGATTATAAACTTTAGACTTACTATCAAAAAGTGGAAAGATAGCTCATCCGATGCAGTGATAGATATTCTAAGAGTTAAAGGTTTTTGTAGTTAAGCATGTAGAGACTTAGGAATAGAAAAAAACTTTTCTTGTTTGGAGCAATGAGAAAATGAATTATGATCCTATCATGTTCCCCTTTGATATTTGTCTTTAAATAGATGCTATACAAGTGCGAGTATAAATAAATACACCAAGAAATGAAATAAATTTTGGTCCCTCCTTTAAGCATGCGTGACCTAGTGGATCTCGTTTTTGGATCGGGAGAAAGTGTTAGATGGATGAAATGTCGAGATTCTCACGACTTAACCTTGAAGCCACCTTCTTCGGAGCCGCTCCATAAATTTGTCGCGAACTAGCCAAAATTACAGTAACACAACCCACATTCCTCGCAAATCACTGCCCTTAATCACACTCTACACACCATGACGTATCCAGTGCAGTTCTAATGTTGCATTATTATGGATATGGAGAAAAAAACGTGATTCTATATTTTAAAGAATTTAAGTACTTTAAGGCACTGCCACGCTGGATTGAAAGTCTCTTCCCAGGCACGCTATAGAAGCCCCGAAAGTGGGACTTGAGAGTTTTGCTGTACCCTGGGCGAAAGGCTAACAACTACGCTCATGTTTCATGAAATAACCCTCGGAGTGTATGCGCATCATGTGAGCCTACTTCGTCAGGTATTATAGGCGTAAGTGCATTTAGTGTATACAGGGTATTTTTCAGAAATGTATGGACTGGACTTAACAAGGACATATAGATGAAATGCAGTATCAAACCAACTCGGCAGGACACTAGGATAAAATAATCATTCCTACACTAATCGCTGAAATTGTGATTGAAGTTTAGTTACCCAGACGTCAAATGTGAACAAATTAGCAGATTTCTTCTACGAATCGGAATCAGAAGCGTACAAAAAATATTAGTTCCTTAATCGCAACGTTGCGAACTGGAATTTGGTTGTAATAAAAATTAAGCAAGAGCAATATTATCATGATTCAATTATTTGCCTCTGCAGTTTCGATTTGATGTTTACAAACTGCCAACAAATTAGATAACATGATGTAAAACTACATCAAAGAAAGAAAAAAATATTTTTGACATCATTATTTACATTATCATATAATCATCGTGTTACATCAAATAAATATCGTGTTAAAAACGATCGTTTGTAACAGATTACACTTTGTATAATTATGTAATGATGTTACAGAGATGTTGCTTTTAATTGGGCATTAATAACCGACGTGGCGAGGTAATTTGATTCAGGCTGGGGTAATTTTATTCGGGCGGGGATGTCTACGTTATGCTGACGCTACACACATCAACGCGCTAGGCTGTAATTTCGTTAGGAAAATTTAATCCAGCAGGCGCCACCGCCGCAACGCTGCGGTCGAGGACTAGGGTTACTGTCTGTCCGGGTTGCCCCGGAAAAACTCGAACTCATGTTATTTAGCTAATCTGAAGTGTAGCATTGAAGGTTATCTTTCATCTGCCCAGGTTTACTTGGTTTACAGACAGGTTTACTGAATTTGTCGTACCGCTCGCTTGAACTTTATTTGCCGTGATATTGGGCAAAAAAATAATAAACGAATATTCATCATTTCATCTTCTAGTTTTAGATCATTTTATGATTCTAAAATCGCGTAAATCGAGAACACTTTAAGGAACACTTAATTAAAGTATAAAGTTGCTCAAAAGGAAGAGAGATTTAATTATACTTATCTGAATAGTAGAAAGAAGTATTTTTTTCTTTCATTACGTCTAGTACGGTTACAAAAGGTGAGAAATCAATGCTTGAATGCGGGGATACCAGCAATTTGTGCCCGACACTAGCTCCTGTTGGAGCTTCACAAAGGGCAAAGCAGAGGTCGTTAGTGGCGCTAGCCTTTCAATGAGCATCTACTTGCTGATCTCCGGCTATAATCACCCCATTTGGATCACGCGATTGAGAGCTCTTACTTTTTATAAATATGAAATGTAACGTTATATGGGGTGACTTTATATTAGCTTGCGAAACATTAGAGGTGAATTTCCCCATGAAATTCTCAAAAAAAAATCAGCTATATTTTGGGCCTGACATTTTCGCTAATCAATTTAAAGTCACTCAATATTATATTACAGTATGTATGTAGTCATGGAGTATCCCGGGGCTGTTATTTATTGTACAATGAAGGATTTACATATATACATACATATTTTGATTACGAGAGTACAAACGGAAGCAACGGCATTCTATAGTTTATTAGTGCATTGTGGGATAGCATTTAGCGTAGTGATTGGGGCATTTGCTCAAAAGTCATTTTGGGAAAGGCTTTTCCCAAGTGGAAGCTTACGGGCTGATACGACGATGATAGTGATCTTGCCTATCGTTCAAACAGGGACGCGCCAAAAAGTGTAAGTGTAAGCCCTAAAAAAATAATTAAGACTTTTGACTTACATAAACTACTCCTAATTTAAAATACTTAAAATACTATTGTCATCATCAGCCTATTTATATCCCCGTGAAGAGGCATCCTTTCGAATATACCATATGTAAAATCCTAGGATAAACCTCTTGGTTACAAATCACTAGACCGACAGGTGTTATGTTGGTATATGAAGTACACACATGTCACGGTATTCGTGACTGAAAACCATCTGTCACGGCGCATTCACGATTAATGAAAGGGCAGAGGTATTTTTCCGTGATATTATATAAATAAATTCATTCTCAATGATGCAAAGACCAAATGATCCATCCTTTACAAGGTTTAAATTGATTTTAATTTTTAAACGACTTCAAAAAAGGAGTCGATTGTATGTATTTTTTTATGTATGTTCACTAGGGTTTCTGATTTCTCGACCTTTTTTGTTTCTCGAGTTTCGAGAATTCTCGAGGTCAAATTCTCGAGTTTTCTCGGGTCTCGAGCTTTTTTATTAAAACCTTTGAAATCTGCTGCAATACAGGGTGTTTGGTGCATCATTTGCCAAATTGAATGGGCCGTAAGAGGGGTCTTTCGCTACCTCCACTGCCCCCATAAAAATTCTTGGCCCACGGAACTTTTTATGCCATTTTTTTATTTTGGTGTGAAAAATTATAAAAGTCCGCATTTAACATTCACTGAAAAAAAAGTGTTTGGGACTGCTCTAATTTTTTAAAATCTGTAATTTCTATGGGTATGCGGTTCTACCGAAATCAAAATTACTCGCCAGCAACATTTAGTTTTTTTCTTAAAGCCCAGCAAAGTTTTTTGAAGTTAAAAAATTAAACTGAAACCTCAACTTTAGACTTGAATAAAAAAAAACTAAATGTGATCATGTTCTTCCAATTTTTTTTAAAACATCTTTGGATGGTCCGCTTTTTAATGGTATGCAATAAACGATTAAAAGTTTTTAGTGACATCACTAATTCGCTAATTTCCTGTACTTAGTCGCATTTTATTAATATTCAACAGATGGGATAAAAACAAGTTTTTGTGTTAATAACACCCACAAGGCAGGTAAAACTGTTGTCTTCCTTTTGCACTGTAGAATTGAATCTTCTATCTATCTATCATAAGGTAAACGGTATCTAGACGACCTTTACCTATGTATCTTTATGTATCGAGAAGGCATTAGGCTGAAGAAGAGACATTCATTCATTTGTTCGCTCACTGCCACACTTCGTTCGACATGGCTCTACCAGTAAACTGAGATCCCAGGGCCGCCAGACCTTACTTATTTTCTCATTAAAAAAAGTGTGGGAAAGAGTAGTGCTAATATATACTATTAACATAATACCTTCAGAAACTGGTTTTCAGCTACCAGGTTCTGAAGGTATTTCCAAAAATTACTCACTTGTCCTGAAGTCTGGATGCTATAAAAAGTACTGTTATAGTTCCCTGAACATCAAATAAAAAAATCACGGCTCAGATTGAAGGTACAATCACATGATTTACTTGCGAGCTGTAAAGTGTCTGGCAGAAATTACAGCTGGCTGAGAGTATCTGGCGGTGTAGACAATTAATTTTTATATTTAATTAATTATATTCTATAAGACTTCAACACCCAGACTTCAAGACAAGTGAGTAATTTTTGGAAGTACCTTCAGAACCTGGCAGCTGAAAATTGGCCGTCGGCCCAAGCTAGCAGGTTTTCATATGTTAATAATACATATTAGCACTACTCTTTCCCACACTTTTGGTTACTGAGAAAATAAGGTCTCGCGGCCCTGGTATTTCAGTTTACTGCTAGAGTGGTGCCGAATGAAGTGTGGCACTGAGTGAACAAATGAATGAACGAGCGCGGGCACTGATAAGTGGCGAAAAAAAATCGCGCGGCGCGTCTGGCTTGATTCATGTTCGAAACTCGAGAATTCTCGAGTTCCGGTAATTTTTTTCTCGTCTCGAATGAATCCAAATTTCTCGAGTTTTCTCGAGTTCGAGAAAGCTCGAGCATAAACCCTAATGTTCACCGATTTCTCCGCCAATTATGGACCGATTTTCAAAATTCTTGTTTTGTTCGAAAGAGTATACTCCAGAAGTAGTCTTTTATAAATTTTGTCAAAAATGGTTCAGTGCTTTTAAAAAATCAACAAAAAAAAAACACCATCTACAAACCAGAACATCATCTAAATAAATGAGTGACATTTTTGTTTGTGGTTATCTGCTAATAGGCATTGTAGTCTGCAAAAAATACTAATAATATCTACTTTGTGAGAACTGTTGTTGGGATTGAAATCGGTGACTCGTACGTTTTTAACGTGGAAAAGTATTTAAAAGCGGAAACTGGTCATAAAGGAAACCATTTTCTCAGGGATTTTCTTCATTTTTTTTTAAATTTTACTTGTTTTATACACACAAGTAAAATTAAAAAAACGGAATAATATCCATGTAGCAGAGTAAATCATAGAGAATGAGTTAAATCATGATGAGAAAGACTGATTCAGTTTTCTTACTAGTAATAACTCTAAAATTTAAAAAAAAACGCAACATTTAATGCCCTACCACAATAAATAAAACAGAAAATTTTACATTTATGGCTGTTTGTCTGTTTGGGCATAGATTCCTTTGCCTTCCCCGAAAGGGATAAATGAAACAACAACGAAATTACATAGGTAAGTCAGTCTACGATATTGGTGTTTAGTTTAGATGTTTTGTAGCAAAGCAGTTGTTGCTTATAACTTTTAAATGGCTGAAATAATTTTGATCAAATATAGCTCGATTAAGTCAGCTTTCAAATAAGAAAAACCGCATCGAAATCGGTCCATTCGTTTAGGAGCTACGTCGCCACAGACAGACTCACAGATACACAAGTCAAACTTATGAGTTATGACACAAGTCTTTTTTCGTCGGGGCTACAAATGAGCGCGTTTCATCTGTCTCTAAAAGATTGAGTTTAGAACGCTTGTCACAAAAATATGTTTAAACAAACAGTAACTCCAGTTCTCTTTTGTACGTGACCCAAAACTTTTTATTTGTGTGGACGTTGTGCACCTTCTACATTTTAAAATTGGACATTAGACAACATAAAATGAAAATAAATTAGTATGGGCTAGTAGGAATTAATGTTTTAAATGTTTATGTTCATATATTTTCTTAATAATATAAAATGATTTTACATATCTCTTGCTCTGTAAGTAGTCACTTACTTCCCTGAATGCAGGGGTGTATGGATATCATTACAGCATAGGTTTCAAAACCTACCATGTAATGTTAACATTACAGCATAGGTTTTGGAATTTGAAAAAAGAACTGTCATACTCAATACTGCAAGAAGAATATTTTTAAACAGTTACTTTTTTTTCTCGGTATCGATTATTTACTCGAATCGGAATCAAGACAATTTATATAAGAATTTATGAAGATTTTATTTTAAATATCGAACTATTTGTTTCGCAGTCACATCGTATGTTAGTTGAAATCGATTTAAAAATCAAACTGGCCAGTACGATTTGACGCGCTTGCGTGCCATAAAATCGTGAAGAGTAAAAAAGGCAGTCGACTAGCTAGGCGCGAAATTTAATTAAATACACATGTTGCTCTTTAATAAATGTTCATAGAAACCTGCTTTCTTGTTTTTTTACTTACCTCACAATCGATATGTAAAGCAGAGTGTTTATCTCGGGTGTAAGCATCAATTGCATACTCGGGCTAATTAGCGCCCTCGCTGCGCTCGGGCGCCAAAAACCTCGTATGCAATTGATGTCATACAGCCCTTGGTTAACAATCTACTATTATACACCACCTGCATCTGGAGCACGTATTATACGTCAAGTATTCTATATTTAAAAGTAAGCCATTAAAGCTTAAGGGAAATAAAATTGTATGGAACTTCCCTTGGGCATTAATGACATTTAAATATGGAACGCCAAAATTTCAACAAAAACTTCTATCAAAAATAATTTCGAAAAAAAAAACAAAGCTATTGAAAGCTTAACTTCCTTGGTCCAAGGAGATTTTAACTATAAAATTTGACACATCAAAGAGATTTTACTTTTATTAAAAATAATTATTATAAAAACTTGGCTGTATGTCTTAGCTATTGACTTTCCTTTGCCTACGGAACTAAATATTATAAGAAAACGTCGTCGGTGATTTTGGATCTGCGATTTTCACCGCGAATTACTAAATTGTTTGGTAAGCTTTTTTAATAAATCTAAAAAAAAGTCCAGTATGTAGGTAATTCCAGCGACTCTGACATAGAAACGGAGGCTCAAAACATTATTGATGGGATGAATTTATGATTTCTTTTTTATTTAACCTCACAGTAGGTGTATAAAGTAGAGTAAGCTCCTCGGGGATAAAAGTGTCTTAAGTCTTGGGCAGACTTGAATCCTTCGCTTCATTCAGGATTCTTAACATAATTCCCTCACTACGTTCGGGAATGAACTGCAGAATCCTTCATTTCGCTCAGGATTCAATATGCTGCCCGTGACATAATACACTGTTTTATCCCCTTGTTGCTTAATCTACTATTAATATTTTATAACATAATTAATGGGCTTTTTAGATATTATAAAATTTCCACTAAAACCGCTACAGATAAAAGGAAAATCAAGTAAAGCGTCTCGTAGCTCAAGTAGATTTTTACTGAAAAGAGCATCTATACAGTAAAAGTACAGTAACATAATAAAGCAGATTTTTTTTAAAAATTGCATAGCGTCCTCGAATACATTTAAATTAAACTGTATTTGTAAACAAACTACAATAGACAGAAGTACGATATCTACTCTGTCTTCACTACACAGACCTAAAGATTTTGTTGCTTCACTTTCACTGCTCTGTGTCAGACCTTAAAATACATCTCTCCTAATAAAGTATCGAATATAAAGCTGTCCTGTCGATGTAGGAATACACACAGCCACAGCCATTCCATTCCCCGCAGGATTGGCTACGAGGTGTTCGAGTTTCACATCAATGTCACCACAATTCTAGTTTTCTCTTTTTTGTGAGTTCAGTCTGAAAGTAGTCACAGCTTATTTCCTGGCAACAAGATTGGCATCGCTTGGGATAGCGTCCCGAATTAAAGCTAGCTTTATGAGTTATGTTATGACTATATTACTATATGTGTCGTTTGTAAAACACGCTTCGTAAAAATGAGTAAAGGATTTTCGTCTCGTGAGTTCGTGTTATTTAGTTTTTTTGTTCATTTATTTTGTTTTTGGCATTTTATTATACAGATATTTATAACAAGTAATTTAATGTGATATATTATGAGTTTTTCGTTTAATTATTGTGATATTTGCATTATTTGTCAATATCTCACCTAAATCAATTTTAACTAGAAAGAATTAAAAACCAACAAAAATTTACAGCTTTAAATATTCAAATCGATATTTCAAATCGATTATTTGATCTTTAGCGCTCCTTTTCATCTTTTTTATTGCGCATCGCTATGGAATGGAATTCTCTGCCTGCGTCTGTATTTACGGGCACATATAACCCGAATCTCTTTAAAGTACGAGTTAATAGGCATCTTCTGGGTGAGCTTGCTACATCCTCGACCACATCTCCGCCTCTGGGATAGATTGTGGTCAAGAGCAAACCCATTATCTATAAAAAAACTTAATGAAGGACACCCCGCAAGTCTCGAACCCATGACTTCCAAGTTTTCAAAATCATAGTTACATTATTAGGCCACACAAGCAGTATAATCCATAAATTATGCAAACTCTCCATTTAAGAGTAGGTGTGTAAAAATATAAGTATGAAGTTTACTCCTTGATTTCCAGGACCTTTTTAAATTTATTATTTTGTTATTATTTCTAAGTCTCCTATAATAATAATAAGTGTTGCTTTGGTCCCATGCAGGCATTCGAAAGGTCCGGGACGCAATTGCCCGGGATTCAAGGAAACATAATAATGATAATACATTTTATTTCTTACAAAAATACATATACATTTGAGACTGAGAAGAGCTTTATCAAAACGCTGATTAAAAAAAACTTTACTAATCGTCAGCTTAACGTGGTAATTATCTGACAAGAATTACCTTTGTTTAAATGTTGTGTGACCACTGGACCCCTCAGTTAATGACTACTGAAACGGCCGGGAGGAGTTTGCTTAGTTTGGACGATTCAGACCATTAGTGGAAATCCCAAATACGAATTAAACTTCCGTCGCTGTACCACTAAAAGCTAAATTACTGTTGACCTTCAAAGAACTAGTGAGATTCAACTTGATTTCAAAGCGAAAACTATAGTTCATATCGTGTGAAAATTACGACACAAATATTTCGTATGTAGTGGCATTTTTCTCTCAAGAAATATTAAAACAATATTTCTTACTATTTTAGCATTTTCCCGTTTTTTCACAAAATATTGTCTCGTTTTCCCATATAGTAAGACATTTAAATATCGTTTACGAGATGATATTATTATGGGAGGTGATTTGTATCAATGGGGTGCCATGTAGTAACTATATGTAGATAGGTACGCTTAATCCTATATAAACTCAGTAAGTATTTACTGAAAAATAAATAAGAATCTTAAAATCATTGTTTTTAAAACTTGTATCGTCTGAAATATTCTGATATGATAAGTTGATACATTACATATTAACACTTGGGTTACGCAACTCTGGTAATGGACAACCCGAGGATTCAGAACCTAACGAGTAGACCCAACCTTTTCCATTCTATACCTTCCGCTTATTGTTTGGTAATGAAGTCTTAATTGTCCAAGCTCGAGTATCGCTTTCGTATATAGAAAGGGAGAAAGTCACGTAGTTAAACTGATAGCACACTTTCCTTCCGCCATTCTTATCAAATCCAAAACATGTTTCAACATTTTTTATTACAGTTACAATAAGATGAATTATCTGTACCGCCAAATCAGGTTAAACGTGAAAAGTGAAAACTCTTCAACTTGAAGTTTCCGGAAAAAAAACCCTACAGCTGATCATAGTTACGGGTACATTTCACTATTTAAGTACTTGATAGATTGTCCCTTACACCCTGTATTTGGTGTGTAGCTTAATAGGCACAATTTATAAAACCCATGACATTTAATTTCCAAACAAAGGTGTTAAAACGAATCATATAATAAAATTATGTGGTTTGAACTCATCATGCAAAATAAACAATCACTTGTAAAACAAGTAAATAAGTAGCTGTGGTATACGATGTGTTTATTTATTTATTGATGTGTGTGGAAAAAGTGTAATTAAAACGATTTTAAATTTGAATTAATTAATTTAAATTTAAACTAAATTATAAGAAGTGAATCATGAATAATAGTTCTACAGGTCGTTTCCAAAATTACTTTGAGGAACTGCTTTATTCACCACAGATTTATACCGACTTTTAGTTTTACGATGTACACGGGAAGAGATGGGATAGTATTTGTAATCGCGACACTAAATGGCAATGTAATATCATACATAAACACAAATACACAAAAGTATGAGTATTACATCTGTATATATTAACTATATAAGTAGTCATCAAAAGTTCATTTGCCAGTGATTATTCTTCTTTCGTTTATTTTCGTTATCTATATGGCTTGTTCTTTTGTAATTAAAATTATAGGAGACTTTGTTAAGTATATAAATAACTAGCATTCCACTCGGGGCTTCGTTCCCGTGGGGATTCGGGAAAGCCAATGTCCATTGGGGATAATGTAGCTTTCTAATGGTGAAATAATTTTTCAAATTGGTCCAGTAGTTTCGGAGCCTATTCAATGCAAACAAACAAACAATCAAATCTTTCCTCTTTATAATATGTATAGATAGATATACATAGATAGAATAGCATCCCGCTCGAGACTTCGTTCCCGTGGGAATTTGGGAAAATTATGTAGCCTATGTTACTCAGGGATAATGTAGCATCCTAATGGTGAAATAATTTTTCAAATCAGTCCAGTAGTTTCGGAGCCTATTCGTTACATACAAAAATACAAACATACAAAAAATTCTTTCCTCTTTATAATATTAGTATAGATTAAAAATATCATCTTTGTTTTAAGTTTTTCCAAAAAATTTGTACACTGTACTACGTTTGTAATGAAAACTAAATCGTTCATAGAGTCGACCAAAAGTTACAACTAAGTGAGCCGTTCAACATTATATGTTATAACTATAGAGGGTGGGTAGCCTATAAGTACTTGAGAGGGGATAAGTTTGGGCTTTTGTATGAGACCGACGAGGGACCGTTCAAGCATTTGAGTGTAGGTACTTTATTGCTATTACACATTGTCCTAATTCTCTTATAAGTTCTCCTTTAAACGGTTACCTTAACAGGTATAGAGAGAGAGAGAGAGTGGGTGAGTAGAGTACTTCAAAGTTTTACATCAATGAAATGGATTCTGACAACTGAATTAACTTATATAAGTGACTAGCTTTCTACCCGCGGCTTCACCCGCGTGGACTTCAGATTATATCGTGCCCAGCTGTGAGATAAAATGTAACCTATATGGTGTGGGCCTTTGAGTGTGTAGCGTTTATTAATTATTTATTTATTTATTGAAGCTCTAAGTTTGGAATTTTGTGGGATATTGTGGGAGCTTACCTAAAAGAGATTACACGGAGTTCCCATGGGAACGAATTGTAGTGCGCCCGCTAGTTGATATGTACGTTTGGAGTTTCAGTCGCAGCCCCTCTATCTTTCAAACTATTATACACAGCATGTCAAAATTTTCAGGAAATACGTATTATGATAGTAACTATCGTAAAATTGCATAAAAAATTTTTAAAACTTAAACCGCAGCGGGGTCCCCACACAACAAATAGACTAGAAGAATAATCTGAAAAGCCTTCTCCTTTTAATGTTGAACGGCATGGAATGTAACAGTTTGACACCGGGTTTTTTTAAGACTAATTCGACCCTGCTGAGCTCGATTTTGCCCGGTGACAGACCAATCTCCTCCCCCTTCCCCCCTTTTCATTGAAAATAGGCCCCTCTCCACGGTTTTCTCCGTTTTGTACAAAAACTGTCAGATCTAGAAGAAAATTGTCAATGACAAAATTAATCTACATTAAAATACCTACTACATGATATGAATTTTATTTTTATAGGTCTTATAGTTTTTGAGTAACATCTGCCCAAATCTCAAAGTTTTTAATTTTAACTGTATTTTCGCCATTTTATATGAAAACCGCTGAATGAATCAATCTTGATGCATTAACCTACAAAACAAGAACCCATTAACAGTCGTACGAGTTCGGTTCATATTTGACAACTTACAGCGCCGAACTTGCGAATATGAACAACAATTAGCCCTCATAAACTACCTACTTTATATTCCTAGGAATTGTATACAATGACAGATTTCATACATTTCCGTTATATATCGTTGACTAGCACTCTATAAAAGATTTGCTTGCTTATCTTTGGAATCCTACCTCTAAGAAATATAAAGTAGGTAGTTTATGAGGGTTAATTGTTGTTCATATTCGCAATTTGGCGCTGTAATATGGGGTCTTGTTATGTAGGTTAATACATCAAGATTGATTCATTCAGCGGTTTCCCTATAAAATGGCGAAAATATAGTTAAAATTAAAAACTTAGAAAGTTGGGTAGATGTTACTCAAAAACTGTAAGACCTATAAAAACAAAATTCATATCATGTGGTAGATAATTTAATGTAGATTAATATTGTCATTGACAGATTTCTTCTAGATCTAACAGTTTTTGTACAAAACGGAGAAAACCGTTGCGAGGGACATATTTTCTATGAAAAGGGGGGAAGGGGGGGGGGGAAAGTGCTCTGACACCGGGCAAAATCGAGCTCAGCACGGTCGAATTAGTCTAAAAAACCCCGGTGTCAAACTGTTACATTCCATGCCGTTCAAAGTCGTAAAATTCAATAATTCTTCTAGTCTAAAACGTCCAAAATATCGCAATTTTTTAACAACTTTTGTGACTGCTCTATTAAAAAAACTATAAAATGTATACATTCCAAAATTAATACATATTTAAAACAAACTTTATATTAATTAAAAAATTGATGTAAAATAGTCAAGAATGAGTTAGACTCGAGCACCTCGTTTATATATCTTAGGTTTTAAGATATATAAACGGAAACTGGCACTCGAACTGATTTTGTGGCATTTACCTGGTTATTTGTCTTAGAATTACTGTGATATATAATAAAACGAAGACATATACGTCTAACGCACGTATACTAATATTTCCGAGTCATAGTGTAAATAATAACAGTAGTTCTACGACAAATAACCAGGTAAATGTCACAAAAACAGTTCGACTGCGAGTTTCTGTTTAAATATCTTTAGCAGGAGTCCGACTCACTCTTGACTATTTTACATCTTTTTGTAAATTATTGTAAAGTATGTTTTAAATGTGTACTGAGTGCATTGCATATTTTTTGAAATAGAGCAGTAACAAAATTTATTTAAAAATGCGATATTTTGGACGTTTGTTGTATGGGAACCCCACTGTGGCTTAGGTTTTTAATTTTTTAAATTATATTTCACGATAGTTATCATCATAATCCGTACTTTCTGGAAATTTGGACGTATACAATTCGTTATAGACTGATTGATGAAGGAGCAGGCAGCGTAACTTATTGGCTTTAGTCTATTTTACCAAAATTGAACTAGTTGTAGCTCGAATTCCATCAAGCCTATAAAATACATGCAGGACCTTTTTTGTTGCCCATTTGATGAGGACTATTTTTGCTTGTAACACTTTTTCCGAATGTGGAAAAATCGATAAAAGAGACACATTTCAGGGTGTCGGGGGGTGTAGCGTCAGGTAGAGGGGAGGGGGGGGGGTCATGCCACACAAGTTAGAAAGATTGAATTCTGCATAACAATTTGCTTTTTTCAACATGTTTATTTTTTAAGTGTTTTAATCTCATCTGAATCGATATTTTTTCCATTTGAAATTTAAAAATTGGGAGCTTCGAAAATGTTTTGACACTGTTTTTGAGTAATAAAGAATTTATATACATACATACATGTTTATAATTAATTCGATGGAAACAAATTTAAATGCACGGAAGCGAAAAAATGATATAATTAGGTCTTATTTCTGGCAAGATTCATTATTTCCGTGTTTTCTCAGTGTAATTTATTTTAATTGGTAAAATATTAATACAATTTACTTTATTTGCACACAGAAACATAAAGTACAATTACCTAATATGTAAATTTTACTAATTAACAGAACATAAATAAAACATAGTGTACCACAAGACGACTTTATTGCTAGGTAGCAATTTTGCCTTATTGCTAGGTATTAATCTTTGCACTGGATTTATTAACATCTAATTTATATATTTTCCCGTAATTTTCTTTATATTTTTATTAGCTAGTAATCCACTAATTAATCACGAGCTCTACAAGAGAACTGCCAAAGTTTGCAGTCGATATCCAGAAGTGACAAACGAAGATAAATTATTAAGAGCAGGTGTTCGCAACAATTTTAATAAGAAAGTGGTTTTTGATGGATAAATAAAATGATTAGAGCTGGTCTGTTTCACGATAAGTTGCTTCGCTTTGTAATGGGAAATAATTTTTATGCCCGAAGTCACAAAAAGCATAAACAATATTGATGATGTGGCGGAAATTATGAAAATTGTGTTGACTTTATAGCTTTAATGACTTTAAATATAAACGTGTTTCTGGTTGACCAGAGGTTGTGTGTTTGAAAGCAGAACATTTTTAAGGACTATTTAATCTTACTTTTTATTAAAAGATTATTGCATAAATTGCTAATATTAAATTTGCAACATTTAAAACAAACAAAACATTTTATTTCGTTATTCTTGTCATTTACGGCTAGAACAGAGTTAATCCTTCCAAAAACTTGATGAGAAATTTTACCCGTTCATTAAATGTCAACACAACTAGACATACCCATTTATTTACTAGAGATAAGTGAATTACCCACGGTCAGCAAAGTAAATTTTAACCTGAAACGAGGACGAATATTTCAGGTTTTGCTGAAATAGCTCGTCTTGCATTTTTAATTTTCATAGATATGCAATTTGCATACATTTTTGCAAGACAGCTAAAATATTTAGAAAAAGTACAGTACATAATGTTTATGAAGTTTAGGATGCGCAAATGAATTAATTTCATCAATGTTAACATTTAAGTAGTCAAAATAAAATTTTCACTGATATCTTTTCAGTTAGATGTTTGCCGCGACCCGCAAACAGCTTTTTTTAAACAATTAATAAATAGTCAGCCGATATTCATCTAATTTAAATAATATTCCTCAAAATTAGACCCTGTTCAGCACAAATTAAATTCTAAGCTCCATCTGATATTGAAATTCAGTTTTTAAAGCAAATGACGTATATTTTAGCAACATAGTTAAGCATAGTGCACACGTGGTGGCGTGCCAATTTGCCGGTTCACCGATCAAAGAGTGGCCGTGGATTACCCAGCGTGTGGCGGCGTGTTCTAATAACTACATACAATACATGTCAATATTATAACCACAACAGCAGGCTCGAGCATGATCGCGAAAAACTCGCGAGTCACGCCACTCGGCTGACGCTGAAACTTCATTTTAATTGCGCGAGGGCCCCGCGCAAAGGCTTGCTCGCCCTCTGGCGTTGTCAGTGTTGACATTTTGACATAGGACCGCAGCGCATTCCGCGCGCAAGAACATTATGCTCGAGCTACAGGGCTTGGGAGATTCACTTGCAAAAACGCACAGTTGTTACAACTCTATTTAGGTAATTACACATACTAGTAAGTATCTTATAATTTGACCTACGTTACGACCAGCGATGAAATGTAAAAATATTACAAAATTCAATTCTTCAATTCTGTTTAGGTTAAACTCTAGTAGAAGTTTACGTTCTTTAATAATTATCAGCAGTGGATTTCTTATTCAACAATTGTCCAGACATGCTTTTGGGTTCCGAAACAAAGCAATGCCTTCTATCAATACTTCCGCGGTTTAGGTCAGACTTATCTCTCGCAAACACCTAGGTATTAGGGCCGCGCGGTGCGGTTAAATGAACGTCCTTTTACTGAAGCCCATCTGATACAGATTACAGTTTGACGGCCGGTTTGGTCGAGTGGTAGTAACGGTGCCTCTTGATCGGCGGGTCCTGGGTTCGATCCCCAGTCGGGGCAAACATTTGTGTTAAAAGCAGATGTTTGTTCTCGGGTCATGGGTGTTTGTGTTTGTCTTTATGTGTGTTCCAAGGGACCCACGACACAAGGGAAAACCTTAGTGTGGGCCTTTGAGTGTGTAGCGTTTATTATTATTTATTTATTATTTTTGACCTCGTTTACAAATATAATTTCACATGATCAAGGACTTTTTTTTTTATAACAGACATAAAAGTTCTCATTCTCCGATGTATACTTTTATAATTCTCCGGTAGCCAGGGTACTTATATATTTCCATTTTGTGAAAATTGGGTCAGTAAGCTAAATGAAAATAAAGGATCACTTACAAAAAAATCCGGAAATAATAAAGAACAATCTTTCCAGAAGTTTGTTTGTCATCCATCACTCATCACATTAAATAAAAATCTAACTGTCTTTCTAAAACGTTTACTTTCATATTGATCTTATACTTATAACATTTGCTAACTCCATATTAAAGCTTATCTTGTGTTTCCTTTGGTCTCGAGGCAAACCACACAGATAAAGTCTTTATCCTATCTCTATGACATTAGATCATGACCATCAATCACATCTGCGACTAGTTGTATCTCAATCCCTTGTCGATACTCTTCGTGATATGAACATCGTGCAAATGCTATCGGTGGTAGAGTTGGGTACTGGAATTGCTTGTAACTTTAGCTCCTTTTTTTACAACCACACGATAAATTGTGCTAAAAATACTAAATAACAGGGCAATGAACAATTTCGCCGCTTGACTTGAAGGCATGATAGCTCAGTTTGTTTAGAGACTCAGGAGATCTGATCCTGAGTTCGTGATATTTAAAATACGAGTATATTCGGGGAAAAAATATATAAAACAACAATCACACCTGCCGACACCTTGCTGATGCTGTCAATACGTGATGATTTGGCTTCCGAACTGATGCACGATGGTATAACCATTCTGATACCAAATAAAGTTATCTAGCTGCTTTTTTATAGCCTTTACGACTCTGGCTAATTCGGTCGACTAACCTAATCTAACGTTATAAATAACTTTTCACGTTTCAAGTTATAATCATATGCCGATCTCATTAACTGTATAGAAACATGTTTTATTTTCTTATCGTATATAAAAAAAATAGCTCAATATGCTTACTAGTTACCTAGCATACATTTTTAATAACCACAGTATTAATTGAACGCACAAACTTTGCACTCGTCTCTAAATTGTAAACCTTGTAAGACGAACTATTGAAACATCCGACAGAGAATTTGATAGAGCCGTGAGAAGTTGATAACACTAATAAACAATCATTATCTCCCTAGAGTACCTCGAATACAAACTTGACGTTTAGTTAGATGGTTATTGAATGTATGAAGATGATTGTTGGGTTGTTATGTAGCTTAAAATTAACATGGCAACAGATTAGATATTCGGAATTTTGGAACACTAAAATTTAATTCTTTTTTCTCTACTTGGAGGGAGAAGTAGAGGATCAAAACAGAATTTATTTTTCTATTTATGAATTTCTAATTGTTTATATTTTACATCGATATTACTTTACCTTTATTTTGCACTATTCCATTATGTTTTTTCTATTATGTTTTCTTCTTACTCTGAGTACCTGTAATAGATCGCTATTCAACGGTAAGGCCCCTTTGAACATTTAAGCCATTGCGCGCTTTTTGCACACATGGTGTGCACGATATGTATTACAGCGCGCGACAGGTTATAGTTCATAATATTTAACTTTCATGTATCTTCGGTTAATGTAGGAATAACCATCCTAACTTAAACCTGGTTCTTGCTTGCTAAAAAGTAAAAGTAAAATCTAGGTACGACTTTTTATTTTAACATGACAAGGTCTTTCGAAGCTGAAAACTTGTATATACGATACTGGTAGTGATCCTAACAACATATAGAAAAAATAGAACTAAGTAGCCGTTGGTTTGTTATTTTAGAAATTTCTAGTATTAGATATGACTGGCGTAAATAGTGGCATGAGTGATCTATTATTTTTTTCCTAATCTAAAATTACTAACCACAGAGTAGCTATGGCCAATAGAGGTAGTGAAGTAAAATATAGCTAAATGCAGATGGCGCTTCAGATTAGCAAGTTCCCTTGAGGGCAGTGGATAACATTTGCAATTGCAAAGTTTTGCTATGTTTGCTTCGACATGACAGACACAAATCAACTCTGATGTTTAATCTCTGTCTGTATCGAGAGAAACTAAGCCAAATGTACTGTATTTATAACATGATATGGATTTAAGTAACTGTATACGTAATGAATAAACATTTTTGGAGCACTGTGTACCCTACATGGTCCAACGCTGGAACAAGTAACCTGTGCGGGTACAATGGTAGAAACTCAGTTACTGGACGGATACACTTCTTAGCTCGGTCGCCTCTGTTCCCTGAAAAATAAAACGCTTATGCCAAATTTCAAACTTCTAGCCTCAGTTGTTTTCGCTGTGCGTTGATATGTCAGTCAGTCAGTTAACTTCTTTTTTAAACTTATAGATACAAATAACAAAAAATTGCGACACTTTGAAATAAATACATATATCGCATTTATCCATCTGTGGGAAATGCTGACAGGAGAGAACGAAAAACGCAATATAGCAAATATGATGACCGACTTGTACGTAAGTACGGTAACGTGTGACGTGAGATACTGTGACGTCATCAATCACATGTTATCTCGTAGCAGTCGTAGCTCGTAGCACATCGCGCATCATTGCTCGCGTAGAGACATGTAGACAGCTGTTTTTATTACATTTGAGGTGGGTGTATACAATTTATAAATACAGTATCTTTGGTGTTGGTGGGGTAGGTATAGATTGAGAGCTTTTTGCATTCGGACATACATTTTCTAAGGACCCTTATTTATGCTAGTATAATTGTAAGCGTGCAACCTATTTAATGACTACTGTTTGGTACAACACATATGCTTGCGTTTTCGTATCATCATCATCATACTCAGCCCAAATTAACCCACTACTGGGTATAAGCCCCATTTTAGAGGTAGTCGATAATAAATTCAATGAATAAAATAATCTTAATATATAAAACAAAGTCGGGTTTGTTCGAACATTTATAACTCGAGAACGGCTGGACCGATTTTCATGGTTTTTGATTTGTTGTATTTTACTCCGTCTCGAATAACAGAATAACTATTAAAAAATTAGAAAATTGACGACAAAATTCCCAAGGGAACGAAGTCCCGGACGAAAAGCTAGTTTTATATAATTTTTATAAATAAATAAATTTTCTTGAATTACTAGCGAAAATAAAGGGTATGAATCAATCCAGTAAACTGAACAACTTTCCCCATGGAACAAATGCCTTTTAAATGGGTTCCTTGGGGAAAGTTGTTCAGTTTCATGTGTAGGGTCACCCCCTAAAGTTTCGCTGACTAGTGTAACACTTTAAAAACGGGGCGCTATCTGTGAAATACTCGAAAGTTAAAGAACATTAAAAATATATTGCAAAATCACAGTATCTATCCTATAACTAGTTCCCTCTGTTATTGCAACGTAATACAAATGTTATGACTCAATAAACATGGTGTGACAGTGATTTTATAGCCTACTTGTTGAATGCACCGCATGTGGCTGAATTGTGAAACCTTTGTTACAACTTTGTTGCATCGAATGATAGACATGGTTTTGTATACCAGTGGGATACAGAAATTTTTCTAGGATGCTTTTACATGCTACATTGGTACTTACATTTAATTTACATACATACATACAGACACATACGCTCACGCCCATAATCCCTAACGGGGTAGGCAGAGCAACAGTGGTTCTAGAACCACTAGATGTCACGCCTGACACAAATAACACATACATTTAATTTCTTGCTTTGTTTTAAGACTGTGTAGCTCATCCACAAAATTTATTACAATATACTCTCTTAGGCTTGTAAATCTGTTGCTATTCGATGTGTCTGAAAAGATGTGATGTTGTAGAAGTTTTTCCGTCAAAACGTTAAAAAAGCAAATACATCAAATAGTGTTTATTTTTCCGTTGCGGTGTCAAAAGCCAACTAACGAAACCTAGTAAAATATAGTAAAACACTATAAAGCTGCTGATTACAAAAAAGGCACTTATAAGAAAAATCGTAAATCAAAATAATTCTAAAAGAATAAACCTGAAATCCTCAGAATGTACCTCATATCACAATCTATATAGAAAGTTGCGAAAGTATTACTTTTGAAAGTGATTTATTTTATCTTTCACCTCGAAATACAATTTCAAATGGTGTAAAATTAAATAAAAACCTATCAAAACAACTCTCTTGTTCTCAAATTCTACTCCATTCATAAAGTCCGTCCTTTCAAATGTTTTCGAGCGAAAAATTTGTTTCGTTCTACGCTCTGTTACATACGAATATTTGTATACAACTTCCATTTGTATTTGCCCATAGTGCGGCCTTCAAATATTTATTGATAGTCAAGGGTCGTCCACGACGTCCAGCGACTTTATGTTCGTAAATTCATACGAACCGACGGCGGATATCGAGGTCAGACCGGAATAAAAAACCTTATCACATGTAATTTTCCGAATGATATTTTATTTATCTTTGACATAAATAATTTCTCGTGACAAAGCCTATATTTAGGTAAATGCTATACTTAAAAACTGGGTAGTCAGCAGCATCCAAATAATTAAGTTTTTTGAGTTTATAGTGTTGAATATCTTTTGAATTTCTCGGAAAAATTTCGACATTCTTTAATGTTTGATGCTGATTAAAAAAAAGAAAATAATAATAATAAAAATCAGAGGTTTATTAAATGCTCGTGGCATATCTTTTAAGTTTTTTTCTTTAGATGGACTAGTTCAGTTTTAAAAGGCCTCGTCCTACTTTTTTTTATCCAATAATTTTTGGTGCTCAACTATGTGGGCATTTGTTCCACCGTCCCTTTTTATACAGGAAATGAGAAGGTAATCATTTGAACTAAATTTTAAACTTAAATACATATTGAAATTGTTTTCAGTATTTTGTTATTTAATTATTTAGCGTATTAAAACCTACAGCATACCAAATGATATTATTATTAATTTATTCATAAGCAATAGAATTATTGCATTTATATGTTCTTATATAAGTACCGACATTAAACTTTTGCTAAAATAAATATAACATTTTGGCTCTACAATAAAAATGAAATGGGTATTAACGATACAAATGCGGTAAATAATGCTAATGTGTAACGTGAGCTTATCGCTCAAATTTTAACGTGCTCGCGTTACACCGTTCCACTTTTTTACAATGCAGTAGACCTAGTCGTAACGCAGTAAGATTGTTAAGCGTCAGTCTCTGCTTAAGTTTTTATGCGTTCTACAAGTTGGCCTTTATTTCTAATAGGTGTATGTGTATTTATTGACAATATTTTGTTTGTTGCAGCCATGGTCCGAAGCCACCTCCTGGTGCTGTCCACTTGTGGGCTGGTCGCCCTCTGCTCACTGCCAGGCTCCTCAGCAGAGGCTCTTAACTCCCAATATGACAGTAAGTGTCTACCTTATTTTTAGCAAATTTTTTTATGAGCTTAAAACAATTCCATAGAACATTCCCTAAAATATGTGATTCGAATTTACACATAAAGTTACTTATCATTACTACCTATCATTACCTATCATTATATCAACATGTAGTTGCATGAGGGAGATTTTTTTTTCCAGGTGTGATTAAATTCACTTTTTTTTAATTTTAGCTAATTAACATTCTCAAAATAAACACAATCCGAGCTAATTAGCTTTCCAACGACTGTGTTCTCTCGAAATGTGAAGAACAACATAATTCATAACAACACAACATTAACCACATGTATACAGTCAAGTAAAATACAATTTCCGAGCACAATATACATCAATATATAAATTATTTTAATAGGTACAAGATCATTTTTCAGATAACTTAAGCAATGATTGATTTCAACACATGTGACGTATTGTTAAGGTTTACTTAAACTCCTTGAGTGCCAAGCGCCAAGTACTGTGTACTAAGCTTGGTTACTACAATGCGAAAACATTTAGTGTTGAGCAAACACATCAAAAGCAGGTAATACGAAACTAAGGGCAACTGTCACGTAGTCTATTAACTCCCTATTATTATATAAGGTATTAAATTAGTTGATCGATGTTTATGGTCTGTATGTAACAAATCCTTCAGATACCCAGAGGTGTAGGTACAAGACAGAAAATATGTTGTCAACCGGCAGCTACACTACGCAATAGCAAGTCATAGCTCGTACTTATATTGAAATGAAATAGATAAAAAGAATGTCACTCTTTAGGCTGAGTTTATTGATATTCGAAAGTTTTCTATTTACACGTGTGATGTGAAAATGTCGTCACCACCAGACTATTTGTGCTCGTACTGAAATCTTTCAAATTTCCATTTTTAAGTGACGTAGTGCTCTAAAGTCTGAAATGATAACTTATAACATGCTAAATAGATTTCTTGCAATGTAAACGTGGCTTACATCTCATATTCTCGAAGCACGAAATAAAAATGACAGTCACGATAGTCACAGTCACATTTTGTCGTGAAAAGCTAAATTACAATTACTTTTATGAGCAAAGTAAAGAAGAGAATAACATCAAAAACTTTGGTAGGCATTGTTATTACATAAATAAGAATCGTGACTGACAACTCTAAAAGAATTGATAGCGTCACGAGCTAACTTGAAAAGATGTACGAAAAATGAACTTATTTATACAACTTGTATTTATTATTTGCAGTCATGGATTTATATATGCTTGTAGTTGTAATTATTAATCTCTACTTGCATTTGTTTTATAGATTATATATTTTTTCCATCGAAACAGCTATACTTAAATAAAATACATATGCAAGGTAACTGGAAATGTGTCACGATCCCTTTCAGGGGTGATAGTATCACTTCAACTATAAAAAAATGAAAACTGGGAGACACAATGAACCTTGTTTAGTGGCTAAACGAACAATAAAATAAGTCTTAAAAGGAGCCGCTAGTGATTCTTGACTTTTCTTTTGAAAAATTTCGTCTTCTCTCTTTTAAAATAAATTTTACATAAAAAAATATAGAAATAAGCAAATTGCAATAAATTTTATATTGTGCGAAAACCTATCTGAAACCGAACGCGCATGGTTTTAATAGAATATAATAAAACTGAAGGAAGAGAGGCCCGTGCCCCTTAGTGGGGCACATATATGGGCGTATATGGTCCAATGAAGAAGTAAAACTTTAGGTATTATTTATTTATATGTAAAAAAATATTTAAGCGATAAGTTGTTTTGATTAACAACCCTAAATCACTTCAATTCTACAATCAAATTGTGTGTTTGACATAACAAAATTATACAAGTCGATTCGTTGAAGTTTCTTACATGAGTATTACATTAAGTTTCTTTGTAGGTACTTAAGGGAATACGATACAACTTCATTCCGTAAACACGTCACATATGATATTCAACGTCATATATGATATTTCAAGTTTACATCTTGTTATAAAGTTATAATCGTGTTCTTGATACCCAAGAACTTGCATAGTTGTGAACTTAGACCTACAGTAATTAAATTAACCCTAGATATGGACAAGTTTGAGCTTTGGCATTGTTGTCTCACTTAAATAATGTGACGCCTACCACTATATACCTCCATTAATTTAGTGCATTTTAGAAAGGTTAGGTTAACAGAAACTATGTTTAAGTGAAAAAAATTAGCCTATGTCACTCCACGGTTCCCACTAAGTATCATTGTAAGAAATTATGAGAAGGCAGGAAAAAAGCACTTCCACATCTACAATTTTAATAAACGGTTTATAATGTATTTTATAAAATACATTTTCGTATGTTGTTTAAAAAGCTAAACTTTTATACTGACCTACTTTTCCCCATAAATGTATTGAAGTAAACAAAACACCGAAAGGAATATATTCCATCCTGTTGAATCTTACTGAGGTTTGTATCCGTAAAGGGATGCTCGACAAATCAACTACGACCCAATGAATACTTTCACATTTTCATCCTATCTATACGGAAGTAGCTACTGCGTGTATAACTGTATAACTTCATCTGCGACGGATTAATGTCTTGATTAATTAGCCACCAATGTCAGAAAATAAAGTTTCTTGTAGATTACTTGGGATTTATAGATTCTTAATACATTTGAAAAGCGAGTAAAAGTGGCAATTGACCATAAAAGTTTATCTTAATCTTCATAAAATATTTTACTTGGCGTCTACTTCCTCCTGGTCAAAAAAAATATGTCAAACGCAATGAACTTCATAAGTAACCAACTATTTATAGAAATAGAACATTAAATTTTTAGTAAATATCGGGTATCACATACAATTATTGGCACCTACTCTATTACGAACCACGTTCTGCCTACCCTGAAAGGGACAATAGGCGTGTATGTATTATTAGAATGCTATACAATCGGTTATTATATTGGCACCTACTCTATTATTATCAATAGAAATGATGACGATTGAAGCCTCTTCAGCTGGGGTTCCCATGGATACGGGCATTGTGGAGGAAATTGAAGGAAAATCACGTGAACGTCACGTGATAGGGGCACGTTTTTAACTTAGAATTCCATAAAAAACCGTAAAGTATTCCCCCAACTGCTTATCCATCAAAGTTTTTTGTCCGTTGGTAACAGAATACGAATGCGAACAGACTTCGATACCTAATTTGTGGCACTGTTAAATTTATAAAAACTAAACAGCAGATAGAGGGAATCGTTATACACCCATCTATTATTACCTAAGGACACCATTTAAGTCCTCCGTGTTTCATCAACATCATTCAAAATGTTCTATTTAAATAATATGGGATACAGGCAATTACCAGTTGTAATCAACTGCCTGCCAGATAACCAGTATAATAATAATAATAATAAAATGAAGATCCAAAAAAGCGGTTTTTGTTCCTATGCTTCTATTATCTTTAAATATTGGCATTCTTATGGCTATCATTTAAACTAAGGAGGGATGCCTCTTTGAATAATATGAAAGTGAGGGACGCGTGTTGCTTTCATAAGTATCTACTTTTAGAGCATTCTTGTCGTATGAACCTACATTATTTCAAAACCCTACACTAAGGTTTTCCTTTGGGTTAGTGATAGCAGTTATTTAAAATAAAGCAAAGCAGAAATAAAGCATCCACAATTTAATGTAAAAAAAATACACTGCAGTAAATGAGGTACTGTCGAGCTGAATTGGTTATATAAAAATGTTTTAGAATAATATTTAAAGTATTAACAAGAATAGCATTTTCAGAAATTCAATAATAGAAAAATATCCTAAACATATTAGTAACATAATATAAAAATATTTTTTTTAAACTCAATAAAATTCTACTACAAATCATAGAGCTTCTAGCAGCCCTGTAAGTATCCTGTACTCCCGCAGCCTCTTTGATTCTTTACATTGCACTCTTGAAGCACTCTCGAGATGTCAGCCAGGGCGCTAATTTCGTAACGACCCTCTTTCACCATACGACATCTTCCGATTTTACTTTCCGAAATTCTCTAATCACATCCCTTACAAAATGTGTAAGGAAAGTTAATAAAATTTTGGGGCGACAGTGGAATGAAAATAGGGCCTTATGAACCTTTCTGTAAGTTGGATTTGTTAAACTTAACAACTAATTTTTCAATGTAGATTTGTAGGACTACAGGTGCTTATAGCATGCAGATGTAGATAAAGAATATTTGTATACTGCGTAATTTATTTTTATAGAGAGAGTTGCGTTACGTGCTCCTAAGAGCTTGGGAGATCTGTCGTAATGTTTTGCTTAGCGAGTGGATTTGTGACCGCAACCATAGTCAAACATCTAAAATCAAGGACACTATAACCATTTTTTAAGGTAGAATTTTTAATCTACAACAGATATCTTAATAAAAACTCTAACCATAAAGCCATCAGCAGCTTAATGCGCGACAAATTCGCGCGGCACGCCACTCGGCTGAAGGTGAAACTTCACTTTGATTGCGGGAGGGCCCCGCGCAAAGGCTTGCTCGCCCTCTGGCGTTGTCAATGTTGACATTTTAACATAGGACCGCAGCGCAATCCGCGCGCGAGCTCATCGTGCTCGAGCTGCTGATTATGTACATAGTCCATCAGACAGTAACACTATTGTCCACGTGACGGGACTCGGTTGCTTTCTTAAAGTGTTGTAGGTATCTAAATAACTTTAGATAACGTGTAGTTTTTTAAATGTATCTGATTACAACCCTGGGAAGAAATGAGATGGCGAAATACTTAACTGATACTACAACTTACTGCTTGTAATGATAAAAAGTTATAATTACAATGTCACCTCAAAGTGCAGAATTGTAAATCAAAGTTAGGATACCAACTAATAAATAGCTACAAATAAGCACGTTGATAATGTACCTGCGCCTTGGGATGATCTTAAAACTTATAACAAGCATTCTAAGATCCGTTCTCATAGTTAAATGTACAAAGTTTCGTATCCCTGGAGCACACTTCAATAAAACTTGCGCAACAACCTACACTGATTCGTCATAATCTGTCTATTCGTAGATGAGAAAAGTTGTAGCTCTTCCTGGGAATCAATTATTTATTGTCTGTTTAAAAAAGAAGACACGTGATGGGCAATTATTAATCCCTGGCCTTGCACTTGGTTTCATGTCTTCATTTATTAGAAAACTTTTTTTTCATCAATTTAAACAAATTACACATGAACAAAAAATATTGTTGATTCTTATTTTTTTTTCACTTGTATGGTTATTACGTCATTTTATTTTCATAAATAAACAACACAAGTATTTTAAAATACTGCAAGTACTTACTATAAAAGATTTGCACTGAAACTGCAACTACTACAACACGTGCTCATACTGAAAATGTACATATTTGTCACAAAACATTTTTTATAGCTTCTGGAATCTATGTTGAAAATTCACACGTGATCTGTGGACAGTTTAAGCAACGCAACTATTATAAAAACTTCTTTTGTTGCAGCGTCAGCAGCAGCGTCGGAGGGGCGAGGTGGGTGGGACGCTCTCGGTAGCCTGTACGCTCTGCTAGCGCAACACGATGCGCTAGGGGGGCACGCACTCGCGCGCAAGTCTGTGCGCTCACCGTCGCGCCGCCTGCGCTTCGGCCGCCGATCCGACCCCGACATGCCGCCGCAGGCTCCGGTCTGTATTCTGACTTCTTTTTCTCCCGTGACTTCGTTTGTAAAGTAGCCCATGTCAATCCCAACGGGCCCAACTAACTCTGTGCTCAAAATTGAGTGATGAACGGAGGCCTCCGCCTCCGCCTCCGTTCATCACTCAATTAGGATCCAACAAAAAAACTCTCTAAGGTAATCTACTATGTGTTTGTATACAAGTAACGTTGATCCGTTGCTCCGTTTCCACATAAAGAAGGAATAGCAATTACACACACCTTGATCTATATTAAAAATGTAAGTGAGGTCTTTTGCCCAGCAGCAAGTAGGTTATAAAAAGTAAAAATAGTTAGTCTACGTGGAAGCTCAAGCCTCGCAAATCTATAATGACCTCTATTTCTCTATAATGACTCAAATCTATAATGACCTCTATTACACATACCTCAACATAGATTCCAGTTATTAAGGGCATGGTTAGAGGTAAGTCGCCAGGGCAAGATGGCCTCAGCGTTGAACATCTGAGATTCGCGGGCGTGCACTTACCCATAGTCCTTGCTATGTTTTTTAATTTATGTTTGTCTCATTGTTATTTACCTAATGAATTGATGTATACCGTGGTTGTCCCTATTGTAAAAAATAAGACAGGAGATCTGTCAGACTCGTCCAACTACAGGCCCATATCGCTAGCTACAATTATAGCGAAGGTATTGGATAGTTTGCTTGATAAACGTCTTGAGAGACATAGTAATTTAAAAGACGCTTAGTTTGGTTTTCGTCCTGGCTAGCGATTCTGTAAAAATCAGTCATTGTCATTACACCGAAACCCTATCGACACTCTATCGGCATTATGAGATCAGTGGTCTCACAGTGCCGTCCAAATGATTATCGTTGCAATCTCAATCGTCTCTCAATAGTTTGAGAAAATGGTGACGATTTCCAGCCAGAGTCACGTTATTCAAAGACAATACGTAAAAATTTTCGAAACGTCAATGCCACTCAGAAGTAATCACTGTCAGTGACTTGCCATGATGTAATTATCATCTGGGGGCTCGGTAGTGCGTCCTTCCCAAGTAGAGCAAAAACAAACAAAAAAGTTTTTTCTCGGAGCCCATTCAGGACATTTTCGAAGTGCGAATGTAACGTTAACCACTTCAATAAATTTTATATGGGTTATAAGTGTTCGTAAGTACCTGTCAAAAAACTATCACACACCGTGTTGAACTCGACTGTCTAGTATCGAACTTCATTTTTTAAACCTGCCCTAAAGTATCACTGAATAGCTTTTAAAAATATCTGTAATGGTTCAGTTTGTTGCCTGGAAGAAATAAATCAAAACGGCTGATAAATGGATTCTTTGATATACTTATATTTTTTGGTGTACAATAAATATTGTGTTGTATTGGGGCTAACTGTTTTAGAAAATATAACTTATTTTATAACTCAAAAAAACTTATGTAAAAAAAGTTCCTTGTTACACTCTGAACCATTTCATTGAGTATTAAAATAAATATTAATGCAAAACATGATAAATCTTACTTCATCTGATTTTCGTATTTTGAGCTGCTATTCTTATTACTAATTGGAAAAATAGAAGTGTATTTCGAATACCATAGGTTCAAGGAGGAGCATAGCTTTGACTTGGATATTGTTGATGTTGATACAGTATCTAAAATAGTATTAAGCCTAAAATCTAAGGCAATTGGCTGCGATGGAATCTCGCTGGATATGCTGCTCTTGACGTTACCGTCCACTCTTGAGGCTATTACTGACATTATAAATTCCTCAATAACGTCGTCTGCTTTTCCTATCCAATGGAAAACAGCGATAGTTCGTCCCCTAACAAAAAACAACAATCCCGATCATCTAAAGGATCTCCGCCCCATCAGCATTTTACCTTGCTTGTCCAAAATCATGGAAAGAGTAGTTTACGATCAAGTGATGAACTACCTGGAGAAAAATCATATTCTGCCCAGTCTGCAATCAGGCTTTCGAAAAAAACACAGCACTAACACCGCGTTAATTGACGTCATAGACGAAGTCATTTCAGCCAGGGATGCAGGCTGGGCTACTATAATGACATTCTTGGATTATTCACGAGCCTTTGATTGTGTGAATATCCCGCTTCTGTTATCTAAGCTCCGATACTATGGGTTTAGCCATTCTGCGATAATGTGGTTTGACAGCTACCTTAGTGGAAGAACACAGAGAGTAGAACTAAACTGTCCAGATGGCACCACTTTGTCATCAAGCACAATGCCTGTAGTTCGTGGTGTTCCACAGGGGTCGATTCTCGGCCCACTGCTTTTTGTTCTTTATACTGCAGACATGCCAAACTGTATAAATAACTGCCAGTATCATATGTACGCCGATGACGTCCAACTTTTTATATCTTTTGAGCCAAGAGACATAACTCGGGCTGTAACACTGCTGAATGACGATCTGGATAGGATCTCTAAATGGTCTTCAATGAATTCTTTGGCTCTTAATCCTTCTAAGACCAAATTTATGATATTAGGATCCCGCAAACACATTCAAGACGTCTCTGCGAGAAGTCCACAGATAAAAATTCTTGGTGAGTCAGTTGAGAAAGTGGATGTTGCACGTAATCTGGGTGTCCTCATGGACTCTAACTTGCAGTTTGAGGATCATGTTGCAGATATCGTGCGTGTTTGTTTTTATAGGCTAAAAGTCATTTACAATATTCGCGACTTCCTAAGTGTCGAGATGCGCATAAAACTGTGTGAAAGTTTGATATTGTCCAAGCTTAGTTATTGTATCACGGCTTTTGGCCCGTGTTTACTTGCCAGAACTCAGAGACTCATACAGAGGGTGCAAAACGCTTGTGCCAGGTACTGTTTCCGGATTCCACCTAGGACGCACGTTACACCTTTCTTAAATAATAGTAACATTCTCAAAATGTCCGCCCGGCTAGATCTTCTGTATGCGTCAATGGTTTTTGACATTATAAAGACTAAGACACCCATTTACTTATATAGTAAATTAACTTGGTCATCTGAAAACTTCAGGAGAAGACCCACACGTGCATGGATTTTAGTTCCTCCTCGGCATAGAACTGCTGCTTTCCGTGGTGGTTTCAAATATAGAGCATCGAAATGTTGGAATAATATTCCACCACCCTTGCGCAAACTTACTTCTAAAGTTTATTTTAAATCAAAAATTAGATCAATGTTGCTAGATCTCCAAAAACAAACATGCTCCTAAAAAAACCACCCAATCTACCAATTTACCTATTATACATTATACTTAATTAATACTTATATTGACATACCTAATTTCAATTCTTTCTTACCTTTTTACCCATTAAATATTATAATATTATTCTTATACAACATACCTACCTTACTCTACATCACCTCTCTTCTATTTCAAATTTTCACCTTCACTGCCAGTCTTGCTAAAACTATATCAAGGTCCTGACGGAAGATCAGCGCTGTAGTCTTTGTCTGCAGCATAATGCTGAGTCAGCGCCTCTTCACTCCTGTGACACTCAGTGTCGACTGATTCTTAGTATTTTTAATTTTGTTTTTATTTTTTAACTTTTTCTTATTGCTTTGTTTATGTGTTTTGATGTGTGTTATTGGAGTGAATAAAGCTGTTATCTATCTATCTATCTATCTATTTAAATAAGTAATTTCATGTTACAGCAGAAAAATTTAAGAAATATATACTTAGGAGATTTTATAGTTTTCCTAAGGGATTATCTTTTGTATTGCGCACTGCCAAGGAGTGGAATTCTCTGCCGGCGTCTGTATTTTTGAGCTCATACAACCCGAATATCTTTAAAGTACGAGTGAATAGGCTTCTTCTGAGTGAGTTCGCTACATCCTCGACTACATCTTTGCCCTGAGCTAGATTGTAGTCAAGAGCGAACCCATTCTTAATAAAAAAAAACAACGGGTTGCACTCCGGGAGTGCCGGCAGAAGTGAAAACTTGAACATTAACGTAGTGCATTAATATTTTATTTTATTTTTTCTATGCTGACACCGGATGAACCCTTGACTTTTGTAGTTTTAATTTCCTATATTTATTCTCCGCCTTACGAATTTTCGATCAGGGTCACGTGTCAGTCACGTGTCCTGACGCGAGTTTAACATTTTTACCCATACTTCAAAGTGCACAACGCCGCTAAAGAAGTTTTCACTTCAAAAATTATATCCCACAACCTTTTTTAGTAGAGAAACGCAGTGCGAGCATATTGCGAGACTTGCTTCTTTTTACATGTTTTTCAATTGGATAGTATTTAAATTGTCAGAATTTCAATTTCTTTATTATTGTTATATATCTAACATAAAATATACCGAAAGCTTTTAAAAACCAGGTCAGAAATAAGTAAAAGCTTGGAAACAGGCTTCAAATATTGTACTTTTGAACGGATTACGGGTATCAGCTGCTGCAGGTCAGTCTTTTTAGTTTTTATCATAGTACATAATACTTCAATGGTTCACAAAAATTGCTCTTTTAATTTTTTAGTCTTTATCTTTACAAAATCACGAATTACTCGTGATTCACGCTTATCTCTTTGCCCTCATAACCTGTGTGACGCTTGAAAAAACATAATATTATGTTTTTTGGAAAACACAGCAAAAAAATAGGTGCATCGCATTTCTTATATTTGAATTCTTGAAGAAGTGATGACCACTTAGCGTTTATCTGTTTCATACCTAACTACGACGAGAGTCTTAGCTGACCAGTGACCATCTGACCCAGCTGGCTTACATATTGGAAATAGCTCAGCATGCTGTAAATTATTTATATGAATTACTTCTATAAATTGCAACTTTTATTCCAGGTGTGAGCCGAGGGTTTAAACTTGTAAATAGGGACAAGAATTGAATCTGCACATCAGGCAAGGAGAGGCCATTCAAAAAGTTGATTTTTTTCATGAAAATGAAATAATTATCGGAATATCTACAAAAAGTACGATTGAGCATAGTTTTGCAGTAGTAATTTAATAATGATTCCTAATCTAATAAATTCCAAACATGCAAAGCATAAGGATTATTCGTTTTTCTGATCCTTTCACCTAGTAGTGAGGTATTTTGAATGTTATCTGCCCTTATATTTACAATCAATGGAAACCTGCATACATTGCTGGTTGCTGTTCCGGGACTGTATACGATACCTAAAACACTGTGTATGTGTAGTGTATACTACATAATCTCATTCCATACTCTATTTGATTATTCCAGAGCTTTTATACAAACAATCCCTGGGGATTCTAGACAGTACCTGATTTCATAAATTATAAATAAATAAAACGCCATACACTCAAAGGCCCACATTAAGGTTTTCTCTTGTGTCGTGGGTCCCTCGGAACCCCTTATAAAGACAGACACAAACAGTCACGACCCGACAATAAACATCTGCTTTAACACAAATATTTGCCCCAACTGGGATTCGAACCCAGGACCCGTCGATCAAGAGGCAGTGCCACTACCACTCGACCAAACCGGCCGTCAATTGCTAGTAACATTATGGTAAAATTATACAACCTTAATGCAATCTTACTGTTCAGCAAGTACTTGAAACTTCGTTCTTACTTCTGTAGAAACTCCAGAAAATAAAATTTTCTAAAACATAAAATTCCAAAATAGAGTCAGAGATGTTTCGGCTTTTACCATCCCATAAGTACCACTTTTCAACCGACTTTAAAAAAGGAGGAAGTTCTCAATACGACTAAGTTTTTTAGGGTTCCGTACCCAAAGGGCAAAAACGGGACCCTATTACTAAGCCTCCGCTGTCCGTCCGTCCGTCCGTCCGTTCGTTCGTCTGTCACCAGGCTGTATCTCGTGAACCGTGATAGTTAGACAGTTGAAATTTTCGCAGATGATGTTTTTTCATTGGCCCTATAACAACAAAATTTGTTGTTTTTAGTATTTAATACTAAAAACCAGAATAAAATAAATATTTAAGGGGGCTCCCACACAAAAAAAGTGATTTTTTTGCTCATTTTATAGAAAGTCTGTCTGAGGCTGTATCTCATGAACCGTGACAGTTAGACTGTTAAAGTTTTTACAGATGATGTATTTTGGTTGCTGCTATAACAACAATTACTAAAAACTAGAATAAATTAAATATTTAAGGGGGCTCCCATACAACAAACGTGATTTTTTTTGCCGCTTTTATAGAGATAATGGTGTTTATAGAGTCCGACTCGCACTTGCCTGTTTTATAAGTAATAGTACGGAACCCTTCGTGCGCGAGTCCGACTTGCACTTGACTAGTTTTTATTTAATGTTTGTTCTTCGAAAAAAATATACTCCTTTTCGAAAATTACTAGTACTTTTAATTTTTTTTTACAAAAACAAAAATTACTTACAAACCAAAACGGCATCAAAATAATTAGTGACGTTTCGGTTTGTGGTAATTTGCTAATAGGCATTGTAGTCCACGGAAAATACGATAACTGAAGAAATAAATCATGTAATTTTAAAATATTCGAAGTTCCACAGTAGCACGTTTATGCTACGGTACCCCACACGTCATCTTCCTCTGATGAAGAACTCCATCTCGACCATTAAACTTTATGCACTTGTCCTGCAAGTAACTTTCAACCAGGCGCTACAGGTAGGAAGGTACCTGATGGTAAACCAGTACCTCCCTTATCGTCCTCCAGGGTAACGAGTTAAAGGCGTTGTTGATATGAAGACTTGCCGCAATCGCGTCCACGTCGAGCGTGACTGTCGGAAACCGAACTGGTCATTCGACAGGTTGGGGCCGAAGCTCCACAAGTGCATGCTGAACCAGAGGAAATAAATCTTTCGAATAGTTTTCCGGCCTCGTCCAGCAGGCAAATGGGTCGGTATGCAGAAAGAGAATCTGCAGACCTGCCCTATTTCCTCAAGAACACCAATCGTGCTTCTTTTCAGCCCGTGAGAACCTAACCTAACCTAAGTTTAATTTCATTTAATATATAAAAACAAGAATTGATCTAAAGACCAAACAAGCAAGCAATTTTTCATCAATGGTGTTCCTTAGAGATTTTAAAATTTCCTCTTTTCTCGTATCCATTAACATTTCAGAGTTTTATACTGGGTACATCATATACATAGAAATAAGTTGAATACCAATTTCTAAACCAAAAGTCCTCAATGACCTGTAATTCTATACAAAGTATATACATGTATAGAGGTCAGTGAAGTTTCGAAAGATTTGTTGTAAAGTTGTCATAGACATAGAAATAATAACTGTGCATGTCATAGACATCTTTATGTCAGTGGTGCATTAACATGACTTCAACTTATTTCTATGTTTATGAAATGGAATACTACTTATATGGCAATGACCTATCATACAACTTATACCAAGTCAGTGTTTCATTGAGAAATCATTGAGAAACGATCGGTTGACATAGACAAAGGATTTTGAACGATAAGTTTTCCATTTGGAAGTCATTAAGGTGTTAATTCAGCTTACACTCCACTGACACACTTCTGAGACACAACTTTCACCCTATCGAAACTCAACTGAAACCCTATCGACATCCAACTGGAGTTACAGAATCGAGGCCCTGGCCTTTCTACAGAGAGTGCTATTTCCTCTCTCAAGCAAACTGTCCAATACTATACGACAAGAAAAACTCCCGTATTTGCCTGCTATTTGGACTTGTCAAAAGCTTTTGACCTAGTTAGTTATAATGTACTATGACGAAAGCTTCAATGTGAGACAGAGTATCGGCAGAAATTATATCCTTGTTTAAGTTTTGGTACAGTAATCAAAAGAACAGTGTAAAATGGGCGGGGGTACAGTACAGGCTGAAGTGCGGCGTGAGGCAGGGGGGGCTGAGCTCTCCGCGGCTCTTCAACCTGTACATGAACCGACTGATCGAGGAGCTCAGCAGTACCGGTGTCGGATGTCATGTAGAGGGGTATGCATAAATAACATTAGTAATGCTGACGACATGGTGCTGCTTAGCCCGTCGATCGGAGCCCTACGTCAATAACTGCGCACTTGTGAGACCAACGCGGAATCCCATGGTCTAAGGCATTGATTCCCAAAGTGGTCCAGGTGGACTCCCAGGGGTCCGCGGGACACTCGACGGGGGTCTACGTTGACGTGACAAAAAATGGGGGTTCACAATTCGTGAGCGGATCCACGAAAAAGTATCTGGTTTCGATAGTGAAGCATTAAAATTATTTATTGAATAAAATAAAATAATAAATACTGAGGATTGATTGGTGCTCTGAGAAAAAGTCTAAATAGTAAAGTTGGATAGAATTACTTTTTTAATTGACCAACTCCAACTTTACTTTTTTGACATCCACTTACAGAACAATCAATTAACCAATCAGTACTCACTTTTTTTCGAAAACTGTTAATTCGTGGTTGGAACTCAGCCGCAATGCAAGTAGTTAGATCTAATCTTTATTTTTTTTTGTCGAGTTTTGGGAATATGGTAGAAAATTGCCCTAAGCTGGATTGTGGCCAAGAGCGAACCCATTTTTAGTAAAAAAGATGTAGCTGCAGGGGGTCCACGGGAACCAGCAAAATTTTGAAAGTGGTCTATGAGAAAAAAAGTTTGGGAACCTCTGGTCTAAGGTATAACTCCAAAAAGAGTGAGTTTATGATTTTTAAAGCCGGGAATAAAACCTACTCCGAATTGCCACCTCTTACTCTGTGTGGTGCCACTCTGAAAAAAGTTGAAACATTTAAATATCTAGGCCATTGGGTGTATGATATGGACATCGAGAGGGAGCGAAGGGCGCTGTCAGTATGGTGAAATATGTTGGCTCGCAGGTTTGCACGATGTACAAAAGACGTGAAGGTAACACTTTTTAAGGTTATCTGCCAAACCTTCTACACGTGCAGCTTGTGGGTCCGCTACACACAGCGTGCTTACAGCACCCTCCGCATCCAATATAATAATGCATTCAGATTGTTGTTGGGGCTCCCACGATTCTGTAGCGCGTCAGCTATGTTTGCGGAGGCCAGGACCAGTGGTTTTTATACAATCTTGAGGAGTCGGTCGGCCTCTATGCTACATCGCGTTCGTGCTAGCCCCAACAGCATTCTGTCTGTACTTTCAGACAGGTGGGACTCCCTGCTGCTCCGGCACTGGATGCGACTGCACACCAGTAGTAGTCGGTAGTCGCATCTAGGGCCGCACGCGAAATTTTATTTAATTTTATTTTGTTTATACGTGTGTTGTGTTGTGTGTATTTTTTGTTACTAACATTAGGTATAAGTTCTTTGTGATTTACTAACAACTATGGATGTATAATCCGAAATAAATGAATCCGAAATAAATGATTATTTAATTTAATTTATTACCGAGATCGATAAATCAAGCATCAGTTGGGACATAAATAGGCTTTAATTAAATAGGTTACGTTAACTCGAGCGTGACTGACAATCGTGAGGACCTATAATCCGAGAACATATGACACACACTTGATTTCATATATTTGGTATTTGTCCTTCTTCTCACATTCCTCTCACAGGACAATTCTCAAAATAAAGTCGGTGAACTTGAAACTTTGTTTCACTGAAGAATTTCAATAGCCGACTAAGTGAGACTGTGGCATTTTACGCTCAAGAATCTCTGAATCCAAGTGTATTAGAGAAAGGGTTCTGACAGGGTGATTAAATTTGAATATACTGTAACTTTAACGCAATATAGGACAAAATAATGTAGTTATCAACTCGAAAGACGATTTGAGCTCAAGTAATGTATTCATCTTGGTGTTCGTACATCAAATTAAAGGCGGGATTCTGCCGTAAAATGTGTAGATAATAGATAACTTTATTAAAATCTTATCATTATAACTGTTCACACGTTTTGGCAAATTAATAGAAGGTTTGTTATCGAATAAATGTATTTCCTAAAATTTGTATGGTTCTGAGAAAAAGTGAGTTTTATTTCAAACATACTTACCGTTTATTTAAATATTAACGGTTAAACTCCTTCCCGTAATACCTATGATAATTGGTTACAACTAGCCTTTGTGCATGCTGAAGTTTATTCTTAATATCGATTTCTTCTTTACATTCTTTGAAACTTTTGTAAACTTAAATTGTCCACGTTTTTATATTAGGTAAAGTTACGTTTTTGTATTTACTTGCAACGCGATATGGGTCTTTTTATAATTCGAAGGGCACGGCACGGAACTTCAAAATTTGAATTACCATTGCCCCCATGTTCTCAGCTTCTAGTATTACTATTACATGGTAGGCAATGGTAATACAATATTGCCGAGCCGTTTTTGAATTATAAAAAGGCCCAATAAGGTACTACTTAGGTACTTTATTTGTTTGTTACACAAAAAGGTCCTTTAAGTGCCATCGAAAGTATGCAAAAATCGTTTTAAACCTCCTAAGCGGTTTTCGTTGTTAGAACAAAGAATGTTGTGGAGCGCGCCTTTTTTCTGAAACGCATTAGGTAAAGTGTCTCACGAGTGGTTAATGCGTGATTTTGCTCAGTGAGAGGATAATGTTATCCTCCCGCCTTGTTTACAGCGTTTCAGCGGTCTTCACGATTGTCTTGTTTACTCCAATCAACAAAAACACGATAAGATGTAAATAACGTTTTCAATTTGTTTTGCGGAGATCTTTTACTAACCTGCGGCGTTTTCCAAAGGTGCCCCCCCTACCACTTGTTTGCGCGCCCCGATGTAACGTCCTGTAGACAGAAGCATGACCTAAAAATAAAATTTTCTTTCATCTTCTTTGTAAGCTCTTGGATTCCCAAATTTAATTTTGGGCAGTTTCAAGCAATGAGTTTAATGAATATAAAGGTTAAAAGATATGTCAGTCGTGATTTAGCGCTCGGTTATCTTCATAAATAAGTAAATCTAGTATGTACTTACTCGTATTTCTTTTGTAGTTGAAAATATGCAAATATCGTTGCTTTAACTTTTTATGACGACATCATTACACCTACAGCATAACGGTAGCTTTTGTTAAATTGATTGACTCTGATACCTTCTTATGTGAGAGTCCGATAGGATTCGATTCTAGACAATCTATTTTATATCTTTCGATTCGCTTTTGCCAGTCGAAACATCTGTGCTCTTTTTTTATAAGAAAGCATTGTATTAATGGTCAGTTGTTGTGTATGTAATACACACAAGTTTGTTTCAGGACCTAACTTCCAAATTCTACGGCTCTAGTGTGTGTAATTATTATCAACTACTTAATTGAAAATAATTGAGATTAAAAAGGGTCAGAACTCTTTTAACTTAGTAGAATTATTAAGACTAAATCTACTTATTTATTGTTACCCTTAAAGGATTACGCTCTGTAATTTAATCATAGCATATCATTAATTCCTTAAAAGAAGCCTGTCCATTTCAAATAATCCAACAAACATACTAAAATAAATTTCTTATTGTCGTCCATTTGATCCAAGATTGGGGTCCAGAGTTAACCCATCTCATAATAAAAAATAATCGGTTTAGTGGTGCCTCTGAATCGACTCGTCTCATTAGGGTGCAATTCCCAGTTAGTACGAATATTTGTGTAAAAGGCAGATGTTTCTTCTCTTCTTGGGATGTTTGCATCTATCTTTTTTGTATCTCAAAGCACCCACGACACAAGAAAAAGCTTAGTGTGGGTCGTTAAGTGTGTAACGTTTATTGTTCTTATTATGATTGGTACAGATGGATGAAATGGACGAGCTAATGTCTCTGCGCGACATCCGCACTCCCGTGCGCCTGCGCTTCGGCCGCCGATCTGAGGAGCACGCCGTCCCCCACGTTTTCCCGCAAGAGGTATGTACCAACAAGTTCCAGCACCCGTATTTTACTTCATTCGCCTCCGATCGGATATTCGATAAGACTATACCCGTCACTGCCATCTAAATAGCTCAAGAGAGGGATGCACTGAGACTTTCTGAACGTCCGTGTCGAATCGAATGGTTATGAAAATTTGCTTATTTTTTTCATAACAAGCATGAATTTGCGTTTTGTTTGGAAATAAAAGTGTGATATATCGGATTTTTGACCCAAAATACTAATAGCCTTTGAATTTCATCGAAATAATTGAAGCCGTTTTTGAGAAACAAATTACATTTAAGTATGTACCAGATTAGCTCGTTTAATTAGAAATAAATTTATAAACATACATACTCGTATATAAGACTAGCATCCCGCTCGGGACTTCGTTCCCGTGGGAATTCGGGAAAATTATGTAGCCTATGTTACTCAGGGATAATGTAGAATCCTAATGGTGAAAGAATTTTTTAATTTGGTCCAGTAGTTTCGGAGCCTATTCGTTACATACAAAAATACAAATCTTTCCTCTTTATAATATTAGTATAGATAAATTAATTTCAAACACGTCTCCTACACGGCAGTCGAATATCTTTAAGAAAGGGTAAAGTAATGTCGTCTAACCGCGCTGTAGGGAGAAAACTGCCTTTGCGAAAGTGCTCTTTTACTTTTAAACTAAATCTTGAAAACATAAGATTATTTAAATTTTTAATTAGATATCATAAAGTAGTCGTTTTAAAGGATTATGTAAATGTGAAGGGAAATGCTCATTTAGATTACCGGTATGAGTTAATTTGTGATTAGTTTGTTACAAATACACGCCAAAACGTATTCTCCGGTTGGAAATTCTTCGTTTCTTTTTTTGAGATAATTTCCAGCTGATGAAAAACTTAGTAGGTAAATTAATCTAATTTATTTCCTTAAGACTGATAATCTGAAATGAAACTGTAAATTGAATAAAATTTGACGGTTGCGTGGAACCCGTATAATTAATGGCATTTCAGCCATCACATAAATTAAGTCAAACAGCCCCGAAGATATACCACAGCTTAAAAATAGATTTATTAGCTTAATCTCTCCTTCTACAGGTAAAATTACACATTGATTTAACGTTCTTAATCAAAACATACCTACTATAGTTTGTAGATTTATATGTAGCTAGAATAAAATCAATGTAAACTTTAGTCATTGAAATTATGCATTATGTTATTTTCTACGTAGGTACAGGTAGCATAAAAACTTTGTATCATTCAAGAGAAAGTGCGATTCCAAATTCGGAATCACACATTTAACATTTTAACATCTCATTTCAATCACCGAACGTCGTCGTTAATCAGGTGACTTCTTCTCTCGTTGAACAATGTACTATTATATATCACACTAACCCAATTTCATTACTATATAGGAATACCTATTCGTTTTAAGCATATAGCCTATCTTCGAATATAATAAAAGAAATCATAAAATGGTGATTGTTGTAAATATTTCGGCACGGGCAAATGGATCCATATATCAATTTGGGAGTTACGAGGAGTCTCTTAGCGCAGCGCGTACCTACCTGGGGCGACATCGAATACATCGACCGAGGCTCGTAAACCTGGCAGTAAATCCGAGTAATCTAGTTATTCACTAACAAGCCACCATACAGACGTACACAACTACACACTTTTACGATAATTGGCCGATTTTATGTCGAATTGCCCTCATTTTGACTCTAATATAATCCGAGCACTTAGGTGATGATTTTGCTATAATTGAGTTCTTGTTATCGAGCAACAAGTTGAAATAAGAGAAAAATTCGCTTTGTATCCCATATCTGTTTTTAATTTTTTTTTCAACTTAACTTTAAGTTCTTACCGGGTGTTTTAAAACTTAACAGACTAGAAGTTTAATACCTGGAATTGTTGTAGACACGTGTTATTTTTAAATTAAAAAGATAAAAACTATTGTTCCTTTTGGATGGATTTTAATGGAGGCAGTGCTACCTTTGTAAATTACTTCCAGAAGCTTGATGTGGGTATCTTCTATTCTTTGTTTCTGCAAAGCTAAAAATTGTGTGAGATATTTTTTAAAACATAATATACAAAATGTTATATGGTGTGTTAGCTCAAGAACAGACCATATAACATTTTGTCTTTAGGAAATTATCTTAAAAATTATACTCTGTTCTGTTTTTAATTTCGAAATTCGTAGACGATTTCTTTACTAACCAGACAAACAATGTCTTCTTTATGTTTGTCTCTAAATAAGAAGAAAATCCCTCAATGCAAACACAATGTACAGAGTTACAGAAATATTTCATGTTCTATAATTTCAAGCAAATTTAATCTTTACAACTTCTACTTAACTCTGGTACCAAGAACACCCCAATAATTTTGTCTTAAGTATTACTTAAGGGCGTTATCTTCAGACTTTAGAATTATGAAGAAAAAGATTAGATTACACAAAAGTTTATATCTGGTTTTTTCATAGCATTTTTGACTTAGCAGGGAAAGAAATCCAACGCTTGGCTTCCTACCACTGCAAAATCCTGCCTGTTTAGAATCTAAATTAGTTAATTTGTTACAAACAAGGTATTAATTTAAAAGGTCATTGGGCACAATCTGACCCAATTAGTAAAGGTTTTGCCTACAGAAACAAAATTACTTTTAAAATAATAAATAATAAATATTTTAAAAAAACCATGGGAATAAAATATTACAAGTTGAAAGTTGAAGATATTTATTCCAAAGAACAAATTCATAAAATTTTATTTTATTTTTATACTTATTGAGGAAATAGAATAAATCTCATAAATAAATCAATGTTTTTTTACAAATACAGGATTTTTTTTTCATCATGAACAATTTATCGAAATACTTTACACTATTTTATTTCTGTAGACTCTGGGTATGTTTTTCGTACTAAGTGAGATTGCGATTGCACCTGTAGATATTGATCAAGTTGAAATAAACCTCAGTAATATATTTTTTCTAAAATACAGAATTTCATTTCCTGTCTGACTCCCATTATTTGCAGTAATGCGACCCACATTTTCGTAAACCAGAAATATATGACAAGACAGACAAAGACCCACATTAATTTACCAAGACCCATATGTCTAAACATCCCACATTAATTTATATCTGTAGGCCGTGGATAAATTTTTCATACTTAAGTGCCCAATAATCTTTTCGACTGATACGTTGTGCCCCGAAACTTCAGAATATCGTACGTCAGTACATGTAAATTTTATGCTATACAGGTGACAGTGACAGGTAATGACAAAATATTGGTCGTAACGTCGGTCACACTTACACAACCGATGTCCACAAAGCTTAGTTTTATAATGAATGTATATGAGCACTTTATGAGCTCGAAACAATTTCTAAAAGAATATTTGATAAAAGAATATTAAACAGTTTTAAAATTGGACGAATTTACTAGCTGATGAGCTTTTTTGATTTTTCACAGGATCAGGACCGTGTCGCAAGGACTCCTTCCATGCGCTTGCGTTTCGGACGACGATCTGACAACAACATGTTCTTAATGCCATTCGAGGTAATTATAAAAAATCACGACTCACTAACTGACTCCTCGGCACTCAGCTGAATTCAAGGGACGGGCTAGATTTTAAATACTTTTCACAGGAACGAAGTTCCGAGTTTTTTCTAGTTCTCCAGTCAAAGAATTCATGACACGATGAATGAATGCTAAGAAAGCGAAAAAGGTTTTCTTGGATTGTACCAAAATGCAATCTCGTTTTCTCCGCAACGAGACAGGAGTGAGCTTATGTGAGGGATTAAATAAGATTGTTTTCCTTCTAGTCATCTCTGCCAAAGGAGGTAAAAGCCAGCGGCTCGGGCGAGGATGACCGGCAGCAGGAGTAAACAGTAATCCTGAGCATACGCCGCCGCCCTGCCACCCGCACCATGTCAAACAACCAACCAACTTCTCAACGTTATCCAACATAGGTCATAAGCTATGTGTACATAATAAGCAGATACATATTGTGTGTTGTTAAAAATTAATGTTATTGTACCTTTCCTTAAACATTTTCCTATAAGTATTCCCTTTTCTCGAACCTGAAACCTTTCCATGATTAAGGTTAGTTCTAAAAAAAAAATTACGACAGTGTTCCGTTTGCATGGATGGAGTAGAGCTAACACTGATAACAAATAGAGTTGAGATATCTTGACGTTATTTATCTAGCCTTACAAAATCTTCTCGTGTTTTGCTTGTAGCGAGCGAAACAGATATTCACTAATTTTATCTCTATATTCTGAAATACTTCTCTATCCAAAATCTGTTCATTCTAGTCCACATTCTAGTCGATATTATTAAGACTGTATTTTATTTGTAATAGTTACTACTCTATATCAGATTTTGTAGTATTTTTATCGTTGTATATCTTCCGCGAAGAGTTATACATTTTAAGAGCTGGGCAAATGTAAAACTACTTCGCTATGACCTAATATGGTACTATTAATGCTAATTACATGTCAAATCAGTATTTAAAATGTTATTGTGTAATTTAAAGTACCTACATCATGGCGTAAATATTATTTACACTAAAGTGTACCTAGTGACATTGTTTAATTTTGTATAGATATTATACTTAGTGCATTAAATGAGTTGAAATATAAAATATTTCCGACACATTTTATAGTTTTAATGAAGAAACTCCAATACCGTCTTTTGGATCTTTCATAACAGTAGCAGAGTGCAATAACCGATACATCAATGCACTTACGGTAAAATGAAAAATCGTCTGGAGACCTATACGTTCAAATAGGTATTTTTTAGCAGGGTTACGAAGGCCGAATGGAAAGCACTTCACAGCGATTTCCTTTAGGAAAAGAAGATCTGATCTGATTCTTAGAAAATCTCCTTAATTTTCCTTGAGGGTCAATCAAGTTGGCCACCTTCTTGATTACGTAGAGAAGAAATAACTTTAACGTCTATACCTGCCAAATATTTTAAGGATCATGTTCAAGCGATCTCCGAATGTGAAACGAGACAAAGCGCTACGAGGAAGTAGGAACGTGCAGTCCCGGACAGTGACGGATTAACCCGGGTCTGGGCCTAGGGCGGCCAAACTTTAGAGGTCATGGCATAAGATAAGAAATTTCTTGATAAAAAATAGTTTTAGACAGAAATGTTCGTGGCCGCTGCATTTATCGTCTTATTTATGTTTTTCTAACTTACACTTCAATACATTTTTATCTGCCCTACATGGGTTGATAGGAGGTGAGAAAGGGACGGCTGGTTATTACACAGCCTAGGGACGAAGATTGCAAACCTGCCACTGCCAATCCGCAGTATTCCTATCTGCACTAATAAATATAATATTATAAAAACGAAAAATTTGATTGTTTGCATTAAATAGGCGTCGAAACTACTGGACCGATTTGAAAAATTATTTCACGATATAAGAATGCAATATTATCGCTGAGTAACATAGGCTACATAATTTTCTCGAATTTCCACTAGAACGAAGTTCTGGGCGGAATGCTAGTTAAATCATAAAACTACTCACTCACTAATAATAAGGTGATTGTAGTTACAGTTTTCCCATTAAAAATGATGCCTAACCCATTACAACTTTACAATGAATACAATCCCGAAGTTTATTGGATCCAATCAATTAACCGTTATACAACTTTTCCTCGATAACCTATTGAAACTAATTCTGATGATTGTACTTAAATCTCTTCAAAGTTGATAGAACTTTCTGAAATTTATTTTCTAGCAACATAAACAATTTTCAATTGTACAATGTACGTCATACAGAACCCAGCACATCAGGTTACGACCCTATTCAGTGAAAAAATCGTTCTTATCGCAACAGCACAGAGTGCACGCACGCATGGGTAACTTGATGCGCGGCCCTCGCACGTACTTGTAGAAACAAATCAGTCCCCGCATAATGCTTAATCTTAACGAGCATTTTTGCTGGCATCAGCTATTTGACGGCCGCAGCCTGTTTCATCGAGCGGTAGTGGCACTGCCACTTGATCGACTGGTCCTGGGTTCGATTCCCAGTCGGGGCAATTATTGTGTAAGAAACAGATGTTTGTTCTCGTGTCATGGAAGTTCGTGTAGTGGGCCTTTGATTATATGGCGTTATGTTTAATATTATTATTTTGGATTGCGCGCCTGTTAAAAAAAGTGTTAGGAATTCTAGGAACGCATAACTTATTGCTTTCGAAAAATTGAAGGTACTTTACCGATTGGTTTAATCTAGTAACTTCGCCCATTTACGCCCAATCTCAAAATGAGAACTTATCCATTTCGATATGGAGTGATTTTAAATCAGTTAGCGAAACTTTAACACAACAACTTTCCCCAGGGAACATAGGTCGGAATAAGAAAAACAATTTTCGACTTTCCATCCATAGGCAATCAGCTGATTGCATAAGTTATGTTCCTTAGGGAAAGTTATTCAGTTTAGGCTGATTTTGAGCCGTTTTTAACGTTCGATTTTTAACCGTGTGGTGATCGGTTGAGAATAACACCACCCCATCTCTTTCCGTGGGAATCGTAAGAGGCGACTAAGGAAACACAAATGAGACCTGCCTCCTAGTAATCCATCCCAGGCAACGACACTTACTTTTTTCTGAATCTGAAGTGTCGTCCTATGGTCTCATGCGGTGTGATAGGCTCTGTGAAGGGCCATCTGGTTCGTGACCACCCTTCTGCCGAAGTCCGACGCCAAACAGCTTGCTGTGTTCCGTCGGTGCGTGGGAGTATCAGTGCCTTTATATGCATTTTCTGGATTAACTCGCTCCATGGTCGACCTCATCTTTGACCTTATGGTCAAAATTGAGGTCAAAAGTTAAACCATCTTATAATAATTAAAAAATCCGTAACTTTCGATAGCTAATTTAAAATCAACCAATGTAATAATGAAAAAGAAACCCACAAAAACAACATTTAGGTTATGCCTATTTTTACAAAGCTTTTTTTTTTAAGACGACACATTAAATCACACAACAGACTGTCAGTCAATGTTGCTTTAGGTGAAGAGGGGATTACTGAAAAAAAAATGGAAAGCCACAGCCAGAACCACAAACTATACTAACCCCCCACCGCTTGAATAGGATAATATTATAGTAAGTATTAAACAGAATAGAGAGTAAGTAAAGTTACTTCACAATATTCAAAAAACCGGCCAAGAGCGTGTCGGGCCACGCGCATTGTAGGGTTCCGTAGCAGCATGGTTTAAATATGCAGCTGGCTTCTTACAAGCATATGGTCACAGTTGATGTTAAAATCCCCAAATACTATACTTAGTATCAAAAACAAATGTATTAAAAAGTTTGGTCTAAATATAACAGAATGGAAGTGCTTTATGCGCGAGCGAAGCGAGCGCGAATTTTGTTTTTGTTTTTTTGCGACAATTTTATTGTAAGGAATAATATAATGATATCAAGTTAAGCAGGTGTATATTTTTAATGTCGTTTTCGTAATTATCACCCACAAAAACCTATTAAACGACACCTGAAATGTCAATATGTTACAGGTTGGCTTTCGGCTCGCCTCACTTTTAGCGTGGAACCTTGTATGTCAACCATTTTGGATTAGGGTACACTTCTTCGTAAATGCTACCCTCGTGAATTATTCCACTTTTTTTTTTCGTTATAAGAATTAATGTTTCCTAAACGGATTGCTGAATCGAAAAACGTTTGTAGTGAACCCCTTCTATCTTTTAAAAAGCTATCCTATGATAACGCACTCGATGATATCGGCTAGAAAAAAAAACATCGCCCATTCACGTTAATGCGAAACACACGAAAAAAATTTTTTTCACCATTTTATTTTTAGATTTGTCATCGCAATCAATAGGTATGTATGACCATGCCAAATTTTAGCTCTGTACTACCAAGGATCTAATATTAGTAAATATATTCTTATTAATCCCAACTAAGTTTGGCACTTGGTCGACTATTACTCGCAAACTTGAAGGGCCATCTTATGTGTGATAGTTTTTCTTTTAATTTCGTTGCATATACTACCACCGTGAATTGTTTTACATTTTTAGAAACAACCGTTTAGCTGGTAGAGAGGGGGACACTTGTGTTTGACAAAAATTTTTACTTTAAAAATTTATGTTTCGCAAACGGAGTGCTGAATCGAAAAACGTTGTTAGAAAACTCCTTCTGTCTTTTAAAAAGCTGTTCTATGACACCCCATTTTATGATATTGGCGAGAAAAAAAAAATTATCACCCTTTCACATCTATGGGCGACACCCAAAAAAAAATCTACAGTTCTGTCGGCGTAATTTATATGTGTGACCTTGCCAAATTTCAGCTCTGTGCTACCAAGGGTTTCTTAGGAAACCTGCGGACAGACGGACATGGCGAAACTATAAGGGTTCGTAGATTACTACGGAACCCTAATAACAAATGTATTATTAAAGAGTTTGTAATTTCGGAAATAATTTTTGTTTTGGTCTAAATACAACCGAATGTAAGTATAAAATTCGCGAGCAAAGCGAGCGCGAATTTTTTTTTTTTTTACTTCAATATTACTGTTAGAAATAATATCAACCTGCTGTTAAAATAATTTTGATGTAATTTTATATATATTCTTTATTGCACAAACACAGTAGGGAAAAAGATTACATAAAAAATAGTGTACAAAGGCGAGCTTATCTCTAGAAGAGATCTCTTCCAGCCAACCTAATCGGTGAGAAATAGTGTACGAGACGGGAAGAGAGAATTGCGCACAACGTAATAAAATACCAAATAAGAGAAGGGCTTATATTATTAATACTTAAATATAATGAAATAAAAATAATATATATACTAACATATATAATACATATAAACGAATATAATAAATCATACATACATAATATATAATTTGCTCATTACAGTTGGGACAGGTAGTATTCTTTGACTCTATTTTTGAAGGAATGTATAGATGGACTCTCTTGTATAGCTGTCGGGGTTTGTTCCACATCCGTGCTCCACGGACAGTAAAAGAATTAAAACGAAAATTTGTGCTAGCCGAGGGGCATTGCAACACGTTGGTATTACAGGAGCGGCGTGGACGAGTATCAGGAGGTAACAGTTGGAAACGGGAACGAAGGTAATCAGGAGAGGAGGGATTCTTGAGGACGTTGTACAGGAAGGACAGAGGGTGCACATCGCGGCGGAATCGAATGGGAAGCCATTTCAGTTTGGATTTGTTAATTTTCGTAATTAACAAATCCAAAAAACTATTTAACGACACCTAAAATCTCAATATGTTACAGTTTGGCTTTCGACCTCCCCTCACTTTTAGCGTGGAACCTTGTAAACATATTCTTATTAATCCCAAAAACGTTTGGTCGACTATTACTCGCAAAATTGAAGGGCCAACTTATGTGTGATAGATTTTCTTTTAATTTCGTTGTATATTCTATAACCGTGAATTTTTTCATATTTTTAGAAACAACCGTTTAGCTGGAAGTGTCCCCCCCGGACACTTGTTTTTAACAAAAAAAATTCACTTTAAAAATATTTTTTTCTCAAACGGAGTGCTGAATCGAAAAACGTTCTTAGTAAACCCCTTCTATTTAAAAATCTATCCTATGACATTCAATTCGATGGTATCGGCGAGAAAAAAAAAACCGGCCAAGAGCGTGTCGGGCCACGCGCATTGTAGGGTTCCGTAGCAGCATGGTTCAAATATGCAGCTGGCTTCTTAATTCTACAAGCATATTATCATAGTTTATGTTAAAATCCCCAAATACTATACTTAGTATCATAAACAAATGTATTAAAAAGTTTGGCCTAAATATAACAGAATGGAAGTGTTTAATGCGCGAGCGAAGCGAGCGCGACTTTTTTTTTTTGCGACAATTTTATTGTAAGGAATAATATAATAATATCAAGCTAAGCAGGTGTATATTTTTAATGTCGTTTTCGTAATTAGCACCCACAAAAACCTATTAAACGACACCTGAAGTGTCAATATGTTACAGCTTGGCTTTCGGCTCGCCTCACTTTTAGCGTGGAACCTTGTATGTCAACCATTTTGGATTAGGGTACACTTCGTCGTAAATGCTACCCTCGTGAATTATTCCACATTTTTTTTCATTATAAAAATTAATGTTTCCTAAACGGATTGCTGAATCAAAAAACATTTGTAGTAAACCCCTTCTATCTTTTAAAAAGCTATCCTATGATAACGCACTTGATGATATCGGCTAGAAAAAAAACCATCGCCCATTCACGTTAATGGGAAACACACGAAAACATTTTTTTTCTACCATTTTATTTTTTAGATTTGTCACCACAATCAATAGGTATGTATGACCATGCCAAATTTCAGCTCTGTGCTACCAAGGGTTTCTTAGGAAACCTGCGGACAGACAGACATGGCGAAACATGTTTTACGGAACCCTAAAAACAAATGTATTATTAAAGAGTTTGTAATTTGGGAAATAATTTTTGTTTTGGTCTAAATGCAACCGAATGTAAGTATAAAATTCGCGAGCGAAGCGAGCGCGAATTTTTTTTGTTGTTTTTTTTTGTTTTTTTTTTACGGCAATATTACTATTAGAAATAATATCAACCTGCTGTTAAAATAATTTTGATGTCATTTTCGTAATTAACACCCTCAAAAAACTATTTAACGACACCTAAAATGTCAATATGTTACAGTTTGGCTTTCGACCTCCCCTCACTTTTAGCGTGGAACCTTGTAAACATATTCTTATTAATCCCAAAAACGTTTGGTCGACTATTACTCGCAAACTTGAAGGGCCAACTTATGTGTGATAGTTTTTCTTTTAATTTCGTTGTATATTCTATAACCGTGAGTTTTTTTACATTTTTAGAAACAACTGTTTAGCTGGTAGTGTCCCCCCCGGAAACTTGTTTTTAACAAAAAAATTCACTTTAAAAATATTTTTTTCTCAAACGGAGTGCTGAATCGAAAAACGTTCTTAGTAAACCCCTTCTATATTTTAAAAATCTATCTTATGACATTCAATTCGATGGTATCGGCGAGAAAAAAAAATCCATCGCCCTTTCACGTGTATGGGAAACACCCGAAAAAATGTTTTTTTCAAAATTTTATATTTTAGATCTGTCGGCGCAATTAATATCTATGACCATGCCAAATTTCAGCTCTGTTGTACCAAAGATCTTATATTAGTAAATATATTCTTATTAATCCCAACAGTGTTATGGGAATCCCCCATCCAGTGTTATGGGCGCCCCCGTGTATGGGAATCTTATGACATCCAATTCGATGGTATCGGCGAGAAAAAAAAATCCATCGCCCTTTCACGTGTATGGGAAACACCCGAAAAAATGTTTTTTCCAAAATTTTATATTTTAGATCTGTCGGCGCAATCAATATCTATGACCATGCCAAATTTCAGCTCTGTTGTACCAAAGATCTTATATTAGTAAATATATTCTTATTAATCCCAACAGTGTTTGGCACTTGGTCGACTATTACTCGCAAACTTGAAGGACCAAGTTATGTGTGATAGTTTTCCTTTTAATTTCGTTATATAATCTACCAACATGAATTTTTCCACATTTTTAGAAACAACCGTTTAGCAGGTAGAGGGGGGGGACACTTGTGTTTGACAAACATTTTCACTTTAAAAATTTATATTTCGCAAACGGAGTGCTGAATCGAAAAACGTTCTTAGTAAACCCCTTCTATCTTTTAATATGCTATCCTATGACACCCTACTCAAAAATATTGGCGAGAAAAAAAAAATTCATCGCCCTTTCACGTCTATGGGAGACACCCGAAAAAATTTTTTTTTCTAAGATTTTACTCTACAGTTCTGTTGGCGTGATTCATATGTATAATCATGCCAAGTTTCAGCTCTGTAGTACCAAGGGTTTCTTAGGAAACCCGCGGACAGACGGACAGACGGACAGACGGACAGACGGACATGGCGAAACTATAAGGGTTCGTAGATTACTACGGAACCCTAAAAATCCATCGCCCTTTCACGTGTATGGGAAACACCCGAAAAAATGTTTTTTTTTTTTAATTTTATATTTTAGATCTGTTGGCGCAATCAATATCTATGACTATGCCAAATTTCAGCTCTGTAGTACCAAGGATCTTATATTAGTAAATATATTCTTATTAATCCCAACAGTGTTTGGCACTTGGTCGACTATTACTCGCAAACTTGAAGGACCAAGTTATGTGTGATAGTTTTCCTTTTAATTTCGTTATATATTCTACCAACGTGAATTTTTCCACATTTTTAGAAACAACCGTTTAGCAGGTAGAGGGGGGGGACACTTGTGTTTGACAAAAATTTAACTTTAAAAATTTATATTTCGCAAAAGGAGTGCTGAATCGAAAAACGTTCTTAGTAAATCCCTTCTATCTTTTAATATGCTATCCTATGATATCCCACTCAAAAATATTGGCGAGAAAAAAAAATTCATCGCCCTTTCACGTCTATGGGAGACACCCGAAAAAATTTTTTTTTCTAAGATTTTACTCTACAGTTCTGTCGGCGTGATTCATATGTATAATCATGCCAAGTTTCAGCTCTGTAGTACCAAGGGTTTCTTAGGAAACCCGCGGACAGACGGACAGACGGACATGGCGAAACTATAAGGGTTCGTAGATTACTACGGAACCCTAAAAATGGTGAAATCTTTATCCTAACTTGATTACATATTATAATGTGTATAGGACCAAACCTGGATTTAAACCCGCTACCTACCAGAAACCAACTTGCTTTTTTTGGCTGTCACGTATTTTTAAAACTTTTACGGAAAATACAAAAATGGTACCTAATATTGGGTTACGAATTCGTGTTAATAGAGTCTGTATTATAAAAAAATCGACACGCAAACGAAGTTGCGGACACCAGCTAGTTTTAAATGTGTAAGTGTATTCTTTTGTCCTTCCTTCACGTCGACGAAGCAACGGATCGATCTGAATTTTGGGAGACGTAATTGGGGAACCCAAAAGTGCTGGCATAGGCTACTTTTCCACGCGCTCAAAGTCACCAGAAACGCAATCGGTCCGTCGTTTGGTCGATAAACAATGTTCATACATCTCTACATCGAAACTTATAAACCGAACATCAAGAAGATATGTTTCCAAACAAAGCTCCCGAAAGATCATAAAAATGTCTTCAGTGATTGAAGGCTTACACCGATATAGATTTGGGAGTTCACGGTCCCATACGGATTTGTAGAGACGGGCGCGGGCCCAATTCTGACACTACACATAGGTACATACATACGCTCATGCCTATAATCCCTAACGGGGTAGGCTGGGCATCACTGATACTAGAACCACTAAATGTCACGTTTGACACAAATTGTGAGGGTTATCAGACTAAAGAATACATATACCTTTCTCAACGCAAACATCAAAAACAAATGCATACTTATATCAGGAAATTTAATCACCCGAATATTTAAAACGAGACCTTTAAAAAAAGGTGGAAACCCATATGGAAAACCATATTGGTAAAAATAAAAATGAATCGCTTTCTTTTCCCATTTTGAAAAAAATATCCTCATTATTTTGAAGCGCTACTGTTATTGGAAGGTAATTTTGAGATAAATGACGTGGTTCATGAAACCACCTAATGCATTTAAATTGTACAGATCATATTAATAAGTATATGTTGTATAGACTATGCTAATACGTATACTTACCTCATTTTTTGAATTTACATACAGTATACCTACGTACACGTACACGCATGTTTACTAAATTCTTTATCTTGTGTTAAATATTTTATATTTTATTTTATTATATTTGAAATATTTTATAATTATAATTGACAGTTACAGAATCTCCAATAAACAGTTCTAACCAATACTTGTTAGCTGCAAATTAT